>CM040117.1:17354116-17744920 GCA_022559845.1 Amorphophallus konjac | reverse complement strand
AGCTAGTTCATCGGCCCAGCCAGACATATCTCGAGCCACAGTAAATTGGTTGAACGTGCACAGCTTGGATTTCGGATATGATAGAATAGCTTCAGTTGACGAATCGTCTGATTCTGAAACTGACACAGTGTCGACTGCCCGGGTATACTCCACGGTGACCGAGACATGCTTCAGGCGGGATAATAACTACCGGCCAGACTTCCCGAAGGATCGCCACTTGATGCCGTTCATACGGACTTTCATAGTGGGTGGCTTGCGAGATTATCAGATAGCTCGCGTAGTTGAAGCTGCCATCCTTGCCGAGCGAGATAGCCTGAAGGAATCAGTGTATCGCAGCAAGGCCATATATCTTCCTGGGGAGAAGCGGGACTGGGATGCAGTCCTTGGAATATCGGAGCTAGAACCGGAGAAGAAGATACTGATCCGGGCACCGGAATTTACACCTGCTCGGTGGGACAATGCTGGCGGCCGAGTTCATAGGGAGAAGCCCGGCTATGGTATGTTCTTGGCACCTATAAAGTGGGGATATCGCGAAGAGCCCTTCGTGCTAAATTGTTCGGCCATTCAGTTCAAGTACCATTTGTCCGCTGGTTGGTTCGGAGACTGCAAGATCACTGACTCCCATCTATTCCGAGTAGGGGCAGTAGAATTTACTGAGTTTGTTCTGACGGAATATGCCCCTCTGCTGATCAGAGCGGGAGTATACCACAGTGTTTTTGCTTCCAGATTCCGATATCCCATCTCCAGGGGGTTATGCTGTGGGATGTTTGAAGTGTTCTGTCCTTTGTTCAACACTTTTTATACAGCAGAGGGTGAGACATCCCTAGACCTCTGAGTTTATCATGGCTCTCCGGTCTGCCTATTGACGGTGAACCGTATGAAGAAGTCTGCTTGGCAGACACTGAGAAAGACAGCTCTGATGGAGAAGGCAAGTACTCCCTTGGCTTCTCTTACCGATATCTGATGAAGGTTTACCGCTCCATCTGTCTGGCATATAGCAGATGGACACCGATAGCGATGGACACCGGGACCCCTCTCCCTGACATTCCCTCATTTGATGAGTTCGAAACTCAGAGGGAGGCTGCTCAGGCATCAGTTCAGGGTAACATCAGTATTCTACCATTGCATTCTTCATTCTCTCTTGCTGGATTTCAGAGGAGTGTTTAAATCTGACCACTCCTTTTTGCACAGCTCAAGAGCCAGTCGCGGCGCCCTCCGAGGTGGGGACCAGGTTGCCCTCTCCCACGCCGACTAGTGAGGCGGAGGGTAAGCATGCCCTTTTCATCTTTTTCTGTTCATTTCAACTGCTTTTCATCGTCCCTCTCACAGGCTTTTCTTTATAGTGATGGCCGGGGAGGAGACTGAGATTACAGGAGCGGCTGGCGATATCACTCAGCCGCGGGAGGGTTACAAGACCCAGGCTAAACGGGGCTTCGCTCCTGGAAGGCGCATAGTTACCCGGTCTTCCTCCAAGCAGATGTTGGAATTGATGGCCCCGCCCGTGGACAGAGTAGAAATCTCTTCCAGTAGCTCTGCGGCCGCTTCTGAGGCAAGTGGAGAAGAAGCAGATCTCAGCGGGAGCGATACGGAGGGTGTCTCCAAACCAGAGACCCCATCTGTATGTACCGCCATTGTTTTATCATTTACACCCCCCAAGTTGCTGGTGCCATTTCTGGAGAGGAGTTACCAGAAGAGTTTGCCGGCCTGGATACCGAGGCGGATATAACTCCTCCTTTTGTGGTTCCATCAGCGGAGCTTTCTTCTTCCCTGCAGTCTTTTGAGGATATTGGCATCACATTAGAAGTGAGTCTTTTCCCTTTACGGTTTCCTTTTCCCCATTTTTATCTGCTGCTTGACGCTGCATTGATCCGTTCACAGGAGTCCCCTATTGCCATCCCGGCGACGAGCGCAGCCGTTGAAGCCACTTTATCCGGCAGCCTGGCTATTGTTCCTGCTTCGGCAGCCGCCTGGGCAGGCGTTCTTGAGATAATTCGCCCTGTGCCGGTGAGGGTGCAGTCCTCCACGGACTTAGCATCGTTGGATCTGAGGAATGCAGGGGAAGGCCCGGCTCTCATCAAGGCTTTGGATTTCAGAGCTGAAATGGACCCAGCCAGGGGTTCTGCCTTTATACCAGCTGCAGTGATGACCATCGCTCCCGAATCAACAGTTCCCATAATATCAATCATGGAGAGCGAACCTTTGCCTCTTCAGACTGTGGCCCCCGCAGCCTTGACATTGCAGGAACTGGGCACCGAAATGGAAGAAGGAGAGGTAGCTGTTACAGAAACGGGAGTATCGCCTATAACGGCCCCGGAATCTATCTCTGTATTTTCAGAATCTGAGGAGGAGATGCCTAAAGTTGCATCTGGGAGTGTTCCGACGGCCGCCTCCGAGGAGATGGAGGTGGAAGATCTCTCGGCCACGTCAGAGGTTACGGGCAGAGCTCAGTTGGTGGCTTCGGCAGACCTACCGTCTTCTTCTTCGCAGCCGGATATCACCCTATGGGCGGATATAGACAGTGAAGTAACTTTTGAAGTAGCTCCTCTTCCTTTGCCTGGCTTCACTTCCCCTGAAAGTTTTGTCTGGCAACATCTGGGCATGCTGCGTCAGCTGGTGGAGTCCCAACCTAGACTAACTTGTCCACAGTTGAAGGAGATAGCCGGGCGCTTCACCGCCGGCTTACAGGCGATGGGATGTCCCACAGAAATATGGGCCCAACGGGTTCTTTTATTGTTGAAATTTGTTCACCGCCGAGATTTCTTGACACACATCATGTCGGACAGATTGGCAGCCTTGAAGTTGCAAAGAACGGAGTGCAAGTCTGAGCTGGCAAAGATGAACTCTATCCTTCAGGAGCGACAGCGTCAAATGCAGTCTTTGACGGAGCGGGAGCATTTCGTGCGCGACCGGATAACTATCCTGGAAGCTGAACTGTCTGATCTCCGAGCCGAGCTGCCGCAGCTAACGACTTATCGACCGCAGCTCGAGGAAGAAGCAGCTTTATTAGAGGGGCAGGTGGCATCCTTTCGAGACCAATCTGTTCGACTGCAAGAGGAGGAGGCTCGGCTTCATGAACTAGGAGCCGCCCCTTATGTGGGTCTTCTGGCATTCGAGGATATCTTCCGGCAGCCATGAATCATTTTCTCTATCTTTTCTCTTTTTTTTACAATGTCCCCTCGGGGCCCTTTATGTACTCACTTCTTAATGAAAAGAAATTTTTGGCTTTATGTGTATCCACCTTCTTTCCATGTGGTTTTATCACTTCAGGGAAGTGGGGTAGTGGTTTTAGCAACCCCTCATGCGAATGGCTCGTATCTGGCAGGAGAGTGTCCACCCCTTCAGAGAAAGGATGGGGAACTCGCTCCACCGCGTGACGGCATCCGAAGAGGTGCTTAAACCGGATTCTGTTGGTAGCGGCAAACGTCCCTCTTGGCAATATGTGCTGCGAGGGAGACAATTTGCAGGAATGTGAAAGAAAGGGTCTTATCAGAATAGACGGAAAGTCTAGACTGGGTAGAGGTTACGGTAAGTGGGGCATTTAAATGGGACATAGTTTTCATCAGAACAGACGTAGGGTCTGAGCTGGATGGGTTTTTATCATTGATCGGGCGAGGTGCCGGTCGACCAACAGTTGGTTCCATCATCGATATTGGGTTTATATCGAAGCAAAGAAGAGTTTAAGTTTTATCAGAATAGACGAAAGGTCTAAACTGGCAGGGGTTTATCATTGATCGGGCGAGGTGCCGGTCGATCAACAGTTGGTTTCATCATCGATATTGGGTTTATATCGAAGCAAAGAAGAGTTTAAGTTTTATCAGAATAGACGAAAGGTCTAAACTGGCAGGGTTTATCATTGATCGGGCGAAGTGCCGGTCGATCAACAGTTGGTTTCATCATCGATATTGGGTTTATATCGAAGCAAAGAAGAATTTAAGTTTTATCAGAATAGACGAAAGGTCTAAACTGGCAGGGTTTATCATTGATCAGGCGAAGTGCCGGTCGACCAACAGTTGGTTCCATCATCGATATTGGGTTTATATCGAAGCAAAGAAGAGTTTAAGTTTTATCAGAATAGACGAAAGGTCTAAACTGGCAGGGGTTTATCATGGGTGGGACTTTGCCAAGAATGCATAGGTTTCATCAGAACAGTGATGGGTTTCATTGTTGGTGGGACATGCGAAAGGGGGCATGTGGATTTCATCAGGGCAAACGTAAGGTCTGTCCCAGAAAGGCTTTATCATCGGTGGGGCATGGAGCCAGATGACCGACGGAAGGTTTTACCAATGAAGACAGATGAAGGTATCGTGCCGGTTGGCACGGAACTTTTTGAATTACCATATTACTGACCCAAGTGCCCTTTCGGGTTTTCACCAGAGCCAGCCCCCTCTTGCTTTTGCCCACGCGTCCTTTCAGATTTTCACGTGGCGGGGTACCCGATTTTGCCTGCAGTGCCCTTTCGGGTTTTCACCACAGCTGGGTTTTAGCCATTTTTGCCCTCGTTCAGAATGCCTGAACAAGACTGGCGGGGTATCTCTATTTTTAACCCCATTTTGTCTCTTCTTTTCTTCTCCCTTTCTCTCTTTTTTTTTTTTAATTGAAACTTTGATTCTATAACTGATGGGCGCAGTTTGTGCATATGTCATCATTGATGTGGGTGCTAACATCAATGCAAGGGTTTCATAGGTCTCATCAGGATAGACGTAAGGTCTAAACTGGACAGGTTTCATCGCTAATCGGGCAATGCGCCAATCAATCAGCAACGGATTTCATCATCGGTATTGGGTTTATACCAATGCAAGGATTTTTATAGGTTTAATCAGGATAGACGTAAGGTCTAAACCGGACAGGTTTCATCGCTGATCGGGCAGTGCGCCAATCAATCAGCAACGGGTTTCATCATCGGTATTGGGTTTATACCAATGCAAGGATTTTTATAGGTTTGATCGGGATAGACGTAAGGTCTAAACTGGACAGGTTTCATCGCTGATCGGGCAATGCGCCAATCAATCAGCAACGGGTTTCATCATTGGTATTGGGTTTATACCAATGCAAGGATTTTTATAGGTTTGATCAGGATAGACGTAAGGTCTAAACTGGACAGGTTTCATCGCTGATCGGGCAATGCGCTAATCAATCAGCAACGAGTTTCATCATCGGTATTGGGTTTATACCAATGCAAGGATTTTTCTAGGTTTGATCAGGATAGACGTAAGGTCTAAACTGGACAGGTTTCATCGCCGATCGGGCAATGCGCCAATCAATCAGCAACGGGTTTCATCATTGGTATTGGGTTTATACCAATGCAAGGATTTTTATAGGTTTGATCAGGATAGACGTAAGGTCTAAACTGGACAGGTTTCATTGCTGACCGGGCAATGCGCCAATCGATCGACAACGGGTTTCATCATTGGTATTGGGTTTATACCAATGCAAGGATTTTTATAGGTTTGATCAGGATAGACGTAAGGTCTAAACTGGACAGGTTTCATCGCTGATCGGGCAATGCGCCAATCAATCAGCAACGGGTTTCATCATCGGTATTGGGTTTATACCAATGTAAGGATTTCATAAATTTCATCAGGGTAGACGTAAGGTCTAAACTGGATGGATTTCATCACGGCGGGACGTAAAGAGATATGCGGGTTTCTTCGTGGTTACCACATTACCGACCCAAGTGCCCTTTCGGGTTTTCACCAGAGCCAGCCCCCTCTTGCTTTTGCCCGTGCGCCCTTTCGGGTTTTCGCATGGCGGGGTACCCGATTTTGCCTGCAGTGCCCTTTCGGGTTTTCACCACAGCTGGGTTTTAGCTATTTTTGCCCTTGTTCAGAATGTCCGAACAAGACTGGCGGGGTATCTCTATTTTTAACCCCATTTTTTATATATATATTTTTTTATTTTCTTCTATCCCCCCCTTCCTATTTACAGGGTGTCAGACCGTGACGACACAAGATCACGATAAGTGGTAGCCTGGTTAGGACGGAGTGTCACTATACCAAGGAAAGGATATCTTGGCTAGGGCGGAGTGCCATTAGGCCAAGGAAAAGGTATCTTGACTAGGGCGGAGTGCCGCTAGGCCAGGGAAAGGGTATCTCGGCCAGGGCGGAATGCCACTAGACCAAAGAAAGGGTATCTCGGCTAGGGTGGAGTGCCGCTAGGTCAAGGAAAAGGTATCTTGACTAGGGCGGAGTGCCGCTAAGCCAAGGAAAGGGTATCTCGGCTAGGGCGGAGTGCCGCTAGGCCAAGGAAAGGGTATCTCGGCTAGGGCGGAGTGCCGCTAGACCAAGAAAAAGGTATCTCTTGCCCGATTACTCGGGGAATATCAGCTGTGCAGCATGATACAACTTTAGGTGTTTACCGTTGAGTGGTGAGAATTGGATCTCCCCTCGATGATTAACAACTATGTAGGCCCCTCCTTCGTAGACCCTTTGTATCACATATGGACCTTCCCAATTGGGATTTAGCTTTCCCTTCGGGTTGGACGCCATGACTTCTTTTTTCTTGACCATGACGAGGTCACCTTTCTTAAATTCTCGTCCTTTTACGAGTTTGTTAAATGCAGTGGCCATGCGGACCTGATACATTTGGATATTCTTCTGAGCTTGGAGGCGTTTCCCTTCCAATTCAGCCAATTCTTCTAATCTTCTTTCTGCATTGGTTTGTTCGCCATGGGCTAGGTCTTATTGGACTGCCACTCTGAGTGACGGGACTTCCAGCTCTAGTGGGACTACTGCCTCTGAGCCGTATACCAACGAGTATGGTGAGCACCCTGTAGGTGTTTTGAAGACGGTGCGGTACGCCCACAGAGCTTCATACATCTTTTCTTCCCAGTCCTTCTTATTGGCACTGACGACTTTGGCCAGCAGGGTGCACAAAGTCTTATTGAAAGCTTCTGCCAATCCATTTGCCTGTGGATTGTAAGGAGTGGAAGTCCTCCATTCGATCTTATATTTCTCGGCAAGCCGATAAACTTTCTGATTTCTGAAATGACTCCCATTGTCAGATATTATTCGGCTGGGGATCCCAAACCAGAAGATGATGTTTTGCTTGATGAATCTAGCGACCAACTCACCAGTGACTTCTCTTAGTGCTATAGCCTCTGCCCATCGGGAGAAGTAATCTGTTATGGCCAGTATATACTTATGCCCGGCCGAGGAAGTCGGTAGTGGACCGACTACATCAGTTCCCCATTGTGCAAACGGCCAGCTAGGGACTGTAGGGTGCAGAATCGTAGGTGGCCTTCTAGGCACAACAGCATGCTCCTGACACTTCTGGCATGACTTTGCAAATGTGCAGCAGTCTTCAAACATAGTGGGCCAATAGTAGCCCAGCTTCTTGATTTCTATCTTCATCTTGGGGCCAGCCTGGTGGGCACCTGTTGTCCCAGCATGTACTTCTTTCATCGCTTGCCAAGCTTCCTCAGTGGACAGGCAGCGGAGCAGAATTTTCTTGCGTGCATCTGCCATTATTCGGAACAGAGTCCCATTCCTGAATTCATAAGAATCTTTGATTCGCAGGAGTTTCATCTTTTCTTCTCTTTTCTGTAGCAGCTGTTGGTGTAAAAACCATTGTAGCAGGTGTTGTCTCCAATCAGATGCCTGTTCTGTACTGATCGTGGCGACTTCATTTTCTTCGGGGCAGCCTTCTAGCATGCTGGGGACTTGCCGCCGATTTATAACAACAATGTTCAGTGTCTCATCCGGTGGGACTGCTATTGAGCTGGCTAGCTTTGCCAATGCATCAGCCTGGGCATTATGTGCACGGCCCACATGCTTGAGCTCAATATGATAGAATTTCGCCATGAGGCGCACAGCTTTTTGGTGGTAGGGGTTCAACTCCGGCTTTCGCACTTCGAACTCACCTTGGATTTGCTTTATTATCAACATTGAATCCCCGAATACCTGAAGCATCTGGATACCCATGTTGAGGCTTATATGCAGTCCGATTATCAGAGCTTCATACTCGGCTTCATTATTAGTGCAGGGCTTGTTTATAGAACAGGAAGTATGCACAACCTCCCCTTCCGGCGATTTCAGCACAATACCGGCTCCGGCCCGTATTCTGGTCTTTCCATCGGAGTCCGTCTCTGTTCTAGACGCTCCATCAAAGAATAGCTGCCACATAGTTGACTGAGCTTGGCAGGCTTCTAGTGTCTCATCATCGGGTAACTCAGTCCCCAACATATCATTCTCTGGCACAGGATGTTCTGCGAAGAAATCGGCCACAGCCTGTCCTTTTATTGCCCTCTGGGGTATATATGTGATATCGAATTCCATCAGAATTACTGCCCATTTGCCCAACCGGCCTTTCAGTACTGGTTGAGTCAGTATGTACTTGAGTGGATCTGCTACAGATATCAATCTGATTTCATGTGACAGCATGTAGTGCCGGAGCTTTTTAACGGCAAAGACTAGTGCCAAGCATGTCTTTTCTATATAGCTGTAGCTTTCTTCTGTTCTGATCAGCCTCCTACTCAGGTAGTATAGAGCCTGCTCTTTGCCTTCTTCATTTATCTGTGCTAGCATTGCCCCCAGGGAACAGTGTGTGGCTGCAATGTGCAGTATCAGGGGTTTGCCCTTAATAGGTGCCCCCAGCACTGGAGGGATTTTGAGATATTCTTTCAGCTTCTCAAAGGCCTCCTGACAGCCATCGTCCCAGAGGAACGGCACATCTTTCATCATGAGCTTGTGAAAAGGGTGGCATCTCCCCGACAGATTTGATATGAATCGTCGGATGTAGGCCAAACGCCATTGTAGAGATCTCAGCTCGTGGAGATTCCTTGGTGGAGGGAGCTCCTGGATAGCTTTAATCTTGGATGGGTCGATCTCAATGCCCCTGTGACGGACGATGAACCCAAGGAATTTTCCACTGGACACGCCGAAGGCACATTTCATAGGGTTCATTTTGAGCTCATATTTGCGCAGCCTCTGGAACACTACTCTCAGATCCTGCAAATGGTCTTCTTTTCTGCTGGTTTTCACCACCAGGTTATCAATGTAGCACTCTACCTTCTTGAAAAGCAAATCATCAAAGATCTTTGTCATAGCTCTTTGATAGGTAGCGCCGGCATTCTTGAGGCCGAACGGCATCCTTTTATAGTGGAATATCCCCTTCGGAGTGCGGAATGCAGTGTGCACTCTGTCTTCTTCAGCGATCCAGATCTGGTTATATCCGGATGACCCATCCATGAATGACAGGGCTTCATGGCCAGTGGTTGCATTGATCATTACTTCAGTAATTGGCACTGGGAAATCATCTTTTGGACAAACCTTATTCAGGTCCCTGAAATCTACACATATTCTGATCTGCCCATTTTTCTTCTTCACGGGCACTATATTGGCCAGCCATGTAGTATATTGGTTCTCTTCAACAAAGCCCACATTGATCAGCTTGTCGACTTCTCTGTTGATCTGATTTATCAGTTCGGGACGCATTCTCCTTAAAGGCTGCTTTACAGGGCTTGCCCCCGGGTTTACCGCCAATCGGTGCTGTGCCACATCAGAGCTCAGTCCCGGCATCTCATCATATGTCCATGCAAAGCAGTCTCGGAACTCTTTCAGAAACTGTATGTACTGTTCTCTGGCAGCTGGTTCTAGCAGTGCACTGAGGAATGTCGGCCTTGGCTCATCCGCTGACCCCAGATTCACTTCCATCAGCTCATCGACGGTGGCCTGGCCTCCGTCCTCAACTTCGGGTGGGGCTTCTTGCAAATCAATAAAGCCTCCCGAGATATAATTCTCTTCAGTTTCATGTTCTTCTGTATCGTTATCTTGCTCATCAGCGGATGTCGGCTTATCATATAAGGCTGATACCATCGGATTCTGTTCAGTCTGCCCCGAGGACGAGACTGGTTCAGAAGAGAATTCAAAAGTGGAATCTTCCGCTCTTAGGGATCTTTCTGTTGCAGGCTCCCCTGAAAGGTCATCTTTCTGTAGAGCCCGGACTTCTTCCAGAATGCGCTCAAATTCCAGGCATTCTCTCAGTTCTTTGGCCATCTGGTCTTCATCCGGGGTTCCCGTATCAAATTGTGCTTCGGCCTGGAATAGATCCTTCTTGCAGGACGGGTCCTTCCAGCACCGACCCCTCTCAGTTTTATCAGACATCCCTGCTTCTGGCTGGTCATCTTGGGCTTCATTGTCTGTTATGGTTTGATACATAATCTCTTCATCCTCAAAGGGATATTGATCATATCCTATCCCAGGGGAGTCTCCATGCTGGTAGAAGGTAGAGATGACATCCACCTCGGCTTCATAATATTCTTGAAGGGTATAACCCAATCCCGGATGCTGTGTGATCTTCCTCAGTTCCTTATTATCTTGAGGCGGATCCCATAGCTCCCTGAATGCTTTCTTCTGGGCTGCAGATTGTAGTGATGGCATTTGCATCTTGGAGAACATCTACGAAACCCGCTGGGTAGTATATTCCAGGCCTGTAATCGGCACCATCCGGTTTGCGGCTTCTTCAGGGACCATGCAGTCTTGATCATCTTCTTCGACTGCCTCCCCGATGTAGAATATGGTAGGCGGCTCGCAGAAGCGAGGGATTTCCATAGTCTTCAGTGGCAGCACTGTTTGGTATTCTAGGCTGGCGACGGGTTTGATTAAACCTCGTGGTACCTTCACCTGTATGCACCTTTCTTTCATTTCTTGATCAGTGTTATCTGGATGGATGCTAGGAGGGGTGATCCGAGCAAAATCATCAGCATAAGAGATGTGAGCTACTTCATGCTTTTCAACATAGCCCCTGGGTGGCGGTGGAGACCAAGCTTTTGCCTTCGTCGCTGGCTTCTTCTGGCTGATCACAGCCTCTTTCTTTTCATCCTTTTGCGACACCTCGGTGTAGTAGGATGCATCGAGCATATGGCACTCGAACACTTCAAAGGGATGTAGGTCTGCAAACACCCTTTCTTCCTTTCCTTCATGGCAGTATTTTATGCATTGGTGTAGCGTGGATGGCACTATCTGATATTCATGCAGCCACGGTCTCCCCAACAGGGCCTTATACGTGGTGTTGGAGTCGATCACATAGAATCGTACCACAGTAGTGAGGTCGCCCAATGTGAGGTTGAAATCAGCCACCCCGAGAGGTGTTTCGCATTTCTGGTTGAATCCAGCAATCTTCATGTCTCTGACCTTGGTAAGTTGCAGATCAAAGTAGTATTTCTGATAGATGCGATACGGGAGAATATTTACAGCAGCCCCGGGATCTATCAGTATCCTGCTCAGCGACTGAAAGTTCAGGGAGCCCCTCATATACAACGGTCTGTTGTGACTGGCATTTGGGATCAGCATATCATCTTCTGTGAATGTGACTGATGGCCCTGAATTCACTTCCGTTAAGAGTGCTTCGTATTGTGCCGGCGACTGCAGGGCATCCACAATTGCTTGGCGGGCCTCTTCACTCAGAGAGAGTATCTCCCAGATGGAGAATCTGGTGGGGAGCTTCTTCAACATTTTCATGATTCGACTGCCAACCCGAACATTAGACAGCCTCATCTCCTCTGCCCACCGGGGTCTTGGAGGTTCATGTGGTGCCTGTGGCCTTTGCTGCCCAGTCCCAGTTTCATTTTCTTCATCGGTCTCCCGGAGGGCTTCTTCTGTAATGACTGCCCCTGGCTTTGCTAGAGGGCTATTTTCTTCATTTTCTTCATGCTGCTTCTGCTTTCTATCTACCGTCTGCTGGCACTTATTGCTTTTAGCTGGAGCAGTGTGAGCCAGTTGCTCGTTTTCTAAGCTGGACAGGAACTCCAGGAATGAAGGGGCTCCTTCTACTTTATCTTTTCCTTGGTACAAGCTGGCAGGGGGAGGAACCTAGACACCGCGCACCTCTGGTTTCGGGATCTGATAGGGTTGCTCCCCTCTGAACATAATATTATGGTTAGCTGGTGGCGGACGCCCCCATTTTCTCCCAGAACGTGTTGCATGGGCTGAGGTAGAGGCCTCAGCATGATTGGCTTCCAGCGGGGCATCTGATGCTTCTTGTTCATCATCCTCCCCAGGCAGAGAAAAGAGTACCGACAGAGTATTGCATTGTACTGTCGTGACCTTCTTTCCCTTTTTGGCCTTAGGCCGTCTCTTCTTTTTCTGGGAAGTTGGCTTTGCTAGTTCCTGCCCCCAGAAGGACTCAGTCTCATCTTTTCTTTGTTCTGCCTCCGGCTGCTCTTCAATTTTCAACTCTTCGAGCTGCTCCCAGAGTATACAGTCTTTCACCAACAGGTGTTTCGGCTTTTTCTGCTCATACTCATCAAGCTCATTAATATATTGCTGCAGACGCCTGGTTGCAGGGCTTTCTTCTTTATGTGCAGGGAGGGGAGTTTGTCTCCTCCGGTTGCGAGTATGGATCCGGATGACTGGTCCGGTCTCAACTGTAGGCCATATTGGCTTTATTGGAGGCGACTCCGGCCTTGGGGTGACACCCCGGATAACTGCTCCGTTGGTTTTAGCTGCGGGAGTCTTCTTTCTGCTTTTTGTGGGTACCATCTGCCATCTTTCCTGATCTTTCAATGGGGTGAGGAAGCAGGCTTCACAGGTGTGCCTGGTGCATTCTTCAATGGCTTCCCTAGGCAGCTGTTGATAGATTGAGATCATATTGGCGGCCACCCTCCAGGGCGGAAGCTCATGTGGCCGAGGCGGCTTCACCTGGTAATCTCCCAGCTGCAGTTCACCCTTCTTGACCATTCCTTCCATGATATCTTTGAAGACATAACAGTCCTTAATTGCGTGTCCCAACACCCGGTGAAATGGACAGAACATCGGATCATCTTTCTTTTCTGCATCTTCGGGCTTCTTCGGTTCAGGCAATGTTACCTTATTGAACTTATGTGCCCAGTTAAATAATGCTGCAGTCTTATCCTTGGGAAAAGAGTAAGCTCTTCTCATCCTGTCCCTCAGAGAGACTTTGTCTCTTCTTTCTGCTGTATCTGCCATCGGGGGAGCTTCATCTGCCCCTTTCTTCCCTTTTTGTTGCTCAAAGGTTCTAAAATCGACGGTGTTGGCCTCAGAGTGTGACGGCCGCCGATCATTGGATTTTCCTTTTGGCATGGCGGGAGCATTGACGGTCGGACGTTTGGACAAGAACGTCTCGACTTCTGCCACTATATTATTCAGTCGGTCAAATGTTTTGACATCTGCACCGATCATTTTTTCTAGCACCTCCCTCCTGAGGTTCTGCTTGCATATCTGCACTGCATCCTCCTGATGAGGAGGTCTTCTGCATCTCATGGCTAGATTTCTCCATCTTTTGATGTAATCCAGTGCAGTTTCATCTTGTTTCTGCCTGGTAGCATACAGCTCTGCTATTTTGATTTCCCTCTCCGTGACATGAAACCTGTCGCGGAATTTTCTCTGCATATCGGGCCAATCAACCACCGATCCTGCTGACAAGCTTGAATACCATTCAAAGGCCAACCCAGTGAGGGATGAGCCAAAGAACTTGAGCAGATAGGCTTCATCGACTGCTAGGTCGCCCATGATTGTAGTGTAGTAGGCTATATGCTCCCTGGGGGAGCCCTGGCCATTGAAGTTCTCAAACTTTGGCGGCTTGCTGATGCCTGGAGGTAGTTTCTTGGCAGCATACTGGGGAGGATACGGTACCTTGTACACATCATAAGTACCCGCATCACCACCAGTCTTTTCTGACAGCTTCATTTCCACAATTCTTTCAATCATCTGCTTGTGGGCTACAGCTGGATCTATCTCTTCTGGGAAGAAGTGAGCTTGTTGCTGGCTGTGAGGAGTTGTCATCACAGTGGCGCGCAAGATGGGCGCGGTAGGCTGTGTCTGAGACACAGAGGGCTGAGCTACTGTTTGCTGTGGAACAGGTTGACTTGGTGCTTTGCCCTTATCAGCTAAGAGAGGATTAGCCAGGATAGTTGCGTCTGTGGAGCTGGATGTCTGCCCCGCAGGTTCAGCTTGCTTCGAGACTAACGTAGCTTCCTGTCTCTCATTGAGCTGTCTTCGGAGAGCATTGATCTCCTGTTGGTATCTTCTGAACATCATCTGGATCATGGGATCCATGGTTGATGGGATTTGTATATCTTCAGAAGTCCCTTCAGCATCATCAACGAAGGGGTTATCTCCATCTTCCGCTGTTACTACATTAACTGTCATAGTGGCAACCCTGCGGGCTTCATCATCAATTTTCATTTTATCTTTTGCTGCCTGGCCTCTTCTTGTGACAGGGCCAGGTCTAGTTGCCAGCCTGAGTAATTCATCTGGCTGAGTTGGTAGTATATCTTGCCCCCTGGCCAGTCCAGCCATATTGCAGGCGAAGATTTGCATCTTTCCTTTCCGCCTGTAGACCTTTCTTTTTATTTGGCTAGGATATCTGAGCCGGTCAAAGACCGATATTCTTTCTTTGGCTTCTTCCTCGTACAGGTCTTCTTCATTATATCCGGCCCTGGGGCCTTCTTCATAGTCATTCGAATCGGAGGAAGAGGCTTCGATCATCATTTCTTGGAAGGTTTCTTCTTCTTCATCATCCCTGGTGCCCAAGGCACGGGATAGTCTTTGCTGGCCTAGGGCAGAGCTCCCTAGGTAGTGGAAGTAGTCTTGGACTACTTGCTTAGTCTCCTCTGGGTTGCGCCTTTGCGGCTCAGGTCGGAGCATCAGTCTGTCCTGGCCCTTTTGCTGCCAAGCCAGTCTTGTCACCCGAGCATTCAGACACTCGGCCCTGGGATATTTGAAGATATCAGCCTGTTTGGCACAGGCTCCTGATCTTCTTGCAGTAACCATAGTGACTGGTTCACATCTTCTCATATTGCCAACTTGGCAGCGGTTGGCAGCAGCATTGTAGATCTTCTCTTCCCATCTCTTGCCCCTGGCCATGGGATGGGTGTTGGTGAAGTTTTCCCTGGTCTCATATCTTCCGCCCCTCATCATGGGACGAATAGCAATCATATTTCTTTCTTGACCCTCAATCTCATCTCTCTTCCCTCGGGTCCTAGGGTAGGCAGCAGTAGCATTTCTTTCATCTTTCTTCATCTCCCTTCTGCCCCCTGCTCTGAGGCGGGCAACAGTGATATCAGTGAGGTTCTCTCTGTCTTCAGCTGGGGCCCAGCTTTGGATCCTCTTCGGTCGCCAGACCTGTTTGTATTTTGCTAGCTTGGGCGCCAGCGGCTTCTTTTCAGCAGCTTCCCAGTTGGCCCTCCTAGCGGCCAAAACCTGGAACTTGTTGTCAGTTGGGATGGTCGGGACGATTCTGTCCGGCCGGACTCCCCTGGGGCGACCGTCGAGGTTCGCCCTAATAGCACCCATCATTATCGTCTTTCCGGAATTGGAAAGGCGACGATCAACAGCAGTAGACCGGTTCCTCCGGTTGGTTTTCTTCCCCTTCTGGGCAGCAGTGGGGACCATGTCCCTTTTCTGGACATGATGGACGTAGCAGGCGACGGCCGTGGGGGCCGTTTTCTTCGGTAAGCCATCCTTGCGATCAGCGGCCTCCACTGGGGCATTTGCAGCAGCGCCTTGCTCCTCGTTATCGACTTGTAGAAGGTCGGTGTAGACAACGCCCAAGCAGTTGGGCAGCCCGACAGCTGGGGGAAACGAACCGAACGCCAGTGGTACCGCCAGGTACCCCTCCTGGACGTGCATGTCCACCGGTTGCTTGTCGAAGCATACAGACGCGATTTGTGTTGTCATCGTAGTTTCCTAGAAACAGGGAAACACACGGAATCAGAAATTTGAGGGGGGCCCGCTGGGCCTCCTATCTTAGCGTAAAGATGAAGGGAGACTTGGTCCTACCGGGCGTGCCAGACTTGTGGAGCGCGGATTTTATTCCTTTATCAATTTTATCGTTGGTTTATTTATCTATCGTCTGGTTATTTATTTATGTTTATGGATTTATTGGCGTGCCAGTCACCGTGGTGACGATCTTTTTATTGTGCGCTCGATCTGACTTGGTCAGTAGATTGTGAGGTCCGAGTCGGGACTAGAAGTCCGTCATACCCTGAACGCTATGACGTTAATTACGTCCTCCCTAAGGAAGACAACCCTTGATTAAACGCTAAAGGTAGGAGGAAGACAGCGGTAAAACCACATGCTCAAAGGGGACAAAATTCATCTGTTTGCAAGACGTTAAATGTATTCGGACAAAGCAGAGGTTTGTTAATTACGGGACAAATCCGATGGCATATTCCCACCATCTTGGATGATGCCAAGTGGGGAATAGGAAACCACCCATGCAGTGGCAAAGTGGGAACCGTAAAGGATCGGGCATAATTGACCAGGAGTCCGAATAGGGACCGGCATGCCATGGCACGCCCCATATGGGTGTGGTAGCACGTTTATATCCCCCCTTCGAGGGGACCATCGGAGGGCATACAAAGGCATGACTCCGTGGGCCGACGGGGTTGAGAGATAATATCACAGTGACCTGGCCAGGTGTGTGTGAATTTCGGCAGCATGTCCCCTTGACTTGGATTGTGCCAAGAGAAGATAGGTCATCACCCACGGAATGCCGGGATGACAACCGAATGAGGATGGGCACCGGGCCCCGGGACATCACTTGCCTCTGTTTCATCGGTCAATATCCCCTTGAAACCCTTCAGAACGCATGTAACGACATGGCCCTTTAGGTTCATAAGGGTGGAATCCGGATCGGGAATGAGGACTGTAGGGGAGGGAGGTCCTCCCCATTACTGTATCTTCTCAGATCATTCATGACGGTCTCATGGCAGTGGGGAGAAAGTCCCCTAACTGGGCTTCATTAGGCCAAGAAGAGGGGTCTCGGCGTGGCTTACTGGTTGGCCAAGAGGGGTTCTCGGCGTGGCTTCTTGGTTGGCCAAGGGGAGCTCTCGGCGTGGCTTTTTGGTTGGCCAAGGGGGGGCTCTCGGCGTGGCTTACTGGCTGGCCAAGGGGGGTTCTCGGCGTGGCTTCTTGGTTGGCCAAGGGGGAGCTCTCGGCGTGGCTTTTTGATTGGCAAAGGGGGGCTCTCGGCATGGCCCTTTGGTTGGCCAAGGGGGGGGGGCTCTCGGCATGGGGCCTTTGGCTGGATGGAAGAGGATCTCGGCATGGGGCCTTTGGCTGGAAGGAGCTCTCGGCATGGGGCTTCCCGGCGCGCTCATGGCCGCGCCGGGAGCCTAGCGCCGGGAGGCTGTGGGCTATGGGGTTTTTTCACAAAACAAGGGCTTGTCGTTTAGCTGAAAGGAAGGGAAGGCCTCTCGGCCTTACGGTTCTCGGCGGGGAAACTCGCACGCCGAGAAGATGGAATGCAGAAGGATTTCAGGGCTTCAGAGCTCAATAACGATGCTCTGTTTCTGGGATTTCTGGGTTTTATGGCTCAGATTGAGGCCGAATCAGGGATGTATGAGGAGATTTCATGAAGGCCTCTGCTAGAAGGACGCCAAGGGAGCTGAGAGGCCGGATCATCAGGAAGAGGGGAGACCATCGTCGGGGCCTGAGTAGCTTTTATCTGTATACTGCCAGACGTCTGGGGGGGTCAAGAGATGGCTGTCTCTGATTCCCCAGACTAGCATGATATCATCTGGGAAGCAAATCTGCGATGAAAGAACCCTTGATGCTGGGACCTCAGACCCTAGTCATTCAACGATTGGAATGAGGATCCGGGGTCGCATTCGTCTGCGGGCTCAAATGTATCTTTTATAGCCGGCAGTCCGGGGAACCAAGAGATTGATGTCTCTGGTTCCTGGACAGCACAAGAGGCTTGAGGAGCAGACTCAAATACATACGGAGGGCATGCTCTTGAAGCGGGAAGAGAGAGGAGAATAGAACCCAGCAACCCATTGAACAAGGGTGGGGGTTCTACCTTCATCCATGTTCGAAGAACAGACCCGACTCCGAAGCCTGAGTCATTTCGCCCATGGGGCATTCATACAAACAGTATGCATACATATGGAGACAAAGGAAGATCGTATCGCCTAAAATCCATCACGGCCATTGCATTTATTTCATCTCACCATCATTTACATCGAGAAACATAAAGGGGATGAACATGGAAAGAATCGTATGAATAATCTAAACATCAAGACTTCGACTATTACATACGGAGAATCAGTAAAAAGAAGAAAAAGAAACATCGAACATGGGGGGGGGGAGGGTGGAGCATTGACTCCTCTCCCTCCCCCTATCAGCCCACCTGGAGCCCTTCTTCTTTCCTTTCTTCTGCTTCTTCTTTCGACGGAGACTCTCTCCCTCTCTTTTTCTTTCTCTTTCTCTTTCTGGCTATCTGTTCGCTCTTTTCTTCTTCGTCTCTTTCTTCTTTTCTTTTCTGTCTATCCTCTTTCTTGCTATCTCCCTTTTTCTGTTCGAAGGGAGGGGGTTTTATAACCCTTTTCCTTCTTTCTTCTCGGCAGGCACCCTCACGGCGCGCTTGAGATGAGCTTCCCGGCGTGCTCGAATCCGGCCTCTCGGCGCCAACTTTGGGCTTCGACACAGGCTTTCGGCGCCACCTTCATACAGGCCCACTTGGGGTTTTTTAAGTGTTTCATCACCCGAAAGGGCCTTTCATTGGTGACATGTCTTGTATTGAAATTGTGATTACAATTTTCATCAGCCCGCAGACAGGGTTTTATCAGTCCGTAGACAGGGATTTTATCAGTCCGTAGATAGGGATTTTATCAGTCTGTAGACAGGGGTTTTATCAGTCCGTAGACAGGGGTTTCATCAGTCCGTAGACAGGGGTTTCATCAGTCCGTAGACAGGGATTTTATCAGTCCGTAGACAGGGGTTTTATCAGTCCGTAGATAGGGGTTTCATCAGTCCGTAGACAGGGGTTTCATCAGTCCGTAGACAGGGATTTTATCAGTCCGCAGACAGGGGTTTCATCAGTCCGTAGACAGGGGTTTTATCAGTCCGCAGACAGGGGTTTCATCAGTCCGTAGACAGGGGTTTCATCAGTCCGTAGACAGGGGTTTCATCAGGATTGTCATCTGAACGGTGACAAAACCGGGTATCATCTTATCAATATCGTCACTCTAATGGTGATGAGCTCGGACATCAGCTTTAGTCTGGGAAGACCTCAGCCGGGTGTATAATCTGTGTAGATGATTCTTCTTCTGCTCTATCTTTTCGGGAGCCTTTACCATCTTCATCTGCCGGTGCTGGCTTCATCTTTATCTCATATTACTTCCGTCAGTAAGCCGACATCTGACTTACCCTGACATATCATCTGTGACTTCTTAGACGAAGCAGTAGTACAGCTCTTCTTAAAGGGCTGGAAGGTCTCATTAGTCGAGTGACTGCTGCTTTATCAGTGCTGCCGTCTAAGCGACATTGGCACCGGGCATCAGCTTTGGCCGACAAGGGCTTTAGCCGGGTGAAAGGTTGATAAGCTTCATCATTAGTCTTTCACTGTTGGTCAGACCCTCTTTTCAATTATGCTTCCACCCTTGTTCATTTTCTAGGTGTCAACAAGCGGTCATCGAAGCCTTAGCCGCCTCAGTTTTTCGCCGCTTCGCGTCCCGCTGCTTGGCCGCTTTAGCAGCATCCACCGCCTTCTTCACAGGTGATTTGGCCCGGGACCTCTTTGCAGCCTTGGGCAGGGAAGCCGTAGTGGGAGCTGGCAGTGCCGCCTCAAAATAGGCGGGCTTCTGGACGAGCCGAAGGAAGTTCCGGTACGTCGCCATTTGCACGCTGTCGGGATGGTCTGTCAAAATAGACACACGCATATGATTAGCATCCGATAACCTGCTAAGATCGCAACAATGAGGATAAAGGAGATGGAAATGTTAAATACCGTGAGGACCGGTGTACAACCGAAGTGTTATTGGCCAGTAGCTCAGGGACGGCTCCTTGTCCCGACGCGCCGCCTCTCGGACCAGCCAGCATACGTCCTCGACCTTCTGGTACCGGTCTGTAAGGGTAGCCAGATCTGCATGCTTCTTTGAAGAGAGGTGGCAGAAAAGATTGAAGTGGTCCATGCCCCACTCGTCGGCATAATAGTATGGGACGTGCAGGCGCTTGCTCAGGATGGCGGCCGTCTGATCCTCAATCTTCAGCTCATTCACCCGCAGCAGGACATACAGCCATGCGGTGTCCTTATAATTCTCGGGCTTCCTCTCCTCCCGCCTCATAAACGTGCGGTACGGGCAGATCGGGTCCCTCTCTGGACGCCAGCTCTTGGCGGGGGTGCCCTCCTCCTCCATGGGGAGCGGATAATTAATGAGCTCCAGACGGTCGCTCCCTATCTGGCAAAGGTCCCTCAGCGTTTTCTTATAGTTATCCTTCACCACAGAGGGTAATTCCACTTTTGGCGTCGGCCTCGCTTCCAGGGCTTCCCGGCGGGTGGCCAGATACGCCGCCACCTCCTTCTCCTGACGGTTCCTGAGCCGAAGAAGATGCTCTGGCTCAATGTCAAGTACTGGCACCGGTTGCCGGCTGAGGAACCTCCTCTCGGCCCCATTCCAGCAGTCGGTCTTGTGCAGCCGATAGAAGGCCGTCCGGGTGTTCCACCACTTTATGTAATCCTGGGTCACTCAGGGAATGCGACCGGGGGCCGGCACTCTGAAGGTGGCAGAGTCCGCCCGGTGGGAGAAATCCCACCAGCTCCTGGCATGCTCGGCGACCGAACTTCCCCGGAGATTCCGTGAGGGCAAGCCGAATTGTGCATGATAAATATGGATGTGCTGATCATATCTGAAGTTTCGGCCAAACCGGAAGGGGTAATACGGCTTCAGCAGTACATTATCCCCCTTCCTAAACGCCAACACACTTGGGCGGATAGATATCGCCCAGTCCCTCAGCTCGGGCTCCAGCAACGGGCAGACTACATTCTCTTGGCTGATGGGGTGGACGTAGTTCTCCACCTGATCATCCTTGCATTCCCTCTTATTATTCACTAGAGGGCTTGAATGCCGCGCAGAAGTGAATAGTGCCAGCCGCATCCCGGGGAACCGTTGTCAGCCGGCCCCGAAGGTCATACATCCTCATGGAAGTAGAACCCGGCTCTGCACTGGTAAACTCCAGCATTCTCGGCACCAGCCCCCAGTCTTGAAGAGCTCGTGGGGCGAACTCGGGGAATAGTGAGCAGACCCACGCATTGAAGAAATGCAGCGGACATATGTACCGAGCTTGTGTCGAGAACTGATGAGTGCTGATGTCCCCCAACGCCTTGTAGATCAAGCAAAGAGTTGTTGGGCACAGGGATAGCCTGATGCCCCACACCATCTGACACGTCGGGTAGATGGCATCCGGCCGAATAACCGTCTCGTCCCCGTATGGCATGGCAAACGAACACAGCCAGTACGCGAGATAGGCGGCGCAGTGAGTCTGCGGGTCGACACCCATCGGATTGGGCCCGCTCCGACGCCCCCTGGAGGGGATCTTCACATCGAGCTTGGGCTTCGCACGCTTCTTGCGAGCAACGGCGGTGCCGACGCAGGGAAATTCTTCGTATTGCTTCAGCCCGTCATAGAAGTATTACAGCCACTGGGTCATACGCACCCTCTTTCTGTCCCCATGGGGAGGCTGCCTCCCACCGTGCGCCAGCTGGTATAACTCCCGGTACGCCTTCATGAGATACCGGTAGGAATATCCAAGAGAATAGTAGCCGTCCCCGTTGGTTTCATCTTTGATCAGGTCAGGGAGGCAGACCTCATCGTAAGGCTCCCCGTCAATGGGCAAGCCGCTCAACTGGCTGAGACGCCACAGGTCCAGGGAAGTTTTGCCTTCCACCATGTAAAAAGTATTGGTCTCAGCACTGAATACCTCTATCATACCACAGCAGAGACCCTTAGAGATGGGGTAGCCGTAGCGGGAGGCGTACACGCTGTGATAAATACCAGCTCGGACCAGCAGTGGGGTGTAGTTGAACAGTACGTACTCGGTGAACTCCACCGCCCCTTCACGGAAGCTGTGTGCATCTTGAAGCATCAGCTCCCCTAACCAGCCCAGCGATAGTTCATACTTGAACCTGATGGCCGGGCAATCTAAGATAAACGGCTCCTCCCTGTAGCCCCATTTTAGGGGAGCCAAGAATAAGCCAAATCGGGGCGACTCGCCATGCACCTTCCCGGCGGACATGTCCCATTTTGCCGGGGTGAATTGAGGTGCTCGCACCAACTTGTCTTCGGCCGGCAGCACCCCCTCGATCCCTAGGACGGGCTTCCACTCCCTGGCCTCTCCCACCAAGTACATCGGGACGCTCCGGGGGACGCTGTATAACAAACTGTCCTGGGCATGCAGAATGGCCCGCTCGGCACTCTTCACGGTCCGGAGGTCTCGCCCTTCCCGCGAGTGAAAATGCTTCAGAAACCGGATGAGGTGTCTGTCCTTCGAGAAAGTCCTTCCTGTATTCTCCCGTGGCCCGGTCGAACGTGAAGCCACCCTCGACTCTGGCAAGCCTGTGGAAGTCCATGGTCTCCCTGTCAGACCCTGACGACTCGGCCAAGGCGGCTATCTCCGCATGCTCTCGGTCCAAGTCCTCCACGTTGAGCCATGTGACGGCTGGCACTGGACCCCGGGGAACAAGGTCGGCACCAATAGCGGCAGCAGGAGCAGAAGAACCACTTGGGGCAGTGTTGACACCTGGAAAATGAACAAGGGTGAAAACATAATTGAAAAGAGGGTCGGACCAACAGTGAAAGACCAATGATGAAGCTCATCAACTGTCTGCTCGGCTGAAGCCCTTGTCGGCAAAGCTGATGCCCGGTGCCAATGTCACTCAGACGGCAGCACTGATAAAGTAGCAGTCACTCGACTGATGAGACCTTCCAGCCCTTTAATGAGAGCTGTACAACCGTTTCACCCAAGAATCCACGGATGATATGTCAGGGTAAGTCAGATGTCGGCTTACTGACAGATGTAATATGAGATGAAGATGAAGCCGGTACCGGCAGATGAAGATGGCAAAGGCTTTTGCAAAGTCAGAACAGAAGAAGAATGGTCTCCACAGGTTATACTCCCGGCAGAAGTCTTTCCGGACTAAAGCTGATGCCCGAGCTCGTCACCATTCAAGTGACGATATCGATAAGATAATACCCGGTCTTGTCACCGTTCAGATGGCAATTCTGATAAAACCCTTATCTACGGACTGATGAAATCTCGGTCTACGGACTAATGAAAACTGTAATGATGATCTCAATACAAGATATGTCATCAATAAAAGGCCCTTTCGGGTGATGATGCCCTTGAAAGACCCAAATGGGTCTGTGAAAGCGGCTAAAAAGCTTTAATTGGGCCTGCAAAGGATGGCGTCGAGAGCCACTTGCCGAAGCCCAAAAGAGGGCGCCGAGAGTCACTTGCAAGCGCGCCGGGAAGCCCCATTTGGGGCGCGCCGTGATGCTGCTGCCGAGAAGGGGAGAAGTGGCTATAAAAGCCCCCTCCCTTCGAACAGATAAAGAGAGAGACAGAAAAGAGAATAGAAGGGGACAAAAGGAGAGAAGAAGAAGAAAAAAAGAAGCCAGAAAAGAAAGAGTAGAGAGGGAGTCCTGCCAAGAGAGAGTCCCCCTCGGCTGAGAGAAGAGAAGAAGCAGAAGAAAAGAAGAAGAAAAGGGCTCCAGGTGGGCTGCTAGGGGGAGGGAGAGGAGTCAATGCTCCGCCCTCCCCATGCTGTCTTTTCTTTTCTATTGATGTAATCTAGTGAGCTTTTGTCTTGATTTATCGAAAGTAGCCGGCCAGTTCCGGCCTCAATTTCCATCTTTCTGCTTTGCATTTCTGTTTCACAGTCGATGTAAGGTTTCGATGCGATGCAATGAAATGTCAACGTGACCCATTTGGGGATCTACTGATTAAGATGTCTGCTCTCCTTTGATCGAAATATCTGCTCTCCACTTATCTTTGTATGTTTATCGTTTATGCCAAACATTTAATGGTTCATACGAATCTTCTCGTTAGAGGCATGAAAACTAGACCCCTCCTTGTGTTGTTCAGGGACCAGAGACATCCATCTCTTGGTCCCCTGAACCTCTGGCTATACGAGGGTATATCGATTCTTCTGATCACTGCTATTCCGCGGATTCTAGCGAATGACAATCTCGATCTCTCGACCCTCCATTCTAATCCCTTGGATGACTAGGGTCTGGAGTTCGATGCCAAAGGTTCCTCAGCCACCGGGTTTCAGATGCTATTGGGTTCGTCCAGGGGATCAGAGACAGTCATCTCTTGATCCCCAGACGGTCGGCGGCAGAAATAAAACAAAGTCTTCAGAAATCCAGACGATGGTCTCGTTCCCCATCGATCCTGCCCTCCAGATCCCCCCTTGGCCCTTTCTCAGGGAAATATCCATGAAATCCCCCTTCCTATACTTCAAATTCAACTTCAATCGCAGCCAGAAAACTCAGGAATCCCAGAAGCAGAGCATCGTCTGAACTCTGTAAACCCTGAAACCCTGCAGCGATTTCACCTTCTCGGCGTGCACAATTCCCCGCCGAGAACTATCCAGCCGAGAGGCCTCCCCCTTCAGCTAAACGACAAACAAAGCCATTTCAACCCTTTTCACGTGAGCCTCCGTGCAAGCCTCCCGGCGCCAGACTCCCGGCGCGGCCAGGAGCGCGCCGGGAAGCCCCACGCCGAGACCCCCTCCCCTATAAGCCTATTCAAACCCCCCAGTCTACATGCTCCCGGCGCCACCTTCTCGGCGCGGCCAGGAGCGCGCCGGGAAGCCGCCGCCGAGACCCCCTTTTTTTAAACCCCTAAACCATGCCGAGAAGCCCTCATTCGGCCAGCTAAACCCATGCCGAGACCCTCCTTCTTGGCCAAATGAAGTCCAGTCAGAGGGCCATCTCTGCAAAACCATTCATCAGCCTTCTGATCTCTTCACACATATGTCCCGGGGATGTTCAGAGACTGTCATTGATGCCTTGAGAAGACACATTATTGGGAGAGACCTCCCCTACAGTTTTCATTCCCGATCCGGATTTCACCCTTATGAACCCAAAGGGCCATGTCGTTACATGAGTTCTGAGGGGCTTAAAGGGGATATTAATCGATGGTATAAATGCAAGCGATGTCCCGGGGCCCGGTGCCCATCCTCGTTCGGTCGTCGTCCCGGCATTCCGTGGATGATGACCTATTCTCTCTTGGCATAATCCAAGTTGAGCGGACATGCTGCCGAAATTTATGCATATCCTATTGGGTAACTGTGATGTTCTCCCTCTCAACCCCGTCGGCCCACGGAGTTATGCCCTTGCATGCCCTCCGATGGTCCCTCGAAGGGGGATATAGATGTGCCATCGCACCCACATGGGGCGTGCCATGTCACGCCGGTCCCCATTCGGACTCCGGGTCAATTATGCCCGATCTTTTCCGGATCCTACCCTGCCACTGCATGGGTGGTTTCCTATTCCCCACTTGGCATGGTCCAAGATGGTGGGAATATGCCGTCGGTTTTATCCCGAAAATAACGAACCCCTGCTTCGTCTAATCCATTTAACGTTTTGCAAACGATTGAATTCCGTCTCTTTTAAGCATGCGGCTTAACCGCTGTCCGCCTCCTATCTTTAGCGTTTAATCAAGGGTTGTCCTCCTTAGGGAGGACGTAATTAACGTCATAGCGTTTATGGTATGACGGACTTTGGGTCCTGACTCGGACCTCACAATCGACTGACCAAGTCAGATCGAGCGCACAATAAAATTGTCACTTCGGTGACTGGCACGCCAATAAATAAATAAATCAATATAAAAAATAATAAATAAAATAAAATAAAAATAAATAAAAAATCCGCGTTCCACAAGTCTGGCACGCCCGGTGGGACTTAGTCTCCCTTCATCTTTACGCTAAAGTAGGAGGCCCGGCGGGCCCCCCTGAAACTTCTGATTCTGTGTACTTTCCTTATTTTCAGGAATCTACAATGACAGCCGGAATCATGTCCGTTTGCTTCGACCAGCAGCCGATTGACATGCATGTGCGAGAAGGCTACCTGGCGGTACCCCTCGCGTTCGGATCAATGCCGCCTGCCGTTGGGCTGCCCAACTGCTTGGGCGTCGTCTTCACTGACCTTCTGCAGGTCGATGACAATGAGCAAGGCACTGCTGTAAGTGCCCCGGTGAAGATCACTGACCAGAAGAATATCGTACCAGAGAACACGGTCCCCACGGCCGTCGCCTGCTTTGTCCATCACGTCCAAAAAAGGGACGTGGTCCCCGCTGCTGCTCAGAAGGGGAGAAGAACCAACCGGAGGAGCCGGTATGTTGCTGTTGACCGCCGTCTTTCCAACTCCGGAAAGACAATGATGATCGGTGGTGTCCGGGCAAACATGAACGGTTGCCCAAGGGCGGTCAAGCCGGACGTGATCGTCCCGATGGTGCCCACTGCCAACAGATTCCAAACTCTGACCACCAGGCAGGCCAATTGGGAGGCTAATGAAAAGAAGCCGCTGGCGCCCAAGCCAGCAAAATACAAACAGGTCTGGCGGCCGAAGAAGATCCAAAGCTGGGCCCCAGCTCAGGACAGGGAGAACCTTACTGATGTCACTATTGCCCGCCTCAGAGCAGGGGGCAGAAGGGAAGTGAAGAAAGATGAAAGAAATGCTACTACTGTCTACCCCAGGACCCGGGGGAGGAGAGATGAGGTTGAGGGTCAGGAAAGAAATATGACTGCTGTTCGCCCCATGATGAGGGGCAGAAGATACCAGACAAGGGAAAACTTCACTACTACCCATCCCATGGCCAAGGGCAAGAGATGGGAAGAGAAGATCTACAATGCTGCTGCCGACCGTTGCCAAGTTGGCAATATGAGAAGAAGTGAACCAGTCACTGTGGTTACTGCAAGAAAATCAAGAGCTTGTGCCAGACAGGCTGATATCTGTAGATACTCCAAAGCCGAGCATTTGAATGCTCAGGTGGCAAGACTGGCTTATCAGCAAAAGAGCCAGGACAGATTGATACTCCAACCTGAGCCACAGAGGCACAATTCTGAAGAGATGAAGCAGATAGTCCAAGACTACTTCCACTACCTGGGGAGCTCTGCCCTCGGTCAACAAAGACTATCCCGTGCCTTGGGCACCAGAGGTGAAGAAAAAGAAGAAACACTTCAGGAAACGATGATCGGAGCCTCTTCCTCCGATTCAAACCACTATGAAGAAGGCCTCAAGCCCGGATATGATAAAGAAGACCTGTACCGGGAAGAAGCCAAAGAAAGAATATCGGTCTTTGACCGGCTCAGATATCCTGACCAGGTGAAAAGAAAGGTCTACAGGCGGAAGGGAAAAATGCAAATCTTCGCCTGCAACATGGCTGGACTCGCCAGGGGGCAAGATATACTACCAACTCAGCCAAATGAACTGCTCAGGTTGGCTACTAGACCTGGTCCTGTCACAAGAAGAGGCCAGGCCGCAAAAGATAAAATAAAGAAATATGATGAAGCCCGCAAGATCACCACCATGACAGTCAATGTGGTGACGGCACAGGATGAAGACAATCCCTTTGTTGATGATGCTGAAGGGACTTCTGAAGATATGCAAATCCCATCAACCTTGGATCCCATGATCCAGATGATGTTCAGGAGATATCAGCAGGAGATCAGTGCTCTCCGAAGACAGCTCAATGAGAGACATGAAGCTACATCAGTCTCAAAGCAAGCTGAACCTGCGGGGCAAACATCCAGCTCAGCAGAGACGGCTATCCCAGCTAACCCTCTCCTAGCTGATAAGGGCAAGACACCGAGCCTACCTGTTCCACAGCAAACAGCAGCTCAGCCCTCTGTGTCTCAGACACAGCCTACCGCGCCCATCTTGCGCGCCACTGTGATGACAACTCCTCACAGCCAGCAACAAGCTCACTTCTTCCCAGAAGAGATAGATCCAGCTGTAGCCCACAAGCAGATGATTGAAAGAATTGTGGAAATGAAGCTGTCAGAAAAGACTGGTGGTGATGCGGGTACTTATGATGTGTACAAGGTACCGTATCCTCCCCAGTATGCTGCCAAGAAACTACCCCCAGGCGTCAGTAAGCCGCCGAAGTTTGAGAAATTTAATGGCCAAGGCTCCCCTAGGGAGCATATAGCCTACTACACTACAATCATGGGCGACCTAGCAGTCGATGAAGCTTATCTGCTCAAGTTCTTTGGCTCATCCCTCACTGGGTTGGCCTTTGAATGGTACTCAAGTCTGCCAGCTGGGTCAGTGGCTGATTGGCCTGATATGCAGAGAAAATTCCGCGACAGATTTCATGTCACGGAAAGGGAAATCACGATAGCAGAGCTATATGCAACCAGGCAGAAACAAGATGAGACTGCACTGGACTACATCAAAAGATGGAGGAACTTAGCCATGAGATGCCGAAGGCCTCCTCATCAAGAAGATGCGGTGCAGATATGCAAGCAGAGCCTCAGGAGGGAGGTGCTAGAAAAGATGATCGGTGCAGATGTCAGAACATTTGACCGGCTGAATAATATAGTGGCGGAAGTCGAGACGTTCTTGTCCAAGCGTCCTACCGCCAATGTTCTCACTATGCCGAAGGGAAAATCCAATGAACGACGGCCATCACACTCTGAGGCCAACACCGTCGATTTCAGAACCTTCGAGCAACAGAAGGGGAAGAAAGGGGCAGATGAAGCTCCCCCGTTGGCAGATACAGCAGAAAGAAAAGATAAAGTCTCTCTGAGAGACAAGATGAGAAAAGCATATTCCTTCCCAAAAGATAAGACGGCCGCACTGTTCAACTGGGCATACAAGTTCAATAAGGTAACATTGCCTGAACCCAAAAGACCAGCAGATGCAGCAAAGAAAGATGATCCGCTGTTCTGTCCATTTCACCGTGCGCTGGGGCACGCAATTGAAGATTGTTATGTCTTCAAAGATATCATGGAAGGAATGGTCAAGAAAGGTGAGCTGCAGCTGGGAGATTACCAGGTAAAGCCGCCCCATCCACATGAGCCTCCACCCTGGAGAGTGGCTGCCAATATGATCTCAGTCTACCAACAGTTGCCCAAGGAAGCCGTTGAAGAATGCACCAAGCATACCTATGAAGCTTGCTTCCTCACCCCACAGAAGGATCAGGAAGGATGGCAGATGATACCCATAAAAAGCAGAAAGAAGACTCCTGCAGCCAGTACCAGCGGAGCAGTTATCCGGGGTGTTACCCCAAGGCCCGAGCCGCCTCCAATAAAGCCAATATGGCATACAGCTGAGACCGGACCAGTCATCCGGATCCCTACTCACAACCGGAGGAGACAAACTCCCCTCCCTACGCATAAAGAGGTAAGCCCTGCAGCCAGGCGTCTGCAGCAATATATTAATGAGCTTGATGAGTACGAACAGAAGAAGCCCAAGCATCTGCTGATGAAAGACTGTATACTCTGGGAACAGCTCGAAGAATTGAAAATTAAAGAGCAGCCAGAGGCAGAACAAGAAAAAGCTGAAAATGAGCCCTTCTGGGGGCAGGAGCCAGCAAAGCCAAATTCCCAAAAGAAGAAGAAACGGCCCAAATCCAAGAAAGGAAAGAAGGTCACGACAGTACAATGTAACACTCTGTCAGTACTCTTTTCCTTGCCCGGGGAGGATGATGAGCCGGAAGCATCCAACGCTCCGCTAGAAGCTAACCATGCCGAAGCCTCTACCTCGGCCCATGCAACACGTTCTGGGAGAAGATGGGGGCGCCCACCACCAGCCAACCATAATATCATGTTCAGAGGGGAGCAACCCTATCAAATCCCGAACCAGAGATACGAGGTGTCCAGGTTCCTCCCCCTGCCAGTCTGTACCAAGACAAAAAGAAGGCAGATGAAGCCCCTTCATTCCTGGAGTTCCTGTCCAGCTTAGAAAATGAGCAACCGGCTCATACTGCTCCAGATAAAAGCAATAAATGCCAGCAGACAGCGGCTGGAAAGCAGAAACAGCATGAAGAAAATGAAGAAGGTAACCCTCTAGCAAAACCAGGGGCAGTCGCTACAGAAGAAGCCTTCCGGGAGACCGATGAAGAAGATAAAATTGAAAATGGGCAGCAAAGGCCACAGGCACCACATGAACCTCCAAGACCCCGATGGGCAGAGGAGATGAGACTGTCTAATGTCCGGGTGGGCAGTCGAGTCATGAAAATGCTGAAGAAACTCCCTACCAGATTCTCCATCTGGGAAATTCTCTCTCTGAGTGAAGAAGCTCGCCAAGCAATTGTGGATGCACTGCAGTCCCCGGCACAATGTGAAGCACTCTTGGCAGAAGTGAATGCTGGGCCATCAGTCACATTCACGGAGGATGATATGCTAATCCCAAATTCCGGCCATAATAGACCGCTGTATATGAGGGGTTCCCTGAACTGTCAGCCGATAAGCAGAATACTGATAGATCCAGGGGCTGCTGTGAATATTCTCCCATACCGCATCTATCAGAAATATTACTTTGATCTGCAGCTCACCAAGGTCAGAGACATGAAGATTGCAGGATTCAACCAAAAATGTGAAACACCTCTCGGGGTAGCTGATTTCAACCTCACATTGGGCGACCTCACTACAATGGTACGATTCTATGTAATCGACTCCAACACCACGTATAAGGCCCTGCTGGGAAGACCGTGGCTGCACGAATATCAGATAGTGCCATCCACGCTACACCAATGCATAAAATACTGCCATGAAGGAAAAGAAGAAAGGGTGTTTGCAGACCTACATCCCTTCGAAGTGTTCGAGTGCCATATGCTCGATGCATCCTACTACACCGAGGTGTCACAAAGGATAAAGAAAAAGAAGCTGTGGTCAGCCAGGAAAAGCCGGCGACAAAGACAAGAAATTGGTCTCCGCCGCCGCCAAAGGGCTACATCAAAAAGCATGGGGTATCTCACATCTCTTATGCTGGTGATTTTGCTCGGATCACTCCTCCTGGCATACACCCAGATGATACTGAAGAAAAGATGAAAGAAAAATACACACAGGTGGAAGTTCCTCAGGGTCTAGTCAAGCCCATAGCCAGCATAGAATACCAGACGGTGCTACCACTGAAGACTATGAAAATCCCTCGCTTCTGCGAACCTCCTATCATATTCTACACCGGGGGGGCAGTCGAAGAAGACGATCAAGATTGCATGGTCCCTGAAGAAGCCGCAAACCGATGGTGCCAATTACAGGCCTAGAGTACACTACCCAACGGGTTTCGCAAATGTTCTCCAAGATGCAAATGCCTTCAATACAATCTGCAGCCCAGAAGAAAGCATTCAAGGAGCTATGGGATCCACCTCGAGATAATAAAGAACTGAGGAAGATCACACAGCACCCGGGACTGGGCTATACCCTGCAAGAATACTATGAAGCTGAGGTAGATGTCATCTCTGCCTTCTACCAGCATGAAGATTCCCCTGGGATGGACTATGACCAATACCCTTCGGAAGATGAAGAAATCATTTATCAGTCCGTAGTGGACAATGAAATCCCAGACAATCTGCCAGGGGTGGGGATACCTGACGAGACAAAGAGAGATTGGTACTGGGAAGATCTATCTTGCAAGGAGGATCTGTTCCAGGATGAAGCGAAATTTGACACGGGAACCCCGGATGAAGATCAAGTAGCCAGAGAGCTGCAAGAGTGCCTGGAGTTTGGGCGCATTCTAGAAGAATTCCGAGCTCTACATAATGATGACCTCTCAGGGGAGCCCACATCAGAAGAGCCTCTAAGCACGGAAGATTCCACTTCGAAGTTTTCCGCTGAGCCAGTCACGTCCTCGGGGCAGACTGAACAGAATCCGGCCGTATTGGCCTTATACGATGCACCAGCATCTGCAGATGACCAATCTGATGAAATAGAAAATCATGAGAACGAAGAAGATTATATCCGGGAGGCTTTATTGATTTGCAAGAAGCCCCACCCGAAGTTGAAGACGGAGGCCAAGCCACCGTCGATGAGCTGATAGAAGTGGATCTGGGGTCAGCAGAGGAGCCAAGGCCTACATTCCTCAGTGCACTGCTGGAGCCAGCTGTCAAAGAACAGTATATTCAGTTTTTGAAAGAATTCCGAGACTGCTTCGCATGGACATATGATGAAATGCCAGGACTGAGTTCTGATGTGGCACAGCACCGATTGGCGATAAACCCAGAGGCAAGCCCTGTGAAGCAGCCTTCCAGGAGAATGCGCCCCGAACTGATAAATCAGATCAACAAAGAGGTCGACAAGCTGATCGATGTGGGCTTTGTTGAAGAGAACCAGTATACTACGTGGCTGGCCAATATAGTGCCCGTGAAGAAGAAAAATGGGCAGATCAGAATATGTGTAGATTTCAGGGACCTGAATAAGGCTTGCCCGAAAGATGATTTCCCAGTGCCGATCACTGAAGTCATGATCGATGCAACCACTGGCCATGAAGCCCTGTCATTCATGGATGGGTCATCCGGATACAACCAGATCTGGATTGCTGAAGAAGACAGAGTGCACACTGCATTCCGCACCCCGAAGGGGATATTTCACTACAAAAGGATGCCGTTCGGCCTCAAGAATGCCGGCGCTACTTATCAAAGAGCTATGACAAAGATCTTTGATGATTTACTCTTCAAGAAAGTGGAGTGCTACATCGATGACCTGGTGGTGAAAACCAGCAGAAGAGAAGATCATCTGCAAGACCTGAGGATAGTGTTCCAGAGGCTGCGCAGATATGAACTCAAGATGAATCCTATGAAATGTGCCTTCGGCGTGTCCAGTGGAAAATTCCTTGGGTTCATTGTCCGTCATAGGGGCATTGAGATCGACCCATCCAAGATTAAAGCTATCCAGGAGCTCCCTCCACCAAGGAATCTCCACGAGCTGAGATCTCTACAAGGGCGTTTGGCCTACATCCGACGATTCATATCAAATCTGTCGGGGAGATGCCACCCTTTTCACAAGCTCATGATGAAAGATGTACCGTTCCTCTGGGACGATGGCTGTCAGGAAGCCTTTGAGAAGCTGAAAGAATATCTCAAGACCCCTCCAGTGCTGGGGGCACCTATTAAGGGCAAGCCCCTGATACTATACATTGCAGCCACACACTGTTCCCTGGGGGCAATGCTAGCACAGATAAATGAAGAAGGCAAAGAGCAGGCTCTATACTACCTGAGTCGGAGGCTGATTAGAACTGAAGAAAGCTACACCTATATAGAAAAGACATGCTTGGCACTAGTCTTTGCCGTTAAAAAGCTCCGGCACTATATGCTGTCACACGAAATCAGATTGATATCTGCAGCAGATCCGCTCAAATACATATTGACTCAGCCAGTACTGAAAGGCCGGTTGGGCAAATGGGCAGTAATTCTGATGGAATTCGATATCACATATATACCCCAGAGGGCAATAAAAGGACAGGCCGTGGCCGATTTCTTCGCAGAGCATCCTGTGCCAGAGAATGATATGTTGGGGACTGAGTTACCCGATGATGAAACACTAGAAGCCTGCCAGGCTCAGTCAACTATGTGGCAGCTATTCTTTGATGGAGCATCTAGAACAGAGACGGACTCCGATGGAAAGACCAGAATACGGGCCGGAGCCGGTATTGTGCTAAGATCGCCAGAGGGGGAGGTTGTGCATACTTCCTGTTCTATAAACAAGCCCTGCACTAATAATGAAGCCGAGTATGAAGCTCTGATAATCGGGTTGCACATCAGCCTCAACATGGGCATCCAGATGCTTCAGGTATTCGGGGATTCAATGTTGATAATAAAGCAAATCCAAGGGGAGTTCGAAGTGCGAAAGCCGGAGTTGAACCCCTACCACCAAAAAGCTGTGCGCCTCATGGCGAAATTCTATCATATTGAGCTCAAGCATGTGGGCCGTGCACATAATGCCCAGGCTGATGCATTGGCAAAGCTAGCCAGCTCAATAGCAGTCCCACCAGATGAGACACTGAACATTGTTGTTATAAACCGGCGGCAAGTCCCCAGCATGCTAGAAGGCTGCCCCGAAGAAAATGAAGTCGCCATGATCAGTACAGAACAGGCATCTGATTGGAGACAACACCTGCTACAATGGTTTTCACACCAACAGCTGCCGCAGAAAAGAGAAGAAAAGATGAAACTTCTAAGGATCAAAGATTCTTATGAATTCAGAAATGGAACTCTGTTTCGAATAATGGCAGATGCACGCAAGAAGATTTTGCTCCGCTGTCTGTCTACTGAGGAAGCTTGGCAAGCAATGAAAGAAATACATGCTGGGACGGCAGGTGCTCATCGAGCTGGCCCTAAGATGAAGATAGAAATCAAGAAGCTGGGCTACTATTGGCCCACTATGTTTGAAGACTGTTGCAAGTTTGCAAAGTCATGCCAGAAATGTTAGGAGCATGCTGTTGTGCCTAGAAGGCCACCTGCCGTTCTGCACCCTACAGTCCCTAGCTGGCCGTTTGCACAATGGGGAACTGATGTAGTCGGCCCACTACCGACCTCATCGGCCGGACATAAATACATACTGGCAATAACAGATTACTTCTCCTGATGGGCGGAAGCTATAGCATTACGAGAAGTGACTGGTGAGCTGGTTGCCAGATTCATCAACCAGAACATTATCTTCCGGTTTGGGATCCCCAGCCGGATAATATCTGATAATGGAAGTCATTTCAGAAATCAAAAGATCTATCGGCTTGTCGAGAAGTATAAGATCGAATGGAGGACTTCCACTCCTTACAATCCACAGGCAAATGGATTGGCAGAAGCCTTCAACAAAACTTTATGCACCTTGTTGGCTAAAGTCGTCAGTTCTAATAAGAAGGACTGGGAAGAAAAGATGTATGAAGCTCTGTGGGCATACCGCACTGTCTTCAAGACACCTACAGGGTGCTCGCCATACTCACTGGTATACGGCTCAGAGGCAGTAGTTCCATTAGAGCTGGAAGTCCCGTCACTCAGAGTGGCAGTCCAATATGACCTGGCCCATGGCGAACAAACCAATGCAGAAAGAAGATTACAAGAATTGGCTGAATTGGAAGGAAAGCGCCTCCAAGCTCAGAAGAATATCCAGATGTATCAGGCCCGCATGGCCACTGCGTTCAACAAACTCGTAAAAGGATGAGAATTTAAGAAAGGTGACCTTGTCATGGTCAAGAAAAGAGAAGTCATGGCGTCCAACCCAAAAGGAAAGCTGAATCCTAATTGGGAAGGTCCTTATGTGATATATAGGGTCTACGAAGAAGGGGCCTACATGGTTGTTAACCATCGAGGGGAAATCCAATTCTCACCACTCAACGGTAGACACCTAAAGCTGTATCATGCTGCCCAACCAATATTCCCCGAGTAATCAGGCTAAAAGCTACCCTTCTCCCTTGGTCTAGTGGCACTCCGCCCTAACCAAGCTACCCTTTTCCTTGGTCTAGCGGCGCTCCGCCCTAACCGAGCTACCCTTTTCCTTGGTCTAGCGGCACTCCGCCCTAACCAAGCTACCCATTTCCTTGGTCTAGCGGCACTCCGCCCTAACCAAGCTACCATTTTCCTTGGTCTAGCGGCGCTCCGCCCTAACCAAGCTACCCTCTTCCTTGGTCTAGTGACACTCTGTCCTAACCAAGCTACCCTTTTCCTTGGTCTAGCGGCACTCCGCCCTAACCAAGCTACCCTTTTCCTTGGTCTAGCGGCACTCCGCCCTAACCAAGCTACCCTTTTCCTTGGTCTAGCGGCACTCCACCCTAACCAAGCTACCCTTTTCCTTGGTCTAGCGGCGCTCCGCCCTAACCAAGCTACCCTCTTCCTTGGTCTAGCGGCACTCCGCCCTAACCGAGCTACCCTTCTCCCTTGGTCTAGCGACACTCTGTCCTAACCAAGCTACCCTCTTCCTTGGTCTAGCGACACCCTGTCCTAACCAAGCTACCCTTTTCCTTGGTCTAGCGGCGCTCCGCCCTAACCGAGCTACCCTTCTCCTTGGTCTAGTGGCACTCCGCCCTAACCGAGCTACCCTGCTCCCTTGGTCTAGTGGCACTCTGCCCTAACCGAGCTACCCTTTTCCTTGGTCTAGCGGCACTCCGCCCTAACCAAGCTACCCTTTTCCTTGGTCTAGCGGCGCTCCGCCCTAACCAAGCTACCCTTCTTACTTGGTCTAGCGGCACTCCGCCCTAACCGAGCTACCCTTCTCCCTTGGTCTAGTGGCACTCCGCCCTAGCCAAGCCATCCCTCATCATGATCTAATGACAGTCCGACTTGTTACCCTCCCAAAAAGAGGGGAAGAGAGAATAAAAGAATGAAAATAAATAAGTAAAAAATGGGGTTAAAAATAGAGATACCCCGCCAGTCTTGTTCAGGTTTTCTGAGCAAGAGCAAAAATGGCTAAAACCCAGCTGTGGTGAAAATCCGAAAGGGCACTGCAGGCAAAATCGGGTACCCCGCCACGTGAAAACCGGAAAGGGCGCGTGGGCAAAAGCAAGAGGGGGCTGGCTCCGGTGAAAACCCGAAAGGGCGCTTGGGCCAGTAATATGGTGATCCTAAAGGAAACCTCGCCTCCCGTCATAAACTTCTCGTTGATCGATTGGCACCTCGCCCGATCAATGATGAAACCCTACCCAGTTTAGACCTTTCGTCTATTCTGATGAAACTTATAAAATCTTTGCATTGGTATAAACCCAATACCGATGATGAAACCAGCACTTGACCGATTAGGCGCACTGCCCGGTCAATGATGAAACCCATCCGTCTTAGACCTTACGTCTATCCCGATGAAACCTATGAAATCTTTGCATTGGTATAAACCCAATACCGATGATGAAACCAGCTGTTGACCGATTAGGCGCACTGTCCGGTCAATGATGAAACCTATCCGGCTTAGACCTTACGTCTATCCCGATGAAACCTATGAAATCTTTGCATTGGTATAAACCCAATACCGATGATGAAACCAGCTGTTGACCGATTAGGCGCACTGTCCGGTCAATGATGAAACCTATCCGGCTTAGACCTTACGTCTATCCCGATGAAACCTATGAAATCTTTGCATTGGTATAAACCCAATACCGATGATGAAACCAGCTGTCGACCGACTAGGCGCACTGCCCGGTCAATGATGAAACCTATCCGGCTTAGACCTTACGTCTGTCCCGATGAAACCTATGAAATCTTTGCATTGGTATAAACCCAATACCGATGATGAAACCTACTGTTGGTCGATTGGCACCCTGCCCGATCAACAATAAAACCAGCCCAGGGTAGACCTTACGTCTATTCTGATGAGATTCATAAGATCCTTGCATTGGTATAAACTCAATACCGATGATGAAACCCACCTTTGATCAATGGGCATCCTGCCCGATCGACAAAGAAACCCGTCCTATCAAATCTGCATACCCCTTTACGTCCCGCCGTGATGAAACCTACCATTGGTCGATCGGCACCTTGCCCGATCAATGATAAAACCAGCCCAGTGTAGACCTTACGTCTACCCTGATGAAACCTATAAAATCCTTGCGTCGGTATATACCCAATACCGATGATAAGAGCATGCACTAATGAAGCAGCACATCGCCTGATCCGTGCTGAAGTCCCAATTCAGGAAATATATGTATATATAAATAATATAAAAAATGGGGTTAAAAATAGAGATACCCCGCCAGACTTGTTCGGACATCCCGGATAAGGGCAAAAATGGCCAAAAACCCGGCTGTGGTGAAAACCCGAAAGGGCACTGCAGGCAAAATCGGGTACCCCGTCACGTGAAAACCCGAAAGGGCGCGTGGGCAAAAGCAAGAGGGGGCTGGCTCCGGTGAAAACCCGAAAGGGCACTTGGGTCAGTAATGTGGTAATTTAAAAGTTCCATGCCAACCGGCACGCTACCTTTACCTCCCTTCTATTAATAAAGCCTTCAGTCGGTCAACTGGTTCCGCGCCCCAGCCGACAATAGAACCCTTCCGGGGTAGACCTTACGCTTACCCTGATAAAATCTAAATACCCTCTTTCAAACGTCCCACCGACGATGGAACCCATCACCATTTTGCTAAAGCCTATCCAGTTCAGACCTCACGTCTGTCCTGATAAAATCTACGCATTTCTTGGCGAAGTCCCACCTGCGATAAAACCTATTGGAATAGACCTTACGTCTATCCTGATAAGACCTACACCTTCACACACTTCCCTCCGTTGATCGATTGGCACCTCGCCCGATCAATGATGAAACCCTACCCAGTTTAGACCTTTCGTCTATTCTGATGAAACTTATAAAACCCTTTGCATCGATATCAACCCAATATCGATGATGAAACCAACTGTTGATCGATTGGCACCTCGCCCGATCAATGATGAAACCCTACCCAGTTTAGACCTTTCGTCTATTCTGATGAAACTTATAAAACCCTCTGCATCGATATCAACCCAATATCGATGATGAAATCAACTGTTGATCGACTGGCACCTCGCCCGATCAATGATGAAACCCTACCCAGTTTAGACCTTTCGTCTATTCTGATGAAACTTATAAAACCCTTTGCATCGATATAAACCCAATATCGATGATGAAACCAACTATTGATCGACTGGCATTTCGCCCGATCAAGGATGAAACCCTATCCAGTTCAGACCCTACGTCTGTCTTGATGAAAACCACATATCCTTTAATTGTCCCACCTACTATAACCCCTACCCAGTCTGGACCTCACGTCTATTCTGATGGAACCTCTCACACTCCTGCAAATTGTCTCCTTTACGGCGCACATGGCCAGAAGGATCTTTGCTGCCACTCACGAAATCCGGTTTTAAGCACCTCTTCGGATGCCGTCACGCGGTGGAGCGAGTCCCCCATCCTTTCTCTGAAGGGGTGGACGCTCTCCTGCCAAGTACGAGCCGTTCGCATGAGGGATTGTCAAAACCGCTACCCCACTTCCCAAAGTGATAAAACCATATGCAAAGTAAGATGGAGACGCTTGAAGCCAAGAGATTCCTTTCCAATAAAAAGGGAATACATGAAGGGCCCCGAGGGGACATCACATTACAGAAGAAAACAAAAAAAGGAGGGATAAACAATTCACGGCCGCCGGAATATATCTTCGAAGGCCAGAAGACCCACATAAGGGGCGGCTCCTAGCTCATGAAGGCGCGCCTCCTCCTCCTGAAGCCCAACGGACATGTCCTGAAGAGACATCACCCGTCCCTCCAGCGAGGCTACTTCCTCTTCAGACTGCGGCCGGATAAAGGAGAGTTGCTGCAGTTCGGCTCGAAGTCCAGAGAGTTCCATCTCCAATAGGGCTATCCGGTCCCGCACAGCTTCTTCCCGCTGAATAGCACCTTCTAGCTCAGCTCGGCGTCCATCAAGCATAAGTGTCAGCTTCCCCAACTCGGATTTGCATTCTGACCTCTGCAATTTCAGCGCCGTTAGCTTATCAACCATGGTCCGTGCTAGGAAATCCCTCCGATGCACGAATTTAAGCAAAAGCAAGACCCGCTGAGCCCATGTGTCCAGAGGGCAACCCATAGCCTGCAGACCGGCAGTGAAGCGATCAGCAATTTCCTTCAGCTGCAAATATGTCAAGCCAGGCTGAGATTCTACCAGCTGGCGCAGCATATCCAGGTTCTGCCAGACAAAGCTCTCAGACGATGCAAAGCCAAAAGAAGCAGAGGGGATCACTTCGAAGGTCACTTCGCTATCGATGTCTGCCCACAGTGCGACATCCGGCTGAGAGGATGAAGACGGTAAATCTGCTGAAGAACTGGCCGGTCCCTCTCCGTGCCCTCTGGCTGAACTGAAGATTCCCCCTCCGTCTCGGGCGCTATGGCTTGAACATCAGCGGAGGGAGGACCGATGAATGATGGAGCTATCTCTTCATGAATCTTCTGAATAAGGGCTTCATCTTCAGCTACTCTTCCTGATAATGGGGGTGAAGGGTCTCTAGTCTGTAAAGGCAGAAATCCAGTTTCTATAGCCACTGTGGCAGGGACTGCTGACTCAGGCGCAGTTGACATTATGGCAGCCGGTATGAAAGCGGAGCTTCTGGCTGGGTCTACTTCGGCTCTGAACTCTGAGGCCCTGACAAGGATGGAAATCTCTCCTGGTGATCCTAAGTCCAACGATGCTAAATCTGTCGAGGACTGTATCCGCGCCGGCACAGGGCGAATGATCTCGGGAATTCCCGTGCAAGTTAAAGGCTGAAAAGGGACAATAGCCCAGTTTATGGAAGAAATGTCCGTGATAGCCGCAGTTGTGTCTGAGCTAGCAATGGCAATGCCCTGAGACCAAAACAAAGCAACTTCAGTGCTAGATATAAAAGAAGAAGGGGCAGATGAAGCAACAAACATGAAAAGGAACCCACCCTTGAAGCAGGGTCCACATCCTCGAAGTGGGGTGAAAGAGAAGGAAGCTCCGTAGTCGGAATGACAAATGGTGAAGTTATGTCAATCTCGGTATCGAGCCCGGCAAACTCCTCTTGCAACTCCTCCTCAGGAGATAGCACCACCAGCTTAGCAGGCTGAAAAGACGGAACACCCTTTACAAATACAAGTGGGGCCTCTGATTCAGGAGCATCTCCCTCACTGTCGCTGAAGGTTGCTTCCTCCTCATCAGAGGCGGTCTTAGAACTGCCTGAGGATATTTCCACACTAGCTATACGCTGTGGGGCCACCTCTAAAACATGTCGAGATGTAGACCGGGTAATTATGCGCCTGGCCGGAACGGCACGCTGCTTCGACTGAGCCTTGTGACCTTCCTGTGGTTGAAGCAACTCTTCTGTCACCACAGCCTCAGTCTGCTCCTCTCCTGCCGCTGATGCAAAAAGAGACCTCTGAGAAATGTAGCAAAGAAAACAAATACAGGTATGAAACAGATGAGAAGATACACTTACCCCTCGCCTCACTAGCCGGCGTAGGAGAAGGCAATCTGGTCTCCACCACAGAAGGTGCTATGACTGTCTCTTCGGCTGTGCAAAAAGAATGGGTCAAATTCAAGGACTTCTTTGAGATCCTGCAGAAGACAGTGAAGAATGCAAATGCAAGCTCTTGATGTTACCCTGAACCGGTGTCGAAGCAGCCTCCCTTTGCAGCTCAAACTCATCAAATGATGGAATGTCAGGGAGAGGGGTCCCAGTATCCATCGCCACCGAAGTCGACTGTTGAATATGGGCCTTTTTGGCCTTCCTGGCCTTCCCAACTGCAGTCTTGACTGCGGAAGCCTTCCTCTTCTTGCCAGGAGGCAGGGGAGTAGTGGTCGGTGCCGCGGCAGGGACTTCAAAATAAGTGGGCTTCTCGGCCTGCGCAATAATCTTTCTATAGAGCCCCTGCCGCTTTATATCAGGCCGGTCTAGGAGAATGGCAGAAGGATGATGGGATCAGTGGGTGCGAAGTTCAGATGCTAAGCAGAAAACACTGCAATCAGAAAAGAAGAAATCTTACCTGCCGGGCCGTCATAGAATACAGAAAGTGGCCAGTACATGTAAGCTACCTCCTTGGAGCGGGAAGCAGCCTCCTTGATGAGCCAGCACACATCACCGAATATCTGGCACTTCTCTACCAAAGCCGCCAGATCATTATAGCCGCGAAAGTCAAGGCATCGAAACAAGTCAAGATGGTCCATGCCCCAACCATCGACATAATGAAATGATATAAACAGTGGCTTGTTCAATATGCCAGCTATCGGGCTTTCTGCAGATAACCCATGCAAATTTAGCAGAATGAACAGCCAGGACGTCTGTCTATAGTACGTCTGAGTTCTATCTTCTCGGCGTACAAACGTCCTATATGGATGAAATCTATCAACTGGACCCCTCCAGGAAGCTACTGTCGGGAGCGGCTCTTCGACAGGAAATGGGTATTGCTGCACTTCCAAGCGAGTGCCCCCTACATGGCTCAGATGTTTCAAACTCTGCATAAAGGTGTCCTCGTTGATAGCAGCGAAGACAGGAGCAAGCGGCTCGGAACTCTTTTCCTTCAAGGCCCGCCGCTGAGTCAGATAATTCTCCGCCTCCCTCAGATGCTGTGAGTAAAGTTTTTTCAAGTGGGCTTCAGAAATATCAAACACCGGCCCAGGTTGCTGTTTCAGGAAGGAGCGCTCTGCCACGTCCCAGAAGGCACCCCTACCGTCCCTATAAAAGCCGGTCCGGATATTCCACCATTTGATATATTCTGGTGTTACCCGGGGAACACGGTTAGAAACAGGGGGCACCCTGAAAACTACATCATCCTGGCGATGATAGAAATCCCACCACAACCGGCCCTCGCCAACAATGATGGACCCGTGCTTGGCCCGGCTATCTAAGGGAAATTGGGCAGCCGAGGTAGGAATATGCTGGTCGTAGCCGAAGTTTCGCCCAAAGCGGAACGGATAGTATGGCTCCAACAGAAGCAGGCCACCCTTCCTGTAAACCAAAACACTGGGCCGAATTGCCATGGCCCATCTCACCAGCTCCGGCTCCAGGATTGGCCGAGCAGTGTTGACCCCTGAGACAGGGTGGATATATGTCTCTATTTCTTCAGCTTGCACTCCCTCTGAGGATCAATCAAAGGAGCTGAACCTGCTGCCAAGCTCCAGAAATGTATGCTGCCGGGGGCGTCCACTGGTACTTTTATCAGTCGGCCCCTTATTTTAAACAGCTGATCATAAAAGGGACCAGGCTCAGCGCTGGCAAATTCAACCATCCTGGGTGACACTGTATCCGCCTGCAAGGTTCTCGGAGCTAATTCAGGGAATATACTGCAGACCCAGGCGTTGAAGAAATGAAAAGGACCCACGGTCCTCAAAGAACGGGGAGTCCGATGCTTGTACAGGTCCCCCAAAGATTTGTATATCAAGCACAGGGCCACTGGGCAGAGCGACAGCTTCATCCCCCATGCCATCTGACAAGCTGGATATATGGCCTCTGGCCGAATGATTGTCTCGTCCCCTTGTGGGAGAGCAAAAGTGCACAGCCAAAATGTGAAATAGGCCGCACAGTGTGTGATGGGGTCTACGCCTGCTGGGTTGGGACCACCGCTGCCTGCACGGCGCAATGAGGAGGGTAGCGCCGACTTATAACGGGGAGCCCTTACCTGCCTGCTAGCAGCCGGACCCATAGAAGGAAAGTCTGCATACTTCAGGGGACCGTCAAAGAAATACTGGATCCACTGCCCTATCCGGACCCTCATTTTGCTGCCTTTCTCTCGGGGTTGATAGCCTTTAGAGGACCCCCTGCTGTACGCCAGACAGATGGAGCGGTATACCTTCATCAGATATCGATATGAGAAGCCGATGGAATACTTGCCCTCGCCATCAGAGCTATCCTTCTCGGAATCTGACAAGCAAACCTCCTCATACGGCTCGCCATCAATGGGCAGGCCGGAGAGCTGTGATAAACTCCAGAGATCCAGGGATGTCTCCCCCTCTGCTGTATAGAAAGTGTTGAACAAAGGGCAGAACACTTCAAACATCCCACAGCACAGCCCTCGGGATATGGGATACCGGAATCTAGAAGCGAAGACACTGTGGTACACTCCTGCTCTGATTAGCAGGGGGGCATATTCTAGCAGAACAAACTCTGTAAACTCCACTGCCCCCACTCGGAATAGGTGGGCGTCAGTGATTTTGGTGTCTCCGAACCAGCCAGCGGCCAGAAGGTACTTGAACTGAACGGCCGAACAATTCAGCACGAAGGGTTCTTCGCGATATCCCCACTTTAATGGTGCCAACAACATACCATAGCCGGGCTTCTCCCTATGAACTCGGCCACTAGCATTATCCCACCGGGCAGGTGTGAATTCCGGGGCCCGGACCAGCATCTTCTTCTCTGGTTCCAGCTCCGATATGCCAAGGACAGCATCCCAGTCGCGCTTTTCCCCAGGAAGATAGATGGTCTTGCTGCGATACACTGAGTCCTTCATGCTATCTCGCTCAGCAAGGATGGCAGTTTCAACTATGCGAGCTATCCGGTAATCTCGCATGCCGCCCACCGTGAAAGTCCGGATGAACGGCATCAAATGTCGGTCCTTCGGGAGGTCTGGCCGATAGTTACCATCTCGCCTGAAGCATGTCTCAGTCGCCGTGGAGTATACCCGGGATGTCGACACGGTGTCCGTTTCAGAGTCAGATGATTCGTCAAATGAAGCAATCCTGTCATAACCGAAATCCAGGTTATGCACATTCAGCCAATTCACTGTGGCCCGAGATATGTCTGGCTGGGCCGATGAGCTAGCACCAACAGCTCCGGAAGATGCAACATCAGAACTGGAAGCCATTGCAGTGCCTGCAGTCGAAGAAAAAGTGTGAATTAAAAGCCAGTCTTGTGTAGATTGCAACATGAGATTCTATAAAATTTCGGCAGCACCTCCCCTTATTCGGGGTCTGCCCAAAAAGAATAGGGAATCACCAACCAAGAGGGGGTGGTCCCGAAATCAAAAGGGATTAAATCCCCAAAGAGCGTCCTGACGGGCGAAGAAGATGAGACGGTCGAGAGAGGAGAGGAAGCTCCCGCCGCTGAAAGAAATCAGAAAATGAAGAAAGAGAAAGAAAGGATGAGAATGAGAAAAAACAAGGTCTCGGCGCCTCAAATAGAGGCCCAAGCGAGCAGGCTCTCGGTGCGAAGAATTGCGCGCCGAGAACCGCCCAGGCCGAGAGCCCCCGGCGGCCAGAAGGCGCGCCGAGAACCCCAGGCCGAGAGCCCCAGGCCGAGAAGCCCTCGCCGAGGCCCCCTTCTGCCAGGGCGCGTCGAGAAGTCCAAGCCGAGAGCCCGGTCAAAGGCGCGCCGAGAAGCCCTGCCCAAGGCCCTCCACGCCGAGAGCTCCAAGCCGAGAAGCTTCACGCCGAGAGGCCCTTCACGCAGAGGCTCACACCGAGAAGTCAATGCCCTGTGCTAAGAAGCTCCAAATTGCTGAAAATAAAGAAAATATGAAGAATGAAAATGTGAAAAGGGAAGATAAGAGTGCAAAATATTGTTGCATCAAGATGATCAGGTCCGAGAACCGGATTGAAGACAAATTGAGGAAGATACCCTCGAATGATGAAAAACACCTGCAAGCCCCGTGCCGCTTATTCTGCACTTACGCCGCCCGCAGGTGGGGGGCATTTGTTGACACCTGGAAAATGAACAAGGGTGAAAACATAATTGAAAAGAGGGTCGGACCAACAGTGAAAGACCAATGATGAAGCTCATCAACTGTCTGCTCGGCTGAAGCCCTTGTCGGCAAAGCTGATGCCCGGTGCCAATGTCACTCAGACTGCAGCACTGATAAAGCAGCAGTCACTCGACTGATGAGACCTTCCAGCCCTTTAATGAGAGCTGTACAACCGTTTCGCCCAAGAATCCACGGATGATATGTCAGGGTAAGTCAGATGTCGGCTTACTGACAGATGTAATATGAGATGAAGATGAAGCCGGTACCGGCAGATGAAGATGGCAAAGGCTTTTGCAAAGTCAGAACAGAAGAAGAATGGTCTCCACAGGTTATACTCCCGGCAGAAGTCTTTCCGGACTAAAGCTGATGCCCGAGCTCGTCACCATTCAAGTGACGATATCGATAAGATAATACCCGGTCTTGTCACCGTTCAGATGGCAATTCTGATAAAACCCTTGTCTACGGACTGATGAAATCTCGGTCTACGGACTAATGAAAACTGTAATGATGATCTCAATACAAGATATGTCATCAATAAAAGGCCCTTTCGGGTGATGATGCCCTTGAAAGACCCAAATGGGTCTGTGAAAGCGGCTAAAAAGCTTTAATTGGGCCTGCAAAGGATGGCGCGAGAGCCACTTGCCGAAGCCCAAAAGAGGGCGCCGAGAGTCACTTGCAAGCGCGCCGTGATGCTGCTGCCGAGAAGGGGAGAAGTGGCTATAAAAGCCCCCTCCCTTCGAACAGATAAAGAGAGAGATAGAAAAGAGAATAGAAGGGGACAAAAGGAGAGAAGAAGAAGAAAAAAAGAAGCCAGAAAAGAAAGAGTAGAGAGGGAGTCCTGCCAAGAGAGAGTCCCCCTCGGCTGAGAGAAGAGAAGAAGCAGAAGAGAAGAAGCAGAAGAAAAGAAGAAGAAAAGGGCTCCAGGTGGGCTGCTAGGGGGAGGGAGAGGAGTCAATGCTCCGCCCTCCCCATGCTGTCTTTTCTTTTCTATTGATGTAATCTAGTGAGCTTTTGTCTTGATTTATCGAAAGTAGCCGGCCAGTTCGGCCTCAATTTCCATCTTTCTGCTTTGCATTTCTGTTTCACAGTCGATGTAAGGTTTCGATGCGATGCAATGAAATGTCAACGTGACCCATTTGGGGATCTACTGATTAAGATGTCTGCTCTCCTTTGATCGAAATATCTGCTCTCCACTTATCTTTGTATGTTTATCGTTTATGCCAAACATTTAATGGTTCATACGAATCTTCTCGTTAGAGGCATGAAAACTAGACCCCTCCTTGTGTTGTTCAGGGACCAGAGACATCCATCTCTTGGTCCCCTGAACCTCTGGCTATACGAGGGTATATCGATCCTTCTGATCACTGCTATTCCGCGGATTCTAGCGAATGACAATCTCGATCTCTCGACCCTCCATTCTAATCCCTTGGATGACTAGGGTCTGGAGTTCGATGCCAAAGGTTCCTCAGCCACCGGGTTTCAGATGCTATTGGGTTCGTCCAGGGGATCAGAGACAGTCATCTCTTGATCCCCAGACGGCCGGCGGCAGAAATAAAACAAAGTCTTCAGAAATCTAGACGATGGTCTCGTTCCCCATCGATCCTGCCCTCCAGATCCCCCCTTGGCCCTTTCTCAGGGAAATATCCATGAAATCCCCCTTCCTATACTTCAAATTCAACTTCAATCGCAGCCAGAAAACTCAGGAATCCCAGAAGCAGAGCATCGTCTGAACTCTGTAAACCCTGAAACCCTACAGCGATTTCACCTTCTCGGCGTGCACAATTCCCCGCCGAGAACTATCCAGCCGAGAGGCCTCGCCCTTCAGCTAAACGACAAACAAAGCCATTTCAACCCTTTTCACGTGAGCCTCCGTGCAAGCCTCCCGGCGCCAGACTCCCGGCGCGGCCAGGAGCGCGCCGGGAAGCCCCACGCCGAGACCCCCTCCCCTATAAGCCTATTCAAACCCCCCAGTCTACATGCTCCCGGCGCCACCTTCTCGGCGCGGCCAGGAGCGCGCCGGGAAGCCGCCGCCGAGACCCCCTTTTTTTAAACCCCTAAACCATGCCGAGAAGCCCTCATTCGGCCAGCTAAACCCATGCCGAGACCCTCCTTCTTGGCCAAATGAAGTCCAGTCAGAGGGCCATCTCTGCAAAACCATTCATCAGCCTTCTGATCTCTTCACACATATGTCCCGGGGATGTTCAGAGACTGTCATTGATGCCTTGAGAAGACACATTATTGGGAGAGACCTCCCCTACAGTTTTCATTCTCGATCCGGATTTCACCCTTATGAACCCAAAGGGCCATGTCGTTACATGAGTTCTGAGGGGCTTAAAGGGGATATTAATCGATGGTATAAATGCAAGCGATGTCCCGGGGCCCGGTGCCCATCCTCGTTCGGTCGTCGTCCCGGCATTCCGTGGATGATGACCTATTCTCTCTTGGCATAATCCAAGTTGAGCGGACATGCTGCCGAAATTTATGCATATCCTATTGGGTAACTGTGATGTTCTCCCTCTCAACCCCGTCGGCCCACGGAGTTATGCCCTTGCATGCCCTCCGATGGTCCCTCGAAGGGGGATATAGATGTGCCATCGCACCCACATGGGGCGTGCCATGTCACGCCGGTCCCCATTCGGACTCCGGGTCAATTATGCCCGATCTTTTCCGGGTCCTACCCTGCCACTGCATGGGTGGTTTCCTATTCCCCACTTGGCCTGGTCCAAGATGGTGGGAATATGCCGTCGGTTTTATCCCGATAATAACGAACCCCTGCTTCGTCTAATCCATTTAACGTTTTGCAAACGATTGAATTCCGTCTCTTTTAAGCATGCGGCTTAACCGCTGTCCGCCTCCTATCTTTAGCGTTTAATCAAGGGTTGTCCTCCTTAGGGAGGACGTAATTAACGTCATAGCGTTTATGGTATGACGGACTTTGGGTCCTGACTCGGACCTCACAATCGACTGACCAAGTCAGATCGAGCGCACAATAAAATTGTCACTTCGGTGACTGGCACGCCAATAAATAAATAAATAAGTATAAAAAATAATAAATAAAATAAAATAAAAATAAATAAAAAATCCGCATTCCACAGGCAGCCATCTATCTGCAAAGAGGTAACAAACGGAAGATCAGAATAAGCCGCGGGCAAAGAAAAATGAAAACTGTAAAGTGACTCTACTACAAGTAAAATTAATAAGACATTGCCAATTTCTGATGAAATTTCGGTAGAGTTTCCCCTAAACCAGAGGCGTAAGGGAAAACGCGGGTGCACTCCCACAAGGAGTGACGGCCCCAACAAAGTCATGGTGGGCCCTGAGAGGCAACACCAGAAGTCCGCCGATCAAAGAAGTCTTCTCCCCCTAGCTCAAAGCCTCTTGGCCTCTTGGCCGGTAAACTCCCTCCTGGAGACCTTCACCGGTACACTGCCCAGTACCTTCCCCGGCACACCCTGCGGCTGCGTTCACCGGCACACCCCTTGGGTGTCCTCGCCGACACACCCGTGAGGACCGCTCCCGGCACACTCCTGTGCCATTGTCCCCCGGCACACTCCTGGTGCCTTCTTCGCCGGCACACACACATGGTGCTTCCCCGGCACGCCCAGGAGCCCTTCGCCGGCACACCCATAGCTGCCTTCCCCGGCACACCCTGTGGGCTGGCTTCCCCGGCACGCTCCTCGGCCGCTTCACCGACACAGCCCGAGGCCTCCCTGCCCGACACACTACCGAGCCACCTCACCGACACGCCCCTTCGCCCGCTCCCCGGCCCACCCACATCTCTCTCCCCCGGCACGCCCGGTGCCCCCTCACCGGCACGACGGATGCCTCCGGCCCACGGCCACCCCGTGACCCTCCCGCGGAAGACAGAGAAGGGGGAGGAAGAAGAAGAGCAAGGGGAAAGAGGGGGATGGGGAGAGGAAGAGGATGGGGGGGAGCCTAGGGCTCCACGGGCCCCCACCGTTACCCGAGGACGAAGAAGAAGGGAAAGAAGGGAGGAAGGAGAAAAAAAGAAGAAGAAAGAGGGGAGAAGGGGGGGTCCGTCGTGACCCTCTCCTCACCACGACGGCGGCAATGACGATGGTGGTGCTCGGCGGCGACCGCGACACCCGGTGACGAAGAAGCAAGGAAAGAAGAAGAAGGAGGAAGAAGGGGGGACGGTTCGTCTGCCGCGGGAAAGAGAGAGAGAGAGTTCAAATTAGGGGGGTGGCACGCCACGCCACCCCCGCCCCTTTTATACGAAAGGGAAGAAAGGAGAAAAAGAAAAGAAAAGAGAGAAGAGAAAATAAAAAAAAAGAGGAAAGAGAAAAAAAAAGGGAAGAAAAAAAAAGAAAAAAAAAGGGAGAAAAAAGGGGGAGGAAGAGAGGAAAATAAAAAGGATGAAGAAGGAAAAGGGATAAAAAGAGAAAATAAAAAAAAGATGAATGAAAAAAAAGGAGATATATAAAATATTAGATAAATATATGTATATGTATATATATATACGTGCATATGCCTTCGTACGCATCTACTCATATGTGTGGATGTGTGAGTCAATAACGTACAATCATAGGTGTCTCCGGGGAACGTTCCATCCCCATGACCCCGTGATGACGTGCGTCCGTACAGGTGAAGACAACTCTACCCCTGCGGGGGCATCACCACCTCACCAGCGAATAAGTCATTCCCCGGCACAGAGCTTCGTGCCTTAGCCACTTCCCATCATACAAAATCACCATCACGGGCCTTACGCCCTGATAAATGTGTAATTTTACATGTTAATTAATCTTATACCACACGTTTATGAGCCTTAATATGCATCACTATACATTTATCACACTTAAGCACAACTTAAAGTAAAATATTTAGTTTGATGGAATTCAGTAATTTTAATAAATAACTTTACTTATTTTGCAGGAATGAAGATGACGATGGCAAACCTGCACAATAATGGGCCCAAATCTGTTAAAGAAAAAAAAACAAAATAAAATATAATATAAATGGGCATAAGGCCCATGGACTTGGTTAAAAGAAACAAAAAGAAAGAAAAAGAAAAGAAAAAATAATAATCACAACTAATTTATATATATATATATATATAACATGAAGGCTTCATGTATATAACATGAAGGCTTCACGTAGCTTGTGCAGGATACTTTATATATGTATCTTACTTCAACGTTTCATATCTTATGGATAGGTTACATGATGGCCCTTCACGTTGGCTGCACCGCCAACGTGCATGCATGGTGGCTCCACAGTGACGTGGTTGGCATGAGCTTCATCGGACTCTTCAGGTTGGTCTGGCTTCGGGTGGCCTTCGCCCACGAACAAGCGGCCAAGCCGCTTTGCCAACCGCAACCGATGCGACCAATGCATGCACACAGTAGCGGCACGAGTGTCTTCAAAATGGCTTCACGGATAGCAACGCGTCAGCTGGAAGGTGGTTTGAGATGTCAACAGATGCGGCCAAGCCGCAGTTGCGGACCTTCACGAGGCCAAGTAGGGCGCGAACAACGGTCAGCGACAGCCGGGCTTCACGCAGCCGACGCTGGCGGCTTCGGGCAAATAAAGGCAATGGCATTTCAAAGTCAGCAAAGTAGGTTGCCGACGTGAGAAAAAGAGAGACAGCAGCGTAGGAGAGAAAGCAAATGCGGTTGCCTCTGTGGAAATAGAGAGAAAGAGACAAAGAATAACTAAAAATGGCAAAGAAAAGTAAAGATTTTCACATGAGGGAATAGGGTTAAGTTTAGCCCTATAAGTAGGGCCCCTATTGTTAAGAGGGGGGTGTTGTGGTTGGCTTAGGGAGAGATACGTGAGAAGCTTTGTAATGTGTGATTTGAGAGTGGTTATTGCAATCTTAGTGGTTTTCCTTTGTTAATTATGTTCTGTTCGTGGTGTTCTTAAGCATTTTAGACTGTTCTTTACCCATTCTCGACCTGTTGTGTACCTCATTTTAAAATATTGTCTTCATCAAAGTTGTTTGTTTTTCTGTTCTACACACTTTGTCTTTCTACCATTTCTTCTGATTCCTCCTCGTTTTCAAGATATGGCATGATCTTCTTAGCTCTGATTTTGGTGTTTACTGTTCATTCGCAGAGGTAGCCTTCACCGTTCTTCCATTTTGAAACCCTTCTTAATCTCTTTTCTTTCTGATTTCTTCACAAAGGTTCTTCCTCTCCCTTAGATCTAGATTTCATCTTTCTTCCACTTCATCTAAATCTCATCCGTTCTAAAGTTATTAATTACTTGCTAGAGGTCTGTTCTTTGCGGTTTAGTTTTGTGATCATCCATGTTTGTCATTAATTTTCACAGATCTTATCTCTAAGTTTTCACCCCCTTCTGATCTTAATTTTTTCTTGAGTTCTTCATCAAAGTTGTGTGTTTTCAAGTCCTCTTCAACTTCTTCTTCTATCTCTCCTCCTAATTCTCAACCGTTTGAAAGATAGAATTAATTTTCTAAACTTCAGTTTTTCTAGATTTACTTTTCATTCATCCATATAGACCTCGGTGTTTCATGATTTTCACCTTCTTCCTTTCACTTTCTGTCTTTGAGTCCTTCACCAATCTTCTTCCTCTCTTCGTCCTCTACAACTTTGATTTCTTCAACTTTTCCTGAATCCCTCTAGTTTAAAAGATATTCCTTTTCCAAACTCGCTGTTGTTTTCGGTTAATTTTCCTTGTATTTTCTCACCATTTGTAATTTAGTTTAAGTTCATGTGCTTAGTTTAAGTTCATATCAAATTGGATTTTCCAAACATAAGAATTCTCATCCATCCCATTTTAAAAAAAATTTTTCCCTGTGGATCGACCCGTCTTCACCACTTTATTTGAATTTCAATCTTTTTAAGTGTGTGAGTTCGGTATATTGTAAATTTGATAAGCGGGCGTATTAACGACGTGCGTTTCGAGCGAGTCAATTTTTGGCGCCGTTGCCGAGGAACAAATATTTTTTAATGGTTGGATACTCTTTTGTTTGATTTGTATATCTGTATATTAATTTGCTTCTTTTTATTTTACAGGAAAAAGAAAACAAAAACGGAAAAGCAAAGACATTGAAATCCGGACCTGAAATTCATGGGAAATTATACGTCGCAGAAAGTCTGGAAGCGTCGCTGAAAGCCTGCAGATGTAGGTATTCTGGAATTCTTAAAAATCTAGCACAAATCAACCGTCGCTAAAGGTCAGTAAGCGTAGGTACAGGTTCTGTTTTTCTAATTGTTGAAAAATCTTTAAAAAATCCAAAAAGTTCATGAAAAATACATAAAAATTAGAAAAATTCATAAAACACAAAAATACCATTTTAGGCTTCATTTTGTGATAAATTTGCATATCATTGTTAGTTTATCATTTATACCTTCATCTATTCATCTCTTAGTGAAAAAATTCAACAACAAAAAAAAATCAAATATCAAAACCAAAGAAAAGATTGTGCTGGTTAGATAGGATCATTAACTAAAAAAAAAAAGAACCAATACTTGCACCAAAATAAAAAAAAATCTCATTCCAAGATTAGAAATCATACACATCATGTTGTAGGTCATGCATCATCTAAGTTGCATTAATTTCATTCCATATTGTGTTTAGAAAATAATTGTTCATGCATTTGCATATTAACCCCTTGTTTGAACATTGATTGTGCATTTCATCTCAAATCACTCTAAGGGCATTACCCCTAAACAAGATAAGGTGGGGATTTCATCACCCTCCCTTAGCCCAAAAATCACAAACTTCTTCATCTGTGCATCACCTAAGCCATTAATAAAAATTCAGTAGACGTTGACCCTAGGATCACACTGTGATTCTTGTGTTATTTGAGTTTTTCCCTCATATGAAAACCGGTGTCTAAGGCAAGACGGTCGGACGGCAAACGCCTTAAGCGGGCTAGTGGTTTTGTATAATAAGGTCCCTACGCAAGTAGGGAGAACCTCCCACTTCCCCACCCCTTACCTGGCCGGTGGACATACTGAGGGTAAACTTAAGTTCACTTTAATCATTTTGTGAAACCCCATTTGTAGATATAGGCCACATTTGGGTCATTAGGATCATTTGTGTGAAAACTTGTTTGTGCTTGCATAAAAAAAAACTAAAAATAAGAAAAAGAAAAACAAAAGAATCATCCTCTTCTCTTCTCTTCTCTCTTCTCTTCTCTCTCTTCGTCTTGGTTGTGTTAAAATCAAAATAAAACATAAATAAATAAATAAATCATCATAAAAAGATTTGCTCTCATCTGTCCTAGTTTATGCAAGGTAGGAGATCCCTTCACCCACCTTTGTTAGGACCAATAGACGAGATTGAGAGGTTAGTGCATTCGAGAAATCACCATAAACCTAACCTCATGGCAGACCAAAATCAAAATCAAAATCAAATTCAACAAGTTGTTCCCAAACAAATGAAGGAATATTTCTTGCCGAATCAATATCAACCTTCATTTTTTACTCAAACACCTCAAAATCAAGCAGCCCACTATGAAATTAAATCCAGCACCATTCAGATGTTGCCATCCTTTTATGGCAATACCAATGAGGATCCCTACAGACATCTGGATGAGTTCCTCCAGATTTGCTCCACTGTTAAAATTTACGACTTCTCTGATGATGCTCTCAGGCTGACTCTCTTCCCCTTCTCTCTCAAAGACAAGGCCAAATATTGGTTGGGAGCCTTGGGTAGATCAATTGACACTTGGGCTGAAATGCAAAAGGAATTCTTGAAGAAATTTTACCCCATAGGACGAACCAATACCATGAGGAGAGCAATTACTGGATTCACGCAAAACCCTGGGGAACAAATCACGAGGCATGGGATAGGTTGAAGGATTTATTAAGGAAATGCCCTCACCATGGATTATCACGATGGCAAATTGTCCAGGCATTCTATGAGGGATTGACTGATAATTACAGGCAAATGGTGGATGCCTCATGTGGGGGAGCTTTTATGAGTAAGAGCGAAGATGAGGCATATGATTTATTTGAGATGCTCAGTGAAAATTCCATTAGTCATGTCTCGCTCTCGTCTTATGAAAGAGTAATTGGGCCGGCTAAAAAGGGCGGGCTTTATGAAGTGAAAAGTCAAGTTGAGTCTGAGAATAGGATGGATATCAATGCCTTGACTCAGAAATTGAATAAAATGGATTTGTTGGCATAGAAGATAGAAAAGGTTGATCTCGTAGCTCAAAAGCTAGATCAATTGTTATCTAGGCATGAACCTTCTTCTTCAGCCTCTCGAACTCAACCATTCTCAACTCCCAATCATGGTGAAATTTGTGCCCTTTGTTCTAGCCCTGACCATGGTGTCACCGATTGCCCCACTGCAGCTCAGCTTCCCCCATTCATCCAGGAACAAATCTTCGCTGCTCAGGGTATTTCGAAGCCTCCTTATGATCCTTACTCCAACACTTACAATCCAGGCTGGAGAAATCACCCGAATTTTTCTTGAAAATATCAACAAGTTCCTTCTACCCAATCGAATCCCTCATTTCAAAAACAACCATTTCAACCTCACCAACAACACCAATCTCCGTTTCAACAAGCTCAGTCTCAGCATAATTTCCCTCAAACCAATGCACCGTTCCAACAATATTCTCAACCTCATTTTCAGCATTCTCAGGCCCCATATCATCAACCTTCTACTCAACATTTTCAGGGCCAGTACCATCAATATCCCCCAAACCGTTTTCAAGCTCCTCCTCCTCCTCAACATCCACAGCCCAATTTTGATGAAAAATTTGACCAACTCTAACAGCTCATTCTTTCTCAGCAACAATCTATCGTCAAGTTGGAAGGTCAGATAGGGCAATTGGCAGCAAGTAATGTGAGGAGAGAGGTGGGTCAACTTCCTAGCCAACCTATGGCTAACCCTAGGAACCAACCTCCGGGCTTCCCCCAAAGAGTTCCTATTCTACCTCACCCAAACCAACCTCAACCGCCCCCTCCTACAGGTCCCCAATTCGAGAATGCTAAGGCAATCTCTTCTCTTAGGAGCGGGAAGGTTTTAGATGATCCTTACAAGGCCAGGGGAACTGACAGTAGTTCGGGCCAAGAAACCAAAGAGGAGTGTGATGAGGAAGAGGAGCCCGTAATTGGTAAAGAACTGAAGAAACCGGATGGTGGAGAGAAGAAGCTGGATAAAGGAAAGGCAAAGGTTGAAGGAGGACCCCAAGAATATGTGCCAAAAATCCCTTTTCCCGATGCTCTGAAGTCGAAGGCTCACAAGAAATTACCGGTGCATCAAGAAGAATTAGTGGAATTGTTTAAACAGGTTAATATAAATATTCCACTCTTGGATGCCATCAAGCATGTGCCGGCATATGCGAAGTTTTTAAAAGAGCTTTGTACTCCGAAGAGGGAGTCGAAGGCTGTAACTCAAAAGATCCGCTTGTCCGAGGATGTGAGTGCGGTTTTGATGAATCATTTACCAAAGAAATTGAAGGACCCCGGAGCCCGTTAATCTCATGTGCTATAGGTGGAGTCACTTTTGATAGAGCATTGCTAGACTTAGGTGCTAGCGTAAATCTTTTGCCCACCTTTATCTATGAGCAGTTTGATCTGGGGGAGTTAAAACCCACTTCAATAATCCTTCAATTGGCGGATCGGTCGGTGAAAACTCCAAAGGGTCTGTTGGAGGATGTTATTGTCAAGGTGCATGAGTGTTATTTCCCGGTGGATTTTCTCATTTTGGATATGGCCTCGACCCAGGATCTAAAGCACACACCCATCATTTTGGGGCGTCCATTTTTAGCTACGGCTAAGGCCAATATCAATTGTGCCACGGGAATGATGGATATATCGTTTGGAGGCGAGAAGGTTGCGTTGAATGTTTTTAAGGCTTCCCAATACCTGGACCATGAAGAAGAATGTAATATCATTGATATCTTTGAGGAGGTGATGGATGAAAGTCCGGATGACATCGAGGACACCCTAGAAGAGGGTAGCATGCTTCAGGATTCTTCTCTCTCTTTCTCACCCTGGTCTAGGGTAGAATCACTCCCTCCATTACAATCCAAACCTGCACTTCCATCTCTGGATCAGCCGCCTACTCTTGAACTGAAACCTCTGCCGGACTCTCTCAAATATGCTTATCTGGGTCCTGACCAAACTCTGCCCGTGATTATTGCTTCTCATCTCACTTCTGCTCAGGAATCTCAGCTCTTAGATGTCCTTAAGGAGCATAGGGGGGCAATGGGATGGTCGGTGACAGATCTCAAGGGCATCAGTCCGGATGTTTGTATGCATCACATTTACTTAGAGGACAATGCCAAGCCGAGCAGGGAGATGCAACGCCGACTGAACCCGAACATGAAAGAGGTAGTCAAGCAAGAGGTGGTGAAGTGGTTGGATGCCGGGATTATATATCCCATCTCTGATAGCAAATGGGTCAGCCCCACACAAGTTGTTCCAAAGAAATCGGGCTGACCGTGATTCAAAATGAGAAGGGAGAAGAAGTGCCAATGAGAATACAAACGGGGTGGAGAGTCTGTATTGATTACAGAAAATTAAATTCAATGACAAAGAAAGATCATTTCCCTCTCTCGTTTATAGATCAGATTTTGGAGAAATTGGCTGGGCAAAGATATTTTTACTTTCTGGATGGATATTCTGGGTACAATCAAGTTGCGGTCTACCCGGACGATCAAGAAAAAACTACATTCACGTGTCCTTATGGCACGTTTGCTTTTCAGAGAATGCCGTTTGGGCTTTGTAATGCCCCTGCCACCTTTCAGTGGTGTATGATGGCAATCTTTTCTGAGATGGTGGGAGAATTTTTGGAGATTTTCATGGATGACTTCTCAGTTTTCGGTGACTCGTTTGATTGTTGCTTGGAGAATTTGAAGAAGGTGTTGGCACGATGCATTGAATCCAACCTGGTGTTAAGTTGGGAGAAAAGCCATTTTATGGTACGAGAGGGCATTGTGTTAGGCCATGTTATTTCTGAAAGAGGGATGGAAGTAGACAAGGCTAAGGTCGATCTGATTTCCAATCTTCCTCCCCCTTCGTCCGTCAAACAAATCCGCTCTTTTCTTGGCCATGCGGGTTTTTATAGAAGGTTCATTCAAAACTTCTCTACCATCACTCGTCCGCTCACTAAGCTCCTAGCCAAGGACACACCATTCCAGCTCGATGAGTCTTGCCTTGAAGCTTTCCATTCTCTAAAGGCAGCCCTGACCCAAGCTCCAATTCTTCAAACACCAGATTGGTCACTGCCGTTCGAAATCATGTGCGATGCCTCGGACTATGCTATTGGAGCTGTCTTGGGGCAAAGGATCGATAAGAAACCTGTTGTGATCTATTATGCGAGTCGCACTCTCGCAGATGCTCAATTGAATTATACCACCACCGAGAAAGAGCTTTTGGCCGTTGTTTTTGCCCTGGAGAAATTTCGCTCATATCTTTTGGGGGCCAAAGTTATTGTCTATTCTGATCACGCTGCTCTGAAATATTTACTCACCAAGAAGGATGTGAAACCCCGTTTGATTCGATGGATTCTATTACTACAAGAATTTGATTTGGAAATCAAAGACAAGAAGGGGATTGAGAATGTGGTGGCTGATCATTTGTCTAGGATAGTGATACCTGAGAGTGCTCCCATGTCTGATTCCTTTCCGGATGAACATTTGTTATCTATCTCTCACATTTCCACCCCATGGTACGCTCACATTGTCAACTTCTTGGCAGTAAAACAAATCCCGGGTGGGTGGACTAAGCAGGAAAAGGATCGGTTCTTTTCACAGGTCAAACACTATTTTTGGGAGGACCCGGAACTGTTCCACATGGGTCCTGATCAGATCATAAGGAGATGTGTCCCCGAAGAGGAACAACAGTCAGTATTAAATTTTTGTCACAATCTAGCTTGTGGGGGACACTTCTCGGGAAAGAAAACTGCGGCTAAGGTTTTACAAAGTGGATTTTATTGGCCCACTTTATTTAAGGATACTTATGAATTTTCAAAAACATGTTTAAGGTGTCAAGCTGTGGGCAACCTTTCTAAGAGAGATATGATGCCGCTTAATCCCATTCTGGTAGTGGAAATTTTTGATGTTTGGGGAATTGATTTCATGGGACCGTTTCCACCATCCTTTGGATATGAATACATCTTGGTGGCGGTTGACTATGTTTCAAAATGGATTGAAGCTATAGCCACAAGGACCAATGATCATAAGGTGGTGATGAAATTTGTGAAAAAGAACATCTTCTCTAGATTTGGGTGTCCTCGGGCTATGATTAGTGATGGGGGGTCTCATTTCATGAACTTTCAATTCCGAGCTTTGCTTCGGAAATATGACATCACTCATAAACTTGCTACCCCCTATCATCCCCAAACTAGTGGCCAGGTGGAGGTTTCCAATAGGGAGATAAAGAACATTCTGCATAAGACAGTTAGGCCGGATAGGAAAGACTGGTCCGAGAGACTAGATGATGCACTTTGGGCCTATAGAACTGCATTCAAAACTCCTATCGGTATGTCTCCCTATCGTCTCATTTTTGGAAAAGCCTGCCACTTGCCCGTCGAACTGGAACATAGAGCATATTGGGCCATTAAGCAAGTGAATTTTGATCTCAATCAAGCTGGAGCCCAAAGAGCATTACAACTCAATGAACTGGAGGAACTTCGGAACGAAGCATATGAAAATTCTTGGATTTATAAAGCTAAAACCAAGGCTTTCCATGATCAACATATTCATAGGAAAACTTTCCATGAAAATCAAAAAGTTTGGCTTTTTAACTCACGGCTACGTTTGTTCCCTGGTAAGTTGAAATCCAGATGGGATGGACCGTTTACTATTGTTAAGGTATTTGACCATGGCGCCGTCCAAATTCTAAATCCACAAAATGGTCATATTTTTACTGTTAATGGTCAAAGGTTAAAACCCTACTTGGAAAATGAGCTGTTATCACCTAAAGAATCCATCACATTAAGTGATCAGGTATGAATTCCTTTCAAACCTTCATGCGTCAGGCTGAAGACGGTAAACTTAGCGCTTCTGGGAGGCAACCCACGATTTTTGTGATTTGATATTTTGTGTGTTTGTGTTTCAGTTGCACGCAACAACGAGAAGGCGCTTTCATCACTTCACCCTGCCCACCAGGTTGTGTCCTTCCATCCTAACCATATTTTATGTTTACTTGTTCTCTGGTTTTCTATTTACATATGCCCTTGAGGATAATGCCATTTAAATTGGGGGGGGGGAGAAAATTTTTTTTCATGAGAATACAATGAATTCTTGGATGATACCCTACATTGTTACATAAGAATCTGTCATGTAAATCCCCATATTGAGTTTCATGATTCATGCTAAATTGAAAATGATTCTGGAATGGAGACGATTAGGGAAAAGGATGATGGATAATTTCTTTAATCTAGCCATAGAAAACTGATTTAAGAAGCTCTTTAAAGTTCATGTGCACTTTAGAAAAAAATAAAATCACATTGCACGCTAATGAAACAAGTAGGACAAGCCTTCTGCTATTTTGGGTATGTTGTCTGATATTCAGCACTTCTTACGGAAGAGATCTTTTATTTATAAGCTTTTTGCCATGCTATTTATCAAAAATTAGTGCAAATGCACAAGTGACAAAAGTATGAGAAAAAAAAAATAAACACCATGAAAAATGCTCCGATTCTGAGTAACCGGGCCTACTTCACCTAAGACGTGTTGAGGTTCGCGTCAAAAGAAAAAGGGAACTTTGATCTGTGTAACCGGGCCTACTTCACCTAAGACGTGTTGAGGTTCGTGTAAAACAGTGAAGGGTAGTGCAGTATCATGAGTGTAACGAAAAAAGGTAAAAAAAAAAGCATACAAAAGATCCCAAAAGGGACAAAGTAATAAGGCAGATAAAAAGCTAGTATGCTGAACGCTCTGATTAAGAAGTGCAGAATTGAAAGACATTTGTTCGGAATAGCAATTGGAGGACGCAATTGTCTATACTGTGAATTTAGTATTACACATGCACAAGTGCTACTGAATTTTGATTAGAATTCTTTATCACGTACCTGAATTTCCGATATACGGCTATTCTGTGGTAATTATTCCAGATTCCTGATCCTTAGTTAACTCTATGAAAGATGGTCTGGAAATGAAGCCTGGATACTTTAATCTCTTGTTGGTCCTAAAATTTTTCATTAATTGTATTGCTAAGGGACTAGCAATGAGTAAGTTGGGGGGTGTGATAAATGTGTAATTTTACATGTTAATTAATCTTATACCACACGTTTATGAGCCTTAATATGCATCACTATACATTTATCACACTTAAGCACAACCTAAAGTAAAATATTTAGTTTGATGGAATTCAGTAATTTTAATAAATAACTTTACTTATTTTGCAGGAATGAAGATGACGATGGCAAACCTGCATAATAATGGGCCCAAATCTGTTAAAGAAAAAAAAATAAAATAAAATATAATATAAATGGGCATAAGGCCCATGGACTTGGTTAAAAGAAACAAAAAGAAAGAAAAAGAAAAGAAAAAATAATAATAACAACTAATTTATATATATATATATATATAACATGAAGGCTTCATGTATATAACATGAAGGCTTCACGTAGCTTGTGCAGGATACTTTATATATGTATCTTACTTCAACGTTTCATATCTTATGTACAGGTTACATGATGGCCCTTCACGTTGACTGCACCGCCAACGTGCATGCATGGTGGCTCCACAGTGACGTGGTTGGCATGAGCTTCATCGGACTCTTCAGGTTGGGCTGGCTTCGGGTGGCCTTCGCGCACGAACGAGCGGCCAAGCCGCTTTGCCAACCGCAACCGATGCGGCCAATGCATGCACACAGTAGCGGCACGAGTGTCTTCAAAATGGCTTCACGGATAGCAACGCGTCAGCTGGAAGGTGGTTTGAGATGTCAACAGGTGCGGCCAATCCGCAGTTGCGGACCTTCACGAGGCCAAGTAGGGCGCGAACAACGGTCAGCGACAGCCGGGCTTCACGCAGCCGACGCTGGCGGCTTCGGGCAAATAAAGGCAATGGCATTTCAAAGTCAGCAAAGTAGGTTGCCGACGTGAGAAAAAGAGAGACAGCAGCGTAGGAGAGAAAGCAAATGCGGTTGCCTCTGTGGAAATAGAGAGAAAGAGACAAAGAATAACTAAAAATGGCAAAGAAAAGTAAAGATTTTCACATGAGGGAATAGGGTTAAGTTTAGCCCTATAAGTAGGGCCCCTATTGTTAAGAGGGGGGTGTTGTGGTTGGCTTAGGGAGAGATACGTGAGAAGCTTTGTAATGTGTGATTTGAGAGTGGTTATTGCAATCTTAGTGGTTTTCCTTTGTTAATTATGTTCTGTTCGTGGTGTTCTTAAGCATTTTAGACTGTTCTTTACCCATTCTCGACCTGTTGTGTACCTCATTTTAAAATATTGTCTTCATCAAAGTTGTTTGTTTTTCTGTTCTACACACTTTGTCTTTCTACCATTTCTTCTGATTCCTCCTCGTTTTCAAGATATGGCATGATCTTCTTAGCTCTGATTTTGGTGTTTACTGTTCATTCGCAGAGGTAGCCTTCACCGTTCTTCCATTTTGAAACCCTTCTTAATCTCTTTTCTTTCTGATTTCTTCACAAAAGTTCTTCCTCTCCCTTAGATCTAGATTTCATCTTTCTTCCACTTCATCTAAATCTCATCCGTTCTAAAGTTATTAATTACTTGCTAGAGGTCTGTTCTTTGCGGTTTAGTTTTGTGATCATCCATGTTTGTCATTAATTTTCACATATCTTATCTCTAAGTTTTCACCCCCTTCTGATCTTAACTTTTTCTTGAGTTCTTCATCAAAGTTGTGTGTTTTCAAGTCCTCTTCAACTTCTTCTTCTATCTCTCCTCCTAATTCTCAACCGTTTGAAAGATAGAATTAATTTTCTAAACTTCAGTTTTTCTAGATTTACTTTTCATTCATCCATATAGACCTCGGTGTTTCATGATTTTCACCTTCTTCCTTTCACTTTCTGTCTTTGAGTCCTTCACCAATCTTCTTCCTCTCTTCATCCTCTACAACTTTGATTTCTTCAACTTTTCCTGAATCCCTCTAGTTTAAAAGATATTCCTTTTCCAAACTCGCTGTTGTTTTCAGTTAATTTTCCTTGTATTTTCTCACCATTTGTAATTTAGTTTAAGTTCATGTGCTTAGTTTAAGTTCATATCAAATTGGATTTTCCAAACAGAAGAATTCTCATCCATCCCATTTTAAAAATTTTGTTTCCCTGTGGATCGACCCGTCTTCACCACTTTATTTGAATTTCAATCTTTTTAAGTGTGTGAGTTCGGTATATTGTAAATTTGATAAGCGGGCGTATTAACGACGTGCGTTTCGAGCGAGTCACGCCCGAATCGGCAGAATCTCTATCCTTGCGTTGGCATTAGTCCCTTGCCAACGAATAAGTCCCTTTCCGGCGCAAGGCCCCGTGCCCTAGCCACCCACTCCGCACAATATTGCCATTACGGACCTTACGTCCGAATCGGCGCGAATTCTCCCGTTACGCTGGCATTATCTTCTTGCCAACGAATGAGCCTTACCTTCCGGCGCAAGGCTTCGTGCCCTAGCCGACACCTGCGTATCACTCGCTCGTCAAAAAAAAAGGAAAGAGAAAAAAAAGAGAAAAAAAGAAAATGGGGTTAAAAATAGAGATACCATGCCGGACTTGCCCCTACACGGGGGCAAGGGTAAAAATGGCAACAACCCGGCTGTGGCGAAAACTCGAAAGGGCGTTGCAGGTAAAATCGGGTACCCCGCCACGTGAAAACCCGAGAGGGCGCGTGGGCAAAAGCAAGAGGGGGCCGGTACCAGCGAAAATCCGAAAGGGCACTTGTATCGGTAATGTGGTTCAAAAAAAAAGAGAGAGAGAAAAGAAGAAAAGAAAAGAAGAGACCAACAAACAAGGTCAGCTCCCGACACCCCGTCGGCACTGACAAAGAGACAAAGAGATCAACACACCAGGTTAGCTCCCGACACCCTGTCGGCACTGACGAAGAGATAAAGAGACAACACACCAGGTCAGCTCCAGGCACCCTGTCGGCACTGACGAAGAGACAAAGAGACAACACACCAGGTCAGCTCCCGACACCCTGTTGGCACTGGCAAAGAGACCAAGAGACCAATAAACTAGGGCAGCTCCCGACACCCTGTCGGCACTAACGAAGAGGTCAAGAGGGCAACAAACCAGGTCAGCTCCCGACACCCTGTCGGCACTGGCAAAGAGACCAAGAGACCAACAAACCAGGTCAGCTCCTGACACCCTGTCGGCACTGACGAAGAGGTCAAGAGGGTAACAAACCAGGTCAGCTCCCGACACCCTGTCGGCACTGATGAAGAGGTCAAGAGAGCAACAAACCAGGTCAGCTCCCAGCACCCTGTCGGCACTGACGAAGAGACCAAGAGACAACATATCATGTCAGCTCCCGGCACACTCCCGGCACCCTTTCGGCACTGACGAAGAGACCAAGAGACAACATATCATGTCAGCTCCCGGCACCCTGTCGGCACTAACGAAGAGACCAAGAGACAACATATCATGTCAGCTCCCGGCACCCTGTCGGCACTAACGAAGAGACCAAGAGACAACATATCATGTTAGCTCCCGGCACCCTGTCGGCACTGACGAAGAGACCAAGAGACAACATATCAGGTCAGCTCCCGACACCCTGTCGAAGAGACCAAGAGATCAACAAACCATGTCAGCTCCTGACACCCTGTCGGCACTGGTGAAGAGACCAAGAGATCAACAAACCAGGTCAGCTCCCGGCACCCTGTCGGCACTGACGAAGAGACGAAGAGACTGACAAACCAGGTCAGCTCCCGACACCCTGTCGGCACTGACGAAGTGACCAAAAGACCAACAGACCAGGGCGGCTCCCGACGCCCTATCGGCATTGACGAAGAGACAAAGAGGTCGATAAACTGGGCCAATGCCCGGCATCCCGCCGGCGTTAGCAATAAGAAGAAGAGACAGACAAGTCGCGTCGGCTCCCGACGCCCGATAGGCGCCGACAAAGAGAAAAAGGGACCAGTACACCCGCGGGCACCGCCCGGCTCATCCTTTGCCTGCGCTACCCGTGGGTGGGGGGCATTTATGGACACCAAAAATTGCACGTCCATATGTCCCGCTGAGCCCCGCATTAATGTCAAAGTCAAAGGAAGAGGACCCAGAGAGACTGGCCATCCAGGGCTCCGGGAAGATACTACCGCCCGGCAAATCCCCGCATTTGCACGGGCGCATTAAGAGACCGAGAAATCACAGGATGTCCTCCTGATTTAATACACTGCTACGGACCCACCCTCAGGCCCCTAACGGTGAAGAAATATCTCGGAATGCACAGCTTCAAGTTCCCGAAGCAAAAGCAAAGGCCCCTGTCAAAACGGCACCTTTGGTGCCTCCAGCGGCACGGGCCTGAGGCCCTTCAGCGGCACGGCATTTCAGCTCCCAGCGGCACGGCCCTTCAGCCCTTCAGCGGCATGGCCATTTGGCCCTTCAGCGGCACGCTTCATTCAGGGTTTCACCAAGTCTGTACAACCGTCAGCCCAAGTCTGTACGTTGGCAGTTGCACACCAAGTCTATGCAGCCGTCAGACCAAGTCTGTACACTGGCTGGCTGCTCCAAACGAAGTCTATACAGCCGTCAGCCCAAGTCTGTACGGTGGCTGATTGCACAATCGAAGTCTGTACATCCACCAGTTCAACTTCCAAGTCTATACATCGGTGAAGCATTGGAAGTCTATACATTGGTAGCTTTACCGACGTTGCCCCTACAAGTCTATACATTATGAACTCTCAAGTCTGTACTGACCTTCCTTGCTCAAGTCTGTACATCGTCCAGTTACCTTGCCAAAGTCTATACACTCATGTGGCAAGTCTGTACAGAGTTCAGACGTGAAGTCTATACACTCATGTGGCAGGTCTGTACAGAGTTCAGACGCGAAGTCTATACACTCATGTGGCAGGTCTGTACAGAGTTCATGCACGCGAAGTCTATACACTCATCTACCAAGTCTTGGCCCTTCAGCGGCACAGGGTCCTTTGCCCTTCAGCGGCACAGCCCCCTTGCCCTTCAGCGGCACAGCCCCCTTGCCCTTCAGCGGCACAGCCCCCTAGGAGCCCCAGTGGCACACTACCCAGGGAGCCCCAGCGGCACACCCCTAGGGGCCTTCAACGGCACACCCAAAGGGGCCTTCAACGGCACGCCTTTTGCCCTGCCCAGCGGTACACTTCTTTGGGCCTTCAACGGCACGCCTTTTGCCCCATTCAGCGGCACGCTTGGGCAACCTTCAGTGGCACGCCTTTTGCCCTCTTCAGCGGCACGCTTACAGTGTCTTACAGCGACACGCTTCTTCAGCCCGCCAGCGGTACAGCGTGAAGGTTTTTCAACGGCCAAACGACGTGAAGCCCATGCCCTACATATCCTTGGCGCGCAGTGAGCTGTCCGAGGTGTCAACCAACGGTTGGGCCACGCAAGCTACTCCCCTGACAGCCAGGATAGGGGAAGTCAAACCCCATCATGACCAGCCGCTTCCCACCTCCGACTGCCATGCTCAAGGGCTCCCACTGCTGGGAGTATAAAACCACTCCCATTCCGGTGAAGAAAGAAGACGAGGGAAGGAAGAGACAGAGAGAAGAGACCCAGAGGCAGAGACGAATAGAGAGTTGCAGACGAGAAGAAGGAGAAGAGAGAAGAAAAGGGAGAGGGCTCCGACGTGGAGTCTTCCGACAGCCACCCAAGCAACGAGAAGAGAGAGTAAGAAAGAGAGAGGGCTCGATGTAGCAGGGGAAGGTGGGGGAAAGAGCAGTGGACGATCGTCCCTACTTCGATCTCCAACACCTCCTCCTCTTTTGTTCTTTGTTTTTCCCCACTCCGTGGTCGCGTTCTCTGGTTTTCTTCTTTGCCTATAGCTTTAGCTCGGGCATGTTCCGTAATGTATACGGCCGGTTACGGCACTTTTCTCGTCATGAATGAAAACTACCCCTCTTTGGGTTCCTTTTTGTCTCCGTTGGTTTGAATCACTATGTGCGTTTGATCATCTCCTTCTTCCCCTTTGGTGGTTACAGTTTGTTACACCAATCTTCTCCTCCTGTTGTGGTCCCCCCCTAGAGCCTCCAGCCCTAACATTTGCTCATATGCCCAAAGGGAGATGCCCCTCTTCTCTCCTCTGTGTACCCATGCCTCTGCCTTAGAGTCCCTTGTTGAACTTTCCCCGTCCTGCCAAGTTTCCTTTGAGGCTTGCCAAACCCAATACCCTAGCCCGGTGCACCCATGGCTCCTTGACCAGCACACCCTTTGACCCTCCTAGCCGGCATGCACATAATCCCTCCATATGCCCCCAGCGGCACACCCTTCCGGCACCTTGGCCAGCACACCCATATAGTAGCCTCCAGCGGTACACCTCCCCTTTAGTGCCTCAGCGGCACGCCTGGCTCCGCCCTAGCCTGGTACACACTGGCTGACCCCCAGTCCATCATGTCTGGCCCGAGTGGTCTTTGGCTCGTCGCTTTCCCATGTTTTCTAAGGTTTTATCAAGGTGTTGCCGCCCTCGGGCGCCCACCTCTAGTTGTCGGGTTCCGCCACTCCATGTGGGCGCGTTCCATTTATCTCCCTTACGCTCGGCTCAAGGGGAGATGCTGCCGAATTTTTGTCAGAAAATAACAAGACATTAAAAGGCAAAAGGAAGCAACAAACGAATAGAACAATCAATGATAAAATTTTCCAACTAAGCAACCCACTGCCGGTGACATGAGAACTAAACCGACTAACAACATGGTGGACTGAACGTCCGACCTATAAGAAGAGGCTGAACTGATTAAAGGAAAGGAGAAATTTATATAAGACTACATGAAAATTGAGAAAAGAAGAAAAGAAAAGCCTAAAAAACAACAAATAACGGAGGAGTGGGCCTTCATCACGCCTATTTTTAACCCTCACCAGCGCGCTCCATTGACCCTCCAGCGGCACACTCCCACCCCCATACTCCTCCACCGGTACACCTACTTTGGGCCTTCACCGGTACGCCTTACATCCCTCTTCAGCGACACATGCACACACTCACCACCTTCAGCGGTACGCCCTTCCCAACCTCCAACGGCACACCCCAAAGAACCTTCAGCGGTACGCCCACCGCTCACCCTTAGCGGCACACTCTAACATCCCCCCCAACGGCACACCCTCCTGGTCAGCCCTCCAGCGGCACACTCCCTCCCATTGTCGCTCTCTCCCTTCGCCGGTACACTCTCATCCACCTTCTCAGTGGAACTCAATGTATAGACTTGGCAGATTGACGTACAAACACAGCAACTAGCAATGTATAGACTTCGAGCCACAGCCAAGGGACAACGTATAGACTTTGAGCTGAATAAGCTGAAGAATGTATAGACTTCGGGTGTCGGCTGCACGAACAATGTATAGACTTTGAGCTACAATGTATAGACTTTGAACTGCAGCCAATGAATAATATATAGACTTTGAGTTGGCCAACGTACAGACTTTGGGCTGGCCAATGTGTAGACTTTGAGCTGCAATGTATAGACTTTGAGCTGCAGCCAATGAACAATGTATAGACTTTGAGTTGGCCAACGTACAGACTTTGGACTGGCCAATGTATAGACTTTCAGAGACAATGTATAGACTTTGAGCTACAACGTATAGACTTTGAACTGCAGCCAATGAATAATGTATAGACTTTGAGTTGGCCAACGTACAGACTTTGGGCTGGCTAATGTATAGGCTTTGAGCTGCAATGTATAGACTTTGAACTGCAGCCAATGAATAATGTATAGACTTTGAGTTGGCCAACGTACAGACTTTGGGCTGGCCAATGTGTAGACTTTGAGCTGCAATGTATAGACTTTGAGCGGCAGCCAATGAACAATGTACAGACTTTGGACTGGCCAATGTGTAGACTTTGAGCTGCAATGTATAGACTTTGAGCTCCAGCCAATGAATAATGTATAGACTTTGAATTGGCCAACGTACAGACTTTGGGCTGGCCAATGTACAGAGTTTGAGCTGCAGTGTATAGACTTTGAGCTACAGCCAATGAATAATGTATAGACTTTGAGTTGGCCAACGTAAAGACTTTGGGCTGGCCAATGTATAGACTTTGAGCTGTAATGTATAGACTTTGAGCTGCAACGCACAGACTTTGGGCTGGCCAATGTATAGACTTTGAGCTGCAATGTATAGACTTTGAACTGCAGCCAATAGCCAACGTATAGACTCTGAGCTGCAGCCAATGGCCAATGTACAGATTTCTGAGCTGGCCAATGTGTAGACTTCAATAGACGATGTATAGACTCTGGGCTAATGAATATAACCCATGTACAGACTTTGAACAGCCGATGTATAGACTTCGTGTCGCAATAGCCCGTCAACATATAGACTTCGAGCCTTCCCCGGCGCACCCTCTTCTCCCTTCACCGGTACACCCTCCAATCATTGCCCCAGCGGTACACCTCCTTCAGCCCTTCAGCGGCACCCTCCTTAAGCCCTTCAACGGCACACATCTCCAGCCCTTCGCCGGCACACTTTCCGCCCACCTTTCCTCAGCGGTACACTCCCTTTAGCCCCCTTTCAACCTGCCAAGGGTCAACTCTCCCCAAAGAATAATAATACATGAATGCATATGTACATATACATATATACGGGCATATAATGGCAGCACTGACAAGCTAATAAAAATCATGATGAATAAGTAAACCTGAACAGATCCGTATAAAAAAAATGATGAATGAAACAAGTGACAATAATAATAATGATAATAAAAAGGGTAACAATGACAATGAGCAAGATGAGGGAAATCACCCGGAACAAATACGGAAAGGGGAATAAGCAATGGAGTAACAAGAACAACAATGATAAAACAATATAAGGTATTAATAATTCTACATTGCTGCCCCATCTCCCCCGTGACCCGATGCTAGAGGAACAATAATGCCGCACTTCAGGCCGGGCCCGGGTCTTGGGAATTATCCTGACGTGGCCAGGCCCCGACCTAGTCTTGGGCCGACATCCCAATCAGACCGGATTCGTTTCTCGCCCTGGATCCCTTCCGAGCCGTTACTAAAAAAAATTGCCGCGCATTCGGTAGACATTTGAACGGGTCCACCCCGGTTTCCGTCGCGTTTCTATTACGGACCCGGGTCCGGATATGAAAAGGGTCCACGAGTGACCGACATGGCTAATGGCTCGTATCCTGATGCGGACTTTAGTGTGATTTATTCCTGCCCCTTTCTCGCGTAGTTAGTATTATTTCCTTCGACCGCAGGGCCCCTAATTTCGGCAATTAATCAAGGGTGTTCCCTCATATGGGGGATGTAAATGACGTCGTGACCTTTATGGCATGACGGGATCTGGTCCCGACACGAACCACACAATCGTCTGACGAATTCAGATCGAGCGCACCATGGGCTCTTCGGAGCCTGAACAAATTGTCACTTCGGTGACTGGCACGCCCACGCACTCAATAGATGAACCACCCGAACAAGCGAATTTTAGTGCGTCCACATTGTCGTAGCGGCTAATCGGTGAGGATGGCGATTGGCTGAGTCAGGAAGTACGGACGTAGTTTGCGAGCGGTCGTAACTGGGGCCAAGGCAAACTTCTCAGTTCGTGAGTACCGAAATTCTGGCCCTCGTAGCGCTCGACTAACGTAGTAGACGGGCTTAATGACACCAGTTTCTTCTCGGGTGAGTACGGCGCTCATCATGCTTGGCGTCGCCGATAGGTACAGGAGTAACTGCTCTCCCTTTTGTGGCTTGGAGAGTACGGGAGGAGTGGCCAGGTAGCACTTTAGCTCTTCAAATGCTTGCTCGCACTCCTGATCCCATTCGATCTGCCCTTTCTTCTCTGGCATCTTGTTAGCCTGCTTAATTAGTCGGAAGGAGGAAGACACCTTTTGACTGCTCGGGACAAGAAGTAGGTTAAAGCGATGATGTGGCCGGTGAGGCATTGGACCTCCCTCACTCGTCCTGGTCGCTTCATCTCCAACACTACGCGGATTTGATCCGGGTTGGCCTCGATCCCTCGATGGGTAACGAGGAATCCGAGGAACTTCCCAGATCTGACACCGAACGCGCATTTAGCTGGGTTGAGTTTCATATTGTACCTTCTGAGTGTGGCGAAGGTCTCCACAAAGTCTCCCAGGTGCTCGACAGTTTGGAGGCCTTTTACGAGCATGTCATCGATGTAGACCTCCATGTTGCGGCCGATCTGCGAGTCGAACATATGGTTGACGAGGCGTTAATAGGTTGCCCCCGCGTTCTTCAATCCAAACGGCATGCGGGTGTAGCAGTACAAGCCGGGATCGGTGACGAACGCCATGTTGTCTTGGTCGGGCTCGTGCATGCTGATTTGATGGTACTCAGAGTAGGCGTCCAGGAAGCTCAGCATTTCATGCCCGACCATGGCGTCGACTAGTTGGTCGATCCGTGGCATGGGGAAGCTATCCTTAGGCGTAGCATTGTTGAGGTCGGTATAGTCTACGCACATTCGCCATTTCCCATTGCTTTTAGGGACCAAGACCACATTGGCCACCCAATCCAGATATCGAGTAGGCCTAAGTAGTCCCGAGCGTAGCTTCTCGCCCACTTGCTCCCTGATGATGGTTTGTCGCTCGGGGTTGCAGTGCCTTCGGCGCTGCTGGACCGGGTGGCAAGTTGGATCCAACCAGAGTTGGTGGGTGATGACCTCTGGTGGGATTCCGGGGAGTTCATCTTCAGACCAGGCGAATACATCTTGGTTGGCTGTAAGGAACCGTATATAGGCGTCCTTGTCGCGTTTGGGTAGAGTGGCCCCGATCCTTAGTGTTATGCTTGGGTCTTCTCCCACCTGGATGAGGTACATGTCTTCTGCTGGAGTGCTCGCGCTTGGACCTGGGTCTTCAGTCCTCGCCTTCTTCTCAGGTGGAGTCTCCTCAGGGTGTTTGTCGCGCATTGAGATGAGGTAGCATCTCCTTGACTCCCTTTGATCTCCTCGGACCTCCCCTACCCCTCGAGGGGTAGGGAACTTCAGCTTTTGGTGGTACGAAGAGAGGACACCGCGAAGGGTGCTGAGGATCCCGTGCTCAATGATGGCGTTGTACCCGATCATCGTGCGAACAACTGTGAAGTCGGCGAGGAAGGTTACCTCTTTTGGTGCGGTCCCAAACGTGATTGGGAGTGATATACGTCCTTCGGAGCAGACCGTCGTGCCGGAGAATCCGTATAATGGTGTATGCAATGGTGTAATTTTAGACATATCTACACCCATAAGCACGAGACAGTCGTACGTGATAACATCAGGGCCGCTTCCATTATCCACTAAAATGCGACGCATGGTACACTGGTTGATAGTGGCTGAAACCACAAGTGCGTCAGAATGGCGAGTAGTTACACCATCCAGGTCATCGTTTGAGAAGACAATAGGATCTCTTGGATGGCCAGGGGTGGTGGCTTCTGGTCGAGTGTCGTCGCGTCGTTCCACGGTGTGGACGACCGATGTGTATCACCGTCGCCTGCTTGCGCTTTCCCCTCCCGCGACCGGCCCCCTGAGATCATCATGATCTCCTTTCCGTTGGGCCAATTGTCGACGGGCGGAGGCGTCCGCTGTCACTTTTCGGCGGCTTTGGCAAGCAATTTGTCGAGGGGTCCTCTACGGACGAGGCCATTGATAGCATCCTTCAAGTTAATGCACTTGACAGTGTCATGTCCGTGGTCGCGATGATAGTGGTAGTACTTCTTCTTGCTCCTTGAGCTCGGATCTGACTTCATCCGGGGAGGCCATTTGAAGAATGGCTCCTTGTGGATTTCCATCAGGATTTGATCGGTCGGAGCTGTCAGGGGTGTGTAGTTGCGATAACTTCCCCTTTCCCTTTCTGGGCGGTCACGGCGGTCTCCATCGTGATGCTCCCGCTTATGCCGCCCCTCTCGTGATGAGTCGGTGGATCTCTTCCGGTCGGATCTCTCGGTTCCGACCGTGCGACCCAAGGCCGCATTGTTCTCCTCGCAGCGTGCATGTTTCTATGCCAAGGCGAGGAGGTCCGGAAGGGTCACCGGTGCTTCGACTCTGAGTGCGCATCGGAGAATGTGGTCCCGCGTCCCCTGAGTGAGGGCGGTAGTCGCGAGGCTGACATCGAGGTGCTGGATCCGGAGGGCCTCCGTGTGGAAGCGGGAGACGAAGTCCCACAGCGTTTCATCTTTCCCCTGCCTAAGGGCGAGCAGGGTCACTACTGACTTGGCCACCTTTCGGCAGCCGATGAAGTTCTCCTTGAATAGCTTCTTGAGCTGCTGGAAGGAGGAAATGGTCCCGGCCGATAGAGACTCGAACTAGATTTACCCTCCTCACTTCCCCCTACTCTCAATTGCCGAGCACTTTGCAGGGGACTGAGAGTTGAACATGAGAGGGTCTGTTGGAGCGTAAGACTCGAGGTCGATTCGTCTGGGGCACGAGCGTTGATGAATCTGGCGGCAAGCTTGGCGCGCAAGGCGTCTCGGGTGGTGGCAGACGCTACTGCTGTAATCATGTTGTAGGTCCTATTTTGTCTAGGAGCGCTGTCCCGAAAGGGTGTTGGGCGTTGGCGGGTGCCTTTTCACCTGCCTCTCGGTTTGGAAGTCCCAAGTTGTCGTGGGCGGTTATAAGGATGATCGTGGGGCATCCCCAGAGACTCCATCCTCGTTGGTCGTCGTGCTCATCGTAGGTCTCTTCTTCCTCCGGCTGGTGAGGATCTTCCTTTCTTTCGTGTCTTTCACCTTTCGTTATCATGCCTCCTCGTAGGAGAATCCTTCATGCCAGCCCCTCTTCTTTTGTCGAGGAAGTGGTGCCTGGGCGTGGTAGCGCTCCGAGCACTTCAGGTGCCAGAGCCAGTCGTCCTGGTTCCCCACCGCTAGTGGCGTATAGGGTGATTCGAGGGCTGAGAACAGCTTTCCAGATCCTACCCGACTTTGACATCATTTTCCCAACTGTAGATGACGATCAGATGAGTCTCCCTTCGGGCGGGCTCATGGTCCCTGTGGCATCTTTCCAGGCGGGCTTTCGCTTGCCTGTTCACCCCTTCATTGCGTCCGTCCTTCATCATTATAGCCGGCACCCAGGGGAAATTACCCCCAACTCCTACCATATCCTCTGTGGGTTTGTTTATGCGTGTCGGAGAGCGTCGGTGGAGCCAAGCATCCATCTTTAGGAAAATGGTTCCTATACCACGTACCACCTTCTCTATTTATTTGTTGGGGAAGTCGTCCCGCACCCGTTGAGGCCTGCAAGCACCAGGAAACAATGGACGTCAGAAGGAGTCCCGGGTGTTACCCCAGGGGACAACCCTCCGATGCTTAAGTCAGCAACGGGTTAAGAGAAGAGTAAAGAAGAGCAAAAGGAGAGAGATGTGGAGGCCGTAGTAGAAGATCCGAGATACGTGTAGGCCTTCACCACGAGTGCTCGCCGCTCCCAAAGGGCACCTGGATAGTGCTCGCTGGGTGGTAAGATCGTGTAGAAGGAGTGCTCTCTCTGGACGTCGTAGGGCGTGGCCTCTCTCTATCGCTGCAGTAGGATCAGTTACTCTATTCTCAGTGAGAAGCTTTTTGGCAGAAGTATCCACCATGTTGCTCTTCTCTATCGTTCCCCTTCTTATAGGGGTTGTCCTGGAGCGGGGAGCCTTATCCCTTGATAGGGAAGGGTGTAAGTAGTGGAATAACATTTTCCCGCTACAGTGGCGGTAGTTTCCCGTTGGAGGGCACTTACCCCGGCGTTGGCTGGTCCCGGGGCGAGTCTCACGGCGCTCATGGGGCATGCTCGCCCGTTATGGGATGATTGTCGACATCATGGGGGGGTACAGGTCGGTCGTCGGAGGGTCTTCCGCCTATCATGGCGCTTTCCCGTGTTGTAGAAACCAATGCCGAGTCGAATTGGGTTGCGCCCTGGTGGGCCGTACCTGCTGGGTGTGATGTAGGAGTGGATTTAGTTTAGGCGGTTTGGGCCCGTCGCTATTGGGCCAATCTTGGGCCGAACTAGATTTACCCTCCTTAGCGTCCACCTGGACGGACGCGAATTAGCAAATTATGGGATTTTAGTAATGATTTAAAAGGCCAAATTATGGAAATGGAATTAACGTCCAAGTGATGGATGCCAATTAAGGAATTAGCGGCTGTGTAGAGAGGCGTTAATTCAATGCAAAATAAAGAAATAGAATTAGCGTTAAAGCCACAGACACCAATTAAAGAATTGGCGCCTTTGTGGAGAGGCGTTAATTCTTCATGAAAATGAAGTTTGGCACAAAATGGGGAAGAGAAGAAGTCGCATCGATCGTGGCGGACGCGAATTAAGAACTCGTCCACCTCCCCAGATGCCAATTAAAGAATTGACGCCTTTCCAAAAAGGTGTTAATTCAATAATAATTCGAATTTGGCCAAAAATAATTAAGAAATGAATACGCATCTGCCTGTCTGGACGTGAATTTTAAAAGTAACGTCGACTTTTTGGATGCAAATTTCTATAAAAGCAGGAGGTGTGTCGACTCAGAAGAAATGATGTCAACTTGGACGGGCATTAATTCTTCAGAAAGGAATTGGCATCCACTGTGCTTGACTATAATTTAAAACAGCCCCGAAAAATTGGAGAAAAATCTAGGAAAAATGGAGAAAATGTGGGAAAGCTGAGGGAAGCTGAATGATCAAGAAAAATAAGGAAAATCACTTAAAGAAGTCAATTTGTGGGTCAAATTGGGACATTGTAATGTAATAAGAGATTTACTCAAAGTGATGTCAATTTTGGCGTGTCTATATCAGTTACACCGAGTAATTGGGGATACTAACGTCTGATAAATGTGTATCCTCACGTAAAAAGGTGAGTATTAAAATCAATGCTCTAAGGCTGAGCAATGGCAAAAGGTTTACTGAGAAATCGAGTCCCTTCATCAATGAAATGATGTGGACAGAGTCATGAAGTGCCTTGCTACCTCTGTTCTAATTGAAGTAGAATGGTGAGCCACACTGAGTAACTAGAGATGCTGGCGTTTGATCAACGAGCATCCTCACATCAAAAGGTGCATGCTACACCTGAACGCTCTTGTAAAAATGGTATGCAAAAAGAAAAATTAGAAAATGGTAGCTCGCTTGGATAAAAACAGAAATCTCATATGGTGTTTAACCTTAATACTAACTGTATTTACTCTCAAAGGGGCCAATGGAATTGAATGAGTAAGGTGAAGGGAGGTTAAACATAACTTTAACATGTAATATTGGTCTATTTCTATTAATTTTGAATGCAAAATTTTTCAACATTCATAATTGAAAAACTCAGAATTCATCAAACTTAAATCAATCAGAAAAATAAGGGACTTATCATTTGTAGCCCTTTAACTGAAGACTATAAAAAATCAGAAACTCTGCATTTATGAGAAATGTATCAGAATGTAGATTCCCAACTCTAACCATTCTTGGTCAAGGACGACAGCATGGAAAATGTCCCATCTGCAATTTCTGAAAATCTGCAATTCCATTTGAAGGGACGTGATCTCGCGCTGGTCCTGAGGTGGGAGGATGATCACCGGATAGTGAATTGTAAAGAAGGGAAAACGGATCAGGGGTCCCAGGGATGGTTCCCTGGGAAAAACCCTCCGATGCATAAGTCAGTAGAGCAATGGTGGAAGTTATGAAGGGAGGAAGAAAGAGGTGCACGAGATCCCCCTACACCAAGGTGGTGAAGTGGTTCCTACTCAAGGAGTTTCGGCGTGTGTTTACCTTACCTTTCGTCGGAGGGAGTCCCAGGTTTATATAGTGTGCTTGCCTCATGAGTCCCGTAAGCTGAGGAGTTTCAGGCGGGAGCTACGTCCTCATCACGGGGTCTTTACATCCTCATCGTGGAATCTTTACGTCCTCATCGTGAGATCTTTATATCCTTGAGGGGTCATGGGTCCCTTATCCTCATAAACTCCTGCTCATAAAGGGCTCTCAACGACAGCGTGGATAAGTAATCGTCGGTCGAGCCGAGTATAAAAGGTGCCAACTCTGTCCGGGCGATAGGCATAGCTCGGATGAAGATAGGTCGGAGTGGGCGCTGAGCGCCTGCCTTTATCCCGGCGAGGGGATCGATCAGGCGTGGGTCTTTTTCTGACCTGATCGACGCTCGGACCTTCCGAGCCTACGGGCCGCCGAGGAAGGGTGTGATCCCGAGTGATCTTATTGGGCTTTTTAGCCTAAGTGGGCCCTGTGGGGCTGTCACTTGGATGAGCTGGGCCTCGTTTGGTCCTGATGGACCTACTTTGGCTGCTCTTTAGATGGGCTACAGAAATCCCCCTCTCCACTTGTCCCCCTCCTACTCCCGAGCCTTGGTAGGCTCGGAAGAGTAGCCGTTAGGGTTTTGGACCAGCGTGGCTCGGGTGGGTGGAGATCTGGCGGTGTTAAGAAGCCACGTGTTGTGGTCACCTGGGCCCGTAATAATGATAATCCTGACGGATTTGAAATGAAGGGGCCCCTTTTTCTCGGAGGTCGGAACGGCGCGTCGCCTTCCGTGTGGGGATATAGGCGTTGGGCGCTTGTTGTCATTCCAGACTCCCTCCGTCTTTAGGGTTTGGCTCGCCTTTATACTTGCTTTTGGGCTCTTTGATGTGTCGTGAGGACACGACGGAAGAGCAGAGGCTCACAGCGGCGTTCGTGGAGTTGGCGGAGATAACTACAGAGGCAGTCTGGCAGCTTCGTCTCTCTCCGGAGTCTTCGGGGTCCCGGGAGTGTCTTTCTTCAAGTTCTTCTCCGGATTCCATGGCGGATCAACGTCCGGATGTTGAAGAGTAGGAGGGTGAGCCGGTGGTGAAGGCGGTGGTTCCAAACTGTAGCGAACTGGGGGAGGCGGAGGTGAAAAGACTGGAGCACCAGTTTCGCCTGCCCCACAAGTTTTGCTTTGCCGCGGCCGCTCCGCATGAGACGAGCTTGGACTCTCGTACGGGCCATATCTGTACCTTCCTTCTATCATGGAAAAGTGGGTTCCGCCTTCCCTTCGAACCTTTCAGTTCTTAAGCTTCTCAATTTTTTTCGGTTGGCGCCCATTCAGTTGGTAGCCAATTCCTATCTCCTTCTTTCCGCCTTTCGCATCCTCTATCGCCAATGCGGAGTTCCTCCTTCCTTGGACCTCTTTCACTACTTCTTTGAGTTGAAGGCGCATCCCTCGGCTGGGAAGGGTTTTTATTTCATCCAGGCGAGGCGGAATAGGAGCTGCATCTCCTTGGCGGCGAAGGATTCTTCGCATAAGGGGTGGAAAACTTAATTTTTTTGGGTGGGGATCTACTCGGTGGAGGAGACCTGGAAGTGCCCCGTGATCCCCAATTTCCATCCGAATATCCCTCCCAGGCAGGATGAGTTCCCTCCGTACGTGGAGGAGTACACGACTATCTTGTTGAAGCACCGCCAGTCCACAGAAGAGCTGGTTACTCCAGAGAACATCGAGTAGTGTCTTCTTACGTGGCTACATCCGTCGGGCTCAGGTGCCACCAACTAGGCTCTCCTTTGGATGTTGAGATCATTTTTCTTTTTCTGACTATGTCTTCCTTTTTGTGCAGACACCAGGCGGCCGGCTTCGGAGGAGGCCGCAGAGGTGATCGACCTTGGCGATGACTCGGCTGCCGATGAGTCGGCTGCTCCCATGGGTCGCTCCCGAGCCAGAGATAAGGGCAAAGGGGCGGCCCAGGGTGAATCCTCCAGGCGGCGGGGGTCCAAGCGCAAGGATCCCGTGGAGGGCATGATCCGGGCCGCCGCGAAGGCCAGGAAGCAGGCCAAGAAGGCCGGGGTCATACTCGCAGTCGAAGGTGACCTTGCCGCGGCTCACCCCTCCACCGAGCATGATGGGGCCGACCCTACCGGGCAAGCTCTCCCACCCACTGAGAGAGTGGGGGCCGAGGAGGTTGGGGTTGCTTCTGCGGTTGGCGACGATGCTGGCTCGACTCCTCCTTCGACCGGAGTCGAGGGGGCCGGGGCTGCTTCTGCGACTCGCAACGGTGCTGGCCCGGCTCTCCCCTGGGTAGGAGCCGAGGGGCCCGTAGACGAGGCGGGTGACGCTGGGACCACAGCCAAGATTGGGGCATTGACTGAGGCGGGTGACGCTCCAGGTGGCGGTGCAGTTGCCGAACCGGTCCAGGCTGGGGGGTCGCAAGAAAAGGTGACGCAGCCCCAACCGACAGAGGCACGAGGGGCGAACGAAGCCGTGGCTCGATCCGGGCCGGCCGGCGGGACGCCGACCGAAGAGGGGGTCTCCATTCCGGCGGCCCTGGAGAGGCTCGGCATCCAAGGCCCTCTGTATCAAATATGTCTTGGTATAGCCGCGAAGGTGAAGGGGGGAGATAGGTAGCACTCCCCTTCCGTGGCCCTCGAGACGGTTATGGAGGGCGGCTTGGTCCTGGCCCAGATGGGGGCCACTCTGGCAGAAGCGTACGCTCGGTTGGAGTCGGAGCGAGCGACCCTGGCCTAGACCCTTGGTTGGTCTGACAGGAGGTTGGCTCGACTTGCCGAGGAGCGTGATGGGCTTCTATGGGAGCTTTCCTCAGTTAGGGAGCTAGTGCGGTCGAGCCAGGTGGAGGCCCGGGCGCTAACCGAGCAGCTAGCTAAGGCCCGTAAATCGCTCGAGAGGAAGAGCATGCTCCTTGAAGAGGAGCACCTTGTTCGCGTCGAGCTGGATGGCCGGTGGGACGCTGAGCGCTCCGAGCTGGTGGACCGGGCGGAGGAAGCTGAGCTCCTTCGGGGGGAGGCAGAGGCCGATCGAGCCGAGGTGGAGAAGCGGGCGGCGGAGGCCGAGGAGCGGATGGTTGAGGCCGAGCAGAAGCTATCCGAGGCGGAGCGGGAGAAGATCGAGCTCGCTGGCAGGGTGGGATTGGCCGGGGTGGAGGCGTTCGAGCGATACAAATGCTCGGATGCCTACCGGGTCGACCTTAAAGAGGCTGCCCTCCCCTACTACGAGTCAGCGCTTCACCGGGGCATCCGCAAGGGGTTCAAGCAGGGCTACGACCGAGCCGTTTCTTATGCCGAGGAGCAGGCGTCCGGGATAATCGATTTCTCATCCGGGCAATGCTACGACTCGGATCTGTCATCCTCCGGCTCCTCTGCTTCAGTTTTGGAGGAAGAAGATCAGGAGGGCTGTTCGCCAGAGGGGTCGCCAGCTCCGGACGTCTCGAGAGGGCACGCAACCGAGGCAGTTCCCACGCCGGTGGGGTCAGTGCCAGGGTCGACTGTCGCCGAGGATGCCGGGGCCAGACCGCCTGAGCCTTCCACTTTCGAGCTTTAGGGTGGGCCAGAGGCCTAATGTATCTGCTTTGCTTCCTATCTTTGTATGTCTCTTCCTTTTCCGAAGGAAAACTTTCCTTGTTGTGAAAAAAAAGTAAGGCAGTGACATTATGATGAAGACTTAACTGTTTCGTATCGCCATTGCCGTGTTTTGTTCAGCGTATCTGTAGTGGTTGTAAAGTGCCGATACATTCTACGTGGATCTCGCCTGATGGTTGGGTGAGCGGCTGACAGGGTGTCTTTCCATTTTCTCATGCTTTGAATGCTTGGCCGCTTCGTGTGTCCCGCTGGGGCGGAAACGAGAAGTTTGAGGTGACCGTTCGTAGGGAGATATCCCTTTGGCGTGTTTTCGAGGAGAGAATCATTTATGGCAAATAACCTCCCTTCGCCTATAAAAGGTCTGAAGGGCGTCCCTTCCTCTCCACCGCTTAGGGTTTTCCTTGACAGTCTTTCCTCATTCTTTCTTCACGTAGCGTTGTGCCGTTATATTTGAAGCACGGAAGACGCTCTGGAAGATGAAGCTGCTGATGACGGAGGGCAGAGAGTCCTTGCTGCTTCGGGTTTAAAGGGGGTTCGACGGCCGGCGGACAGGTTTAAAGAAGGTTCGACGTGCGGAGGCACATCGCCTTCTTTTTGTCAGTTCCGGCGGCGCTTGCGAGGGGGGCGAGATGGTGGACGGATGGGGGCATCAGGCATCCCTGCCGCCCATCCCTTCCTGCTCGCTCCATGGAGGGGACGAGGAAGCCAATTAAGCTCCCTCCTTTCCGAGCTTTCCCCTGCCTCCTCGTCCAGCTCTGCTGGTTTCTTTTTCCCCCTCGCAGCCTCTTTATCCCTCTTCTGCTCTTCTTATCATTTCTTTCACTCTTCGGAGGGTGCCTGCACTCTCTTCCTTCCAAAGAGTTGGCAGATTGGCGGGGAGGATGCCTTCATATGCGTTCCCTCTTCCCCTTTCTCTTCCAAGTTCAACTTGGAGGTAGCCTTCTCCTTCCTAATCCCTCTATCACCTTTGTCCAGAGCTGCCCGAGCCAAAAGGGTCGACTACCCTTTATCCGAGCCAGTTTCTGCACGAGGCAGAGTCAGTGGCTGGACGCAGGAAGTTCAATCGAGTCAGCCGAGTGATGGGCTTGTACGGCGGCGTCGGATGGATTTTTTGCTTTTTTGACATGTATTTTCTTGGCTTCGGCCTTCCTGATGTACAAGCGAGTTGTTTGAATAAAGGAAAGGAGGCTTTTGTTTTATCTCATGTTCCTTACACGATGTTCGGTAATCAAAAGTAGAACTTGCGTAGTGTAGTCACGTTCCAGGTCCGAGGGATGAGCTCTCCTTCCATCGTGGATAGTCGGTATGCTCCTTTCCCGAGCGTCTCGACCACTCGGTAGGGGCCTTCCCAATTAGGGGATAACTTGCCCGCCGCCTCAAGTGGTCGAGAGGCTTCGGCTTTCCTGAGGACGAAGTCTCCCGGTTGAAAGTGTCTATCTCAGACTTTGGCGTTGTAGTATCGAGTGAGGCGGCGTTGATATTCCGTTGCTCGGATGCTGGCAATCTCTCGGAGCTCATCTGTTAGGTCGAGGTTTTCGAGCAATTTCTGATCGTTTGTCTCGGGCGAGAAACAGATGACTCAAAGCGAAGGATTGGCAATTTCCATAGGGATGACGGCCTCGGCGTCGTACACCAACTAGAAAGGACTTTCACCGGTTGCCGTTCTGGGAGTCGTTCTGTGCGACCAAAGTACGTTCGGAAATTCCTCAAGCCAGCTGCCCTTGGCTTTGCCGAGCCTGGTCTTAATGCCTTTTAAGTTAGTCTTATTGGCATTTTCGACCAGCCCGTTATCCTGAGGGTGGGCGACTGAGGTGAAGTGATTGCGAACGCCCAGGTCGGCACATCTGTCTCGAAAATAACAAGAATCAAATTGCTGACCATTATCACTTACTATCACCCGGGGGATGCCGTAACGACAGATGATCGACTTCCAGACGAAATTCCAGACGACTGTCTCGGTGATCCTTGCTGTGGCTTCGGCCTCGATCCGCTTAGTGAAGTAGTCGATGGCGACGATAATGAACTTCTTCTGGGCCTGGGCCGTGGGGAATGGCCTGAGGATGTTGATTCCCAAGCGAGCGAAAGGATAAGGCTCAGCTAAGGTGATGAGCTCGTTGCTGGCTGATGGACCAAGTGGTCAAATCACAGGCATCGGTCACAGTGTTGTGTGTAGGTCGAGCTGTCGTGCTACAGAGTGGGCCAACAATAACCCTGCCGTAGTAAGATCCTGGCGAGCGACCTACCACCTAAATGCGCTCCGTACAGACCTTCGTGAACTTCTTCAATCGCTCGGTTGGCTTCATCAGTGCTGAGGCACTTCAGGAGAGGACCGGAGAAGGATCTTCGGTAGAGAGCGCCATCCAGAGTGACGAATCGCCGAGCTTGGTATTTCAATCTTCAGGCTTCCCGAGGGTCGGGAGGCTCTTGAGAATCTTGGAGCCACGCAGGTACGAGGTACGCCAGTCGCTTGGGGGGGCCTAGTCAACAGCCAGGAGCTCCGAGTCGAAGCTCGGTCGCTCTAGCTCTTCGAGAAGGACCGATTGAGTACCCTTGGGGTCAAGAGAGGAGGCCATCCGAGGGAGGGTGTCACTCCCCGACGCGGAATATTGAGGCGCGATGAGTCGAAACACTCAAGTTGATCAGAGCACGAAGATTGGGGTCCAAACCACAAGAATAGATAAGAAGAAATGGATACTCTTATTTCATCAAAATAAAGTTTTACAACATTCTTAAGCCTTACGAGGCAAGATACAACTTCAAAATAAAAACATAATTCTAGTAAGAGCAACCGTTCATAAACCTTGGTAACTAAGGTAATCTTGATTCCTCGATCACTCTAGCTTATTCCCATGAGTTTGGGGTTCATCATCGGAATTACCTGAAATGTTAACCGGAAAACGTAGGGTGAGCGAAATGCTCAGTAGGACTTATATCTCTATACCAGGCAACTTAATGTAATTAGCAGTTTGGATAAAGGTATGTGCTATGCCGAGAAACGTAAATAAAATATGGAACAAGCATAGGAGAGAGAGTAAAGTAATGCAGTAATTGGAATCACAAGTAGACAAGATATCAAGAGCAAAGTTCAAGTAGAGAATGATCATGTAGCAAGTAATATCATGGAATTGACCATTTTACGCAAGTATGTACAAGTCAAGTACTTCATGTATTCAAGCAAGTCAAGAAATTCGCAAATTGTGGAATGTCATAAATTAATCTAGCAAGTCAAGCACTTCGGTGCAATGCCACACCAGGTCATTTAACTCCCATAGGCGCAAGTACTTTCGAGCGCTCCCCCTAGGACCAGACCGGGCCCCACTAACGCCAGGCATTGGGTTATGGATCATAGATCCCAAGTGTATTTAGACATCCACATAATATGTATGGCCAAAGAATTTCAAGGTAGAGCTTATGAAATAAAGTATAGATCTAGCAAAATTATCATTCAAGGGACCAGTAGTACAAGATTTCAAGTAGATGTAAGAGAAGTCCAATGATGATTTTAAGACATAATGTTTAACGACATTAAGATAATAAGAAGGCATCATGTTTAACGACATTAAGTCGGTAAGAGAATTGGATTGACGAACACATCTTATTCGGTTCTCTCGAAAAACCTTGTTAAACAGGCTTAGATCAAGTTTTTAATAGTCGGGTGCTTAATTAGAAAATCGAGGAATCATGGCCAGGTAAGAGGTGGGACAGTGGGAGGCTCCCTTCGCATTCGTGAGGTCCTAATTAATAAACCACTTATCCACTTAAAGCATTTGTCCGTGAACCTTTTTCCTTAGACACTATTTTTCTTGGAAATCTAGTTATTTACACGACTTGTTGAAAATATGATAACGTGATAACACGGAAATCGTTAAAACTCGTATCCATCATGATTATGCAACTAAGTCCATGAAATTTTACAGATAATATCTACTTCATTTAACATGCCAGGGATATAATATAGTCAAGGAGATCAAAGATATCATGATGGTGACAAGAACTAGGACGGAAAGATAAGCTCATAGGATAGAATTATTATCTTTCATAACCTTAACTTAATCATGTGTGAATTTAAATGATATGCAACTTAACATGACATATCTAAAATGCTAAATGATATATTGGTTCAATTACAACCTGAAAACATCACAATCGGGGTAGAGATCATGCATCCGGAACACGGTCTTAGAAAGACACCATGATCCGAGACGGATTTTCCGGCGGTTAAAAATCTCAGTTAAAATCTTATATCCAATTGTATAGATAGTGAAGGGGCGTGATCTCGCGCTTGTTCTGAGCTGGGAGGATGATCACCTAATAGTGAACTACAGAGAAAGGGAAACAGATCAGGAGGCCCAGGGATGGTTCCTTGGGGAAAACCCTCCGATGCCTAAGTCAGTAGAGCAATGGTGGAAGATATGGAGGGAGGTAGACAGAGGTGCACGAGATCCCCCTACACCAAGGTGGTGAAGTGGTTCCTGCTCAGGGAGTTTAGGCTTGTATTGCCCTTACCTTTCACTGGAAGGAGTCCCCGGTTTATATAGTGCGCTCACCTTATGAGTCCCGTAAGCTGAGGAGTTTCAGGCGGGAGTTACGTCCTCATCGTGGGATCTTCACGTCCTCATCGTGTGATCTTTATAGCCTTGAGGGATCATGGGTCCCTTATCCTCATAAACTCCTTCCCATAAAGGGCTCTCAACGACAGTGTGGATAAGCATCGTCGGTCGGTCCGAGCATAAAAGGTGCCGACCCTATCCGGGTGATAGGCATAGCTCGGATGAAGGTAGGTCGGAGTGGGCGCTGAGCGCTTGCCTCTATCCCGGTGAAGGGATGACTCGGGCATGGTCTTCCTCCGTTCTGACTGACGCTCGGGCCTTCCGAGCCTAACGGCCGCCTAGGAAGGATGAGATCCCGAGTAATCTTATTGGGCTTCCTAGCCTAAGTGGGCCTTGTGGGGCTGTCACTTGGCTGAGTTGAGCCTCGTTTGGTCCTGATGGACCTAGTTTGGCTGCTCTCAGATGGGCTACAGAAATCCCCCTCTCCACTTGTCCCCCTCCTACTCCCGAGCATTAGTAAGCTCGGAAGAGTAGCTGTTGGGGTTATAGACCAGGGTGGCTCAGGTGGGTGGAGATATGGCGGTGTTATGATGCCACGTGTTGTGGTCACCTGGGCCCGTAATAATGATGATCATGATGGATTTGAACTGAAGGGCCCCCCTTTTCTCGGAGGTCGGAACAATGCGCCGCCTTCCGCGCGGGGATATAGGCGTTGGGCGCTTGTTTGTCATTCCAGATTTCCTCCGTCTTTAGGGTTTTGGCTCTCCTCTGTTCTTGCTTTTGGGTTCCTCTATGCGTCGTGAGGACACGACGGAAGAGCAGAGGCTTGCAGTGGTGTTCATGGAGTTGGCGGAGATAACCGCGGAGGTAGTCCGGCGGCTTCCTCTTCCCCTGGAATCTTCGGGGTCCCGAGATCGCCTTTCTTTAGACTCTTCTTCGGGTTCCATGGCGGAACAGCGTCCGGATGCTGAGGAGTGGGAGGACGAGCCTGTGGTGAAGGCACCGGTTCCAAACTGCAGCGAGCTGGGGGAGGCGGATGTGAGAAGGCTGGAGCACCAGTATCGCCTGCCCCACAAGTTCTGCTTTGCCGCGGCCTCTCCATACGAGACGAGCCTGGATTCTCGTACGGGCCACATCTGCACTTTTCTTCTATCGTGAAAGGGTGGATTCCGCCTTCCTTTCGAACCTTTTGTTCTTCAGCTTCTCAATTTTTTTCTGTTGGTGCCCATTCAGTTGGTAGCCAACTCTTATCTTCTCCTTTCCGCCTTTCGCATTCTCTGCTGCCAGTGTGGAGTTCCTCCTTCCATGGACCTCTTTCATTATTTCTTTGAGTTGAAAGCACATCCTTCGGCCGGGAAGGGCTTCTATTTCATCCAGGCGAGGAGGAATAGGAGCTGTATCTCCTTGGCGGCGAAGGATTCCTCGCATAAGGGGTGGAAGACTCAATTCTTATGGGTGGGGATTAGTTCGGTGGAGGAAACCTGGAGGTGTCCAGTAATCCCCAATTTCCACCCGAATATCCCTCCCAGGCAGGATGAGTTCCCCCCGCATGTGGAGAAACATGCGGCCATTTTGCTGAAGCATCGCCAATCCACCGAAGAGCTGGTTACTCTAGAGAATATCGAGCGGTGTCTTCTTACGCGGCTGCATCCGTCGGGCTCAGGTGCCACAGCTAGGTTCTCCTTTGAATGTGGGGATCATCTTTTCTTTTTCTGACTATGTCTTCCTTCTCGTGCAGACACCAGGCGGGAGGCTTTGAAGGAGGCCGCAGAGGTAATCGAGCTTGGCGATGACTCGGCTGCTGATGAATCAGTTGCTCCCACGGGTCGCTCCCGAGCTAGAGATAAGGGCAAGGGGGCGGCCTAGGGTGAATCTTCCATGCCGCGGGGGTCCAAGCGCAAGGATCCCGTGGAGGGCATGATCCGGGCCACCGCGAAGGCCAGGAAGCGGGCCAAGAAGGCCGGGGTCGTACCCGCAGTCGGAGGCAACCTTGCCGCGGCTTGCCCCTCTGCCGAGCATGGTGTGGCCGACTCTACCGGGCGAGCTCTCCCACCCTCCGAGTAAGAGGGGGCCGAGGAGGTTGGGGCTGCTCCTGCAGGCGACGACGATGCGGGCTCGGCTCTTCCTTTGGCCGGAGCCGAGGGGGCCGGGGCTGCTCTTGCGACTGGCAACGATGCCGGCCCGGCTCTCCAGTCAGTAGGAGCGGAGGGGGCCGTGGCCGAGGCTCGTGCTTCAGGCGGTGGTGCAGGTGCCAAGCCAGTCCAAGTTGAGGGGCCGCAAGAGAATCCGGCCGGGGCGCGAGAGGCGACCGAGGCTGGGGCTCGGTCCGAGCCACTCGGTCGGGCGCCGGGCGATGGGGGGTTCTCAGTTCCAGCGGCCTTGGAGAGGCTTGGAATCTCGGGCCCTCTGCATCAGGTATGCCGCGGTATAGCCGCGAAGGTGAGGGGGGGGAGGTAGGCAGTACTCTCCATCCACGGCCCTCGCTGGGGTTATGGAGGGTGACCTGGCCCTGGCTCAGATGGGGGCCGCTCTGGCAGAAGCGTACGCTTGGTCGGAGTGGGAGCGAGCGAACTTGGCCTGGACCCTTGGTGGGTCTGACATGAGGTTGACTCGGCTTGCCGAGGAGCGTGATGGGCTTCGGTGAGAGCTTTCCTCAGCCAGGGAGCTGGCGCGATTGAGCCAGGTGGAGACCCGACGCTAACCGAGCAGCTAGCCAAGGCCCGCGAATCGCTCGAGAGGAAGAATATGTTTCTTGAAGAGGAGCGTCTTGCACGCGTTGAGCTGGATGGCCGATGGGAGATCGAGCATGCTGAGCTGGTAGACCGAGCGGGGGAAGCCGAGCGCCTTCGGCGGGAGGCCGAGGCAGATCGGGCTGAGGCGGAGAAGCAAGCGGCGGAGGCCGTAGAGCGGACGGCTGAGGCTGAGCGGAAGTCGACCGAGGCGGAACGGGAGAAGGCCGAGCTCGCTGGTAGGATGGGATCGGCCGAGGCGGAGGCCCTCGAGCAGTACAAGAGCTCAGAGGCCTACCGGGTCGACCTTAAGGAGGCGGCCCTCCCCTACTACGAGTTAGGACTTCGCCGGGGCATCCGCAAGGGGTTCGAGAAGGGCTACGACCGGGCCGTCTCTTACGCCGAGGAGCAGGCGTCCGGAGTAGTTGACTTCCCATCTGGGTAATGTTATGACTCGGACTTGTCATCCTCCAGTTCCTCTGCTTCGGCACAGGATGAAGAGGATCATGGGGGCTCATCGTTCGAAGGGTCGCCAACTCCTGATGCCTCGGGAGGGCACGCAACCGAGGCAATTCCCACGCCGGTGGGGTCAGTGCCAAGGTCGGCCGTCACCGGAGATGCCGGGGGCAGACCGCTTGAGCCCTCTACTTCTGGGCTTTAAAGTGGGCTGGAGGCCTGATGTATCTGCTTCACTTCCTCTTTTTGTGTGTCTTTTCCCTTTTTGAAGAGGAAAAACTTCCTCTTTTGTGTAGAAATAAATAAGGTGATAGCGTTATGATGAAGACATATATGTTCCGTATCGCCATTGCCGTATTTTGTTCAGCGCATCTGCAGTGGTTGGAAAGAGCCGATACTTTCTGCGTGGATCTCGCCTGATGGTTGGGTGAGCGTCTGACATGGTGTCTTTCTGTCTTCTTATGCTTTGAATGCCATGCCGCTTCGTGTATCCCGCCGGGGCGGAAAATGAGAAGTTTGAGGTGACCGTTCGTAGGGAGAGATCCCTTTGGCATGTTTTCAAGGAGAGAATCATTTAGAGCAAATAGCCTCCCTTTGCCTATAAAAGGTCTGAAGGGCGTCCCTTCCTCTCCACCGCTTAGGGGTTTCCCTGACAGTCTTTCCTCATTCCTTCTCCATGTAGCATTGTGTCGTTGTATTTGGAGCATGGAAGATGCTCCAGAAGATGAGGCTGCTGACGACGGGGCGCAGAGAGTTTTTGATGCTTCAGATTTGAAGAGGGTTCGACGGCCGTCAAATAGAATTGAAGAGGGTTTGATGTGTGGAGGCACATCATCTTCCGTTTATCAGTTCTGGCGGGGCTTGCAGGGGGCGAGATGGTGGACGGATGGGGGCATCAGACATCCCTGTCGCCCGTCTCTCCTTGCTCGCTCCATGGAGGGGAGGAGGAAGCCAACTAAGCTCCCTCCTTTCCGGGCTTTCCCCTGCCTCCTCGTCCAGCTCTACTGGTTTCTTTCTCCCCCCCGCAGCCTCTTTTTCCCTCTTCTGCTCTGCTCCTCCTTTCTTTCACTCTACGGAGGGTGCCTGCACTCTCTTTCTTCCAAAGAGTTGGTAGGTTGGTGGGGAGGATGCTTTCATATGCATTCCCTCCCCCTTCTCTTCCAAGTTCAACTTGGAAGGTAGCCTTCTCCTTCCTAACGTCGACCTGGTGACCCTAGCCCTGCGCCACGTAGAGTGCGAGGAAGTCCTCAGTGCCTGGCAGCCTACCGCGGCCCAACAGGCTCGGGTCGAGAGGGGGATAAAAAGTGACCATCCGAGCAAGCCTCTAGCTAAGGAAAACGGCGGAATCAAGACGGGGACCGAAGAGAGCCCCCTCAGAAATACGAGCGGTACACTCCTCTATCCGCTCCCGTCTACGAGATATACGAAGATATCAAAGGCTCGGGCATTCTCCGCTAACCCGAGCCTAGGAAGGCCAAGCGTCGCAACCGACGAAAACATTGCCAGTTCCACAACGACCACGGGCACCATATCGAAGATTGTCACCCACTCAAAGATGAGATCGAGCGTCTCGTCTGCCAAGGAGACTTATCTCGATACGTGTTCGAGCGCCAGAAGGAAGACCGTGGCATTCCAGAGGAGATTGACAATCAACCTCGCGGGGTCCACATCAACGTCATTTCTGGCGGCGTGGCATCAGGAGGAGACATCAGGCGATGAAGAAAGCGTCACGCTGAACGAGTAAGCAGGGCCTCCGAGCCCCCCAAAGCCCCACCAGCGACCGAACAGCAGGCCTTGGTATTCTCCGACCAAGACCTAGAAGGGTTATCTACCCCGCACGTTAACGCTCTTGTGGTATCGGCTACTATAAACCATTGTAACGTAGACAGGATACTGGTCGACAATGACAGCGCCCCTGATGTACTTTCGTACGAATGCTTCCTCAAGATGGGTGAAAATCCCTCCAAGTTCCGCCCAGTTCGAACCCCCCTTTGTGGGTTCAACGGCCAGGCAACCTATCCCGAGGGAACCCTGAGCCTGTCGTCACCCAAAATCGTTACCGTCATGGTTGACTTCATCGTGATCAAGGGGATGTCGGCCTATAATGCCATCTTCGGATGAGGTATCCTCAGCCGGACAAAGGCAGTGCCCTCCACCTATCACCAAAAAATGAAGTTTCCACTAAATACGGTATCGGGGAGGTCCGAGGCAACCAGGCAATAGCTCGGAGGTGTTACATAATCTCGGTCAAAGCCATAAGGCTAGAGGGGAAAAAGAAAATGGGCATGGGAGTAGAGGACGAGCCAACAACATCCGAGTCTGGTGGTGAATTGTTGATGGTCTTCCTTAAAAATGACCCGACCCTAAGAGTAAAAATTGGAGCTGATTTATCACCTGATGAACAAAAGCAATACAAAGATTTTCTTTTGGAGTATATTCAAGTCTTCGCATGGTCTGATAAGCATCTTCCTGGGATCCCTGGGGAGATGGTGGTACACAAGCTCAACGTTGACCCGTCGGTGAAACCCATCCAGCAACGCAGAAGAAAGCATGCACCGGAGAAGCAGACAATCATCCAAGAGCAAATTCTTAAGGGGAAGAAAATCGGCCTGTTTCGACCGGTCCTTTACTCGACGTGGCTCACCAATGTCGTCTTAGTACCAAAAGCTTCGGACAACTGGCGAATGTGCGTGGACTTCACCGACCTCAGCAGAGCCACTCCGAAAGACTGCTACCCACTGTCGAGCATCGACCAGCTAGTCGACTCGACCTCCGGTAACGAGTTGCTCAGCTTCATGGATGCATACTATGGCTACCATCAGATCCGAATGGATCCTGAAGACATCGAGAGGACAGTCTTCATCACCGACTTCGGCGTATACTACTACACCCGAATGTCTTTCGGGTTGAAGAACGCCGGGAAAACGTATCAAAGGTTGATCAACCATATTTTTGAAGGTCAAATCGGTCGGAACGTCGAAGCCTACATCGACGGCATGCTCGTCAAGACACCCAAGGTCGAAGACCACTTCACCGACCTGACGGAAACCTTCAATACACTCTTAAGGTACGACATGAAGCTTAACCCAGCTAAATGTGCCTTTGGAGTTTGATCCGGAAGGTTCCTGGGCTTTCTAGTCACTCAGTGTGGGATCGAGGCCAACCCCGAAAAAGTCCAAGCTATTCTGAATATGCGGCCACCCGCTTGCGTCAAAGACGTCCAACGCTTGACCGGGTGGATTGCTACGCTACACCGTTTCTTATCCCGAGCGGCCGAACGAAACAACTATATGAGCGAACGCTCAATAGGTAACAACAGGCAAGTATAAGTGATTAACCAATTAATTACATGTATATGAACGAAAATAAAAGATATAACGATCGAATGAAACAACGTAATAACATAAAGTGCTAAAGAATAGAATGGAATAACAATATGACAAGAATGATAAGATTACAAGAATTGCAACTTTATGAACAATATATATAACATGAATTTACAGGAAATTGGCCAACAAGCAAGAATGTAACCAAGTCAAACATGATTCAAGAAAGACAAAAGATCATTGTCATAGACATCACGCTAGTCATGCACTCGGTGCAATGCCTCACCCTGTCATTACAAACTCCCATGGGCACAAGTACTTTTTGGGCGCTCTCCCCAAGACCAGACCGGGCCCCTATGGTGCGTTGGCATTGAATTATTGGATCCAAGATCCCAAGTTGTCTAGACTTTAATCAAGTTAAATGGCCAATTATAATCAAGTATAAACTTACATCGAACATCCAAGGTTAAGTTGAAGAGATACTGTCCAGAATTTCTGTCTAGGAGTTCAAATTATCAAGAACCATCATGTTCTTGGATTCAAAACCATAAAACACGGGGGAAACAAGTCTCTAGAAGACATGCGGTCACTATAGGGCCACTCAAGGCTTGTGCGGTCTACACTGGGCCGCACTAAAAGGAACTGGGCTGGGTTTAGCCCTCGGGAGGTCAAGGTTGAACGGCTGCTGACGGGCCGCCCTTCTATATGAACGGTTAGGATTGGGCCGTACAAGGCCAGAAAGTTACAGAATCGAGGCTGCGATGTGTGGTCCTGACAGAGCCGCTCATTAGTTCAACGGTCCACTCAGGGCCGCCTGTAAGAAGTACGGTCCATTACTGGCCGCACAACATAGGGCCTAACCAAGAGTTAGAATTTAGCCCAAGTGGGCTCCCGGGCTACCATAGGCAGGGTGGAACTGAACCAGAGTCCAGCCTACTGTCTACTGGTCGGCCTAGGGTCTACTGGAATGATCAAATCATGGTTTGGCCGAAGATGGATCAAGGATAATCGGCCAAGATAAGTTGGCATAAGCCAGGTATGAACGGTCGATATTGGCCCGTTCATGGGTATATGTGGTCTATAAATAGCCGCACAAGTCTCTGTTAATCCACTTCGGATTAACTCAAGTAACAGCGGTTCGATTGAGTCTAAATCAAAACTAGGGGATACACTGGTTCAAGATTTAGGTTATAACAAGTATAAACCTAATAGCCATTCAATTATAAAGGATTCACAATTAAAAATTGACATTCATTGGAAAGATGAATCAAGATCAAGCTCAATTAAATAAATCAGCAAGAATGATTTACTGTCATGAATTACAGTTTATTAGATGTGTTGCTAACATGCAATTAACCATTAGTCTACTAACATAACATGCTGTAATGATAATTTAATCTGCTCTGCTACAGATGTGCGGTCGGTTCTAGACCTTACATCCCAATGAACGGTCACTGACTGGCCGCACATGTCCCCTCAGATCCGAAGACCTGCTGGATATGGACGGTCGGTAGTGTGCCGCGTGGAGGGATGTGCGGTCTAGAGCTGGCCGCAGGAACGACATGCGGTTAGGGATAGGCCGCACGTTCCAGGGACACGAACAGATATAAAAACATATAAATGGTCAACAGAGGGCTGCCTGTCTGCGATGTGCGGTCTATCATGTGGCCACACATGTCCAAATAGGTCGCTGCCCCTTCGCCGTGCCCGACTCTGACGAGGTTTCTAGGGTTAAATTTAAAACACTAAATTCGCACGATATAAAGCATGGAATTTGGGACTTTTACTACCAAAAGAAATAGCACGAAAAATTATATAAGATGCATGAATCAATTTTATGTTTACAGCCTGAAATCACAACTTAATCGAAAAGGAACAATTATAACCCTAGATGTGACATGCTTCTACTAAAACCTAAAATTCTCGCAGGATACTTGATACAATTTAGGGCTTTCTACATCAATGGAAAGCTAACACGATGCTGCTTCTAACCATATATTATTTGTAGGGTTTGGCTTACTATCACCTACCTGAGTCGGATGAAGAAGGAAAGAGAAAGAAAACCAAGGACGTCGGTACACGCAGCCACTAATCGCTCAAGATCTCCCTCGGTCCAACTCCTCTACAGCCGCCGCTGGTTCTAAACGATTCTAGGGTTAGAGAGCTTCATTTTAATAGGTCACACACCTTCTGGAGGCTTCTATGCGCGGAGTATTCGTCCACGCAAGTCGGGTCAATGTGAACGCCGCCGCAAAAGTTGACTCGATCCAAACTCCACCGAATGCATCTCCTAGGGTTAGGATTTTGAGAGATTAAGAGAGAGTAAATGATCCTCCCATCCTGACCTTTCATTTGCCACCGATTTGGGCTCATTTGATGGAGTATTGGGCTCGAATTTGACGTTTCAAGGTATGGTTAATTAAGTTTTCAATTTGGACTTAAACCACTAATTCGGCCCACTTACAAATTTTATTTGGGTTGGCCACAGAAGACAAGTTTGTTAAACGTGTTATCCTCTACACGAATATAATTTTTATAGATTTTTATAAAATAGTCAAAATCTAGCTTATCTATTTATTAAGAGATTATTCTAATTAATTTCTAATTAATTTCTAAAAGAAATCAGGGTATTACATGTCGCCCATCGCAGACCCAGCTAAGTGGTATCATCGCCACCATCTATGCCATTTCGAACTTCAGCCGCATTAATAGTAGAGCGGACATCAGTCGCTTACACGTGTACGACCAAATCCCATGTGGCTTGATGCCACAATCTGCCCCCAGCCTTGCATGTTACGTCACTCCGCTATAGTAGAGCGGACTTCAGCCGCAAGAATGAGTTGCTCGATATCAAATAAAACTTTAGCAGTCTTAGAGCAAATAGTTAGTGTACCTTCCACAATTCCGCCTTCTGTTGGTTCGGTCTCTTGGAGAGCTTGTAGACGGCGTTGCTTCTTCACCGGACGCTTCTCATCTTTAGTGGCTTGCTCATTCATCAATGGGCAATCAGGGATTCGATGTTCTCGGCTTCCACATCGGAGACAGGCTCCTAGCTTCCTCCAGCATTCCTCAGTCTTACGGCCGGCTTTGTCACAGTACTTGCAAACTTCCTTAGGAGGTGTGATGGTGGAGAATGGCTTGTCATTCTTCTGGAATTTCTTTTCTTTGGAGAATTCCCCTCCATTGTAATACTGCTTCTTGTTGAATGATGCTTTGAAATTTCCCGGGCTTGTGACAGGTTCCTTCTTGTCCCTTCCTCGGATCCTCTCCAATAATTCGGTGGCGTCCTCGAGCAACTGCGCACGCCGAACTATTTCCGAGTAGACTTAAATGTCCATCGGTGCAAGCTGTGTAATGTAATGGGGCCGAAGCCCGTTGAGGAACCTTCTTGCCTTCTTCTTTTCCGTACACACCAAGTGGGGTGCATACCTGGACAATCTTGAGAATTGGGCCTCATACTCGACCACTTTCAGGGTCCGTTGTTTCAGTGCGGCAAATTCCGCGGCCTTCTTCTCCTGAATACGGTCGGAGAAGTACTTGTTGTTGAAATGTTCAACAAAGTCATCCCATGTGACATGGTCGTCAGGCAATGATGCTTCTACTGATTCCCACCAGCCTCGAGCGTCCCGCTCCAGTTGGAATATAGCCAGTAAGACCCTTTCCTCATCCGTGCATTGCATTACACAGAAAATTCTGTCAATCTCCTTCAACCAATTTTCAGCATGTTCGGGATCAGACGAACCCGCGAATGTTGGTGGGTTCATGTTGCGAAAACCTCTGTGGAGATCACCAACTCCACGGTTAGCTCCGCCTTGCGTCACTTGCTGTAGCGCCTGCGTACGACCTTGTACGGTGCACTACATCTCACGCCATTGTGCTCTTTCTGCGGCCATAATCCTACAAGAGAATGTAAGTATAATAAGGTATCGTGTTTTATTATAAGACCAAATATCATTATAGAACCTAACCCATGGCTCTATCCATCTCACTGGGTGTAGGGAATAAACCTATCCTTGGACTTAGGTTTTTCCTAGGAATTTGAAATCCTAGGCTCTGATACCACGAAGACTGTCATGCCCCGAGCGCGAAAGATACCCGGTGGCACGACGCGTCTATATCGATTGTGTCATTAGAGCGGTAGATTTTTTTTTGACGTAACGACAGAGTGCGCATAAGACTATATAACTTATCACTAACTTGAATTTTTAACATAATACCCATGGTCCAAGATGACAATTATACAATTAATCAAAATGATAATGTCCCGAATTGATCCATAAGGCTACAGATCTCGACAAGTTCCAACAAGCTAAATCATAACTAACCCAAATTAAACCATAAGATTACAAGCCTCAACAATAACTAGAAAATACAAGGTAGGACACATGACTAGTTGACGGTACATAAATCGGTGACTCTAGCACTCATCACTCGGTATCTTTCCCATCCGGGTGGTGGTCGCTATCCAAATTTCTTGAAAAATGTTAGATTGCAACTTGATGAGTGAATCGCTCAGTAGGAACTACATCTCAAGTTCTAACAGTCTTTAAGTCAATTGCATGTTCAATGCAGGTATAATGATGCATGTTGGAAAGGGCAAGATGTCAAGAATTGTATAACAAGAATATTGCATGAATTCAAGGTAGCAATAAGATGTATCATTGAGTTACTAGCAAGTAATTTGCACAAGTTCCTTCCAAGAAGGTAAGCAAGTATTTGCACAAGTTTTCCAAGAAGTAAGCAAGTAATAACGAGCATATGTAATATCAAGTACGTGTAATGGAATTGGCTATTTCATTCATTTCATTCAAGCAAGTAATTGCCCTTTTTTGGGCCACGCAAGTCAAGTCAAGCAAGTCATGTCACGAAAGAGTAAGTGTGGAATGTCTCTAGTCAAGCAAGTCAAGCAAGTACTTCGGTGCAATGCTTAAACACCGTGGTCAATAAACTCCCATGGGCACAAGTACCTTCGGGTGCTTCTCTCAGGACCAGACCGGGCCTTATATGCACAACATTTCATGTATTTCTTTCGACATCCACTCTCATTTATAGCCAATATAGAATTTCAAGAAGTTTATACATTGTAGGAACAATAAGGTAGATTTTCAGGAATGGAGTTCAAGGACATATCACATGTAAATGATGGATTATGACTAAGCTACTTAAAATGCGTGACACATGGGCAAAGTCTTGTGGATTTTGACTCCTGTATTTGAGGGGTTTAAAACTGTAAGGACCAATCTGTGGTCATAGCAGAAGTTTTCAAAATCAGAGCTTTAGGGAGATGACATGACATTCAAGGCAGATTTAAGGGTTAAGGCTGTTTATTTTAACAGATACAAAGGCCAAGGATCACCTGATAAGGGCGGGATAGAAGTCCAGAAAGATCTGGACTGTAGGGAATTGGCGCCCAGCATGATGTCTTCTTTTAGAAAAATAGCACCCTTGCATAAGGGCTCCCTATCTTCAGTCCATATATATATATATTTCAGAGGGAAATGGCGCCCTGGTCCAGGGCGCCCTATTGAAATGGCGCCCTGATCAGGGGCGCTATATCCATGTTCTTTTTTTTTGAAATTGGTTATCTCAGTAACGGTCTTTCCAGGGTTTCAGAAACGTAGTTGGACTGAGTTGTCACAGTTGAGTTTCTGGGGTTTCAGTTCCGGATAGGGAATGGCATCCCTTTATAGGTAATATAGCGCCCTCTCATAGGGTCTCTGTTCAAAAAGGTTATGTTAAAGTAGAGCCCTCTCAGAGGGTCTCTGTTTAAGAAAGGCTATGTAACAAATAACAGGTTTAACATGCTGTGTATTTAACAGGATAACAGGCTAACATGTTATGTAATTTAACAGGTTTAACAGGCTATGTGATTAACATGCTATAGAATTAACAACGCTTAATGACGGCTAGGTAATTAACAATGTTTGATAGGATATGTAATTTAGCAGGCTATGTAATCAACAAGTTTAACAGGCTACATGATTTAACAGGCTTAACAAGGTATGTTAATATTAACAGGTTTAACAGGCCGGATAACACAGTGGAAATGGCGCCCTGGTCAGGGGCGCCCCATTGTGAAATGGCGCCCTGGCCAGGGGCGCTCCATTGAATGGCGCCCTGGTCAAGGGCGCCCTTCCCCCTGGGTGCTCCACGAGACACAAAACACTGTTCATGAGGCTAAATTTCACGAAATCCGGAAATGAGGGCATGGTTAGATAGAGAAAAAGCTCGGGATTTCAAAGTCATGCTCATATAGGGGTTTGATGATTTAGTTTCATAGATACAAATTCTGAACATGGTGACTATTAATTATTCACGTCACTATTCATGATTTGTAAAGTGTTCACAGAATCAAGAAGTAGAGGCATAGATAGATAGGAAAAAATAGCAAGATTGCAAGGTCATGCTCATGCAAAATTTTCTTGGGTTTAATTTCATAGGTATGAATTTTCTTAAACATGGAGTAATTTTACAAGAATTAGAATGGCTGAACACATGCATGACGTCCAGGTAATACATAAGCTAATCCTACTCATGCATGTTACCCTATACTAACTATTAGTTAGGCCAGATCTTGAGAACACCTACCTTTTGACGTGAATACCGAGATACATAGGGGAAAGAATAAGAAACCAGCCTTCACTTTCCCTTCTACAACGCTTCAACAGCAGAGATTCTCTTCTGTTGAGTAGCAGAATGACGGCATTCTCTATCTCACATTAGATGGGAAATAGTTATAGGAAAAGAAAGAAAACATAAGGGTCCATTGTCAGGGAATAAGAGGCAATTAGTGCTTCAATCAGTTGTCAGGCAAAAGGGTACGTTGCCAGTGAAAACTTCCTGTTATTGTGTCAACCCCCTTCTAGAAGAATAGCAGGATCTGCACGGCAGCCCTCAGGGAAATGGCGCCCCTGGAGGGGTCTCTATTTAGGTGAATAGCGCCCATTCATGTGGGCGCTATATCTTCTAGCCCTTTTTATTATAATTTTTTTTTAAAAAGGTATGTGAATGGCACCCTGATCAGGGACGCCCTTCAGTGAATAGCGCCCTAGTTAGGGGTGCTATTTACCTTTCATGCTGGTTGGTAGTGTTTAAGTCAGATGTACATATATATATGTATACTGTGGGTGTTGGCCCTTCTTGTAGAGTTATTTAAGGTTTTTATTTACTTGGGAAAATGTCTATTTCCTTATCATTTTTATCCGGGGTGCTACAGCATGCGTGGATGCTAATGGAGAGTGATCACCAGAGGGGTTACCTCAAAAGATATGAACAATAAACATAACGAGGGATCGCGATATAAATACCTTTAAGTGCGAGGGAGATGTGAGTGTTCACCTTCTCTTCCCATCGTCCGGTCGATGAAGAGAGTTTCTCTTGTGTAGATTACCCTTGCAAAATCAACAAACCAACAAGAAAAAGATATTGATTAGAGATCACATGTGTAGTATCAAATCCCACATATGATTAAGCAATAAAAATCATGGAAAAGAGCACTCCTTGTTGGTGTTTTGGTTTTAAACCCCTATGCAAAAGGGTAAGGAAAACAATGATGTGATGAAAATAGGAGAGAGATGTGCAAGTGTTGCACAAGAGGAGGTCTCAACGTGGTTGAGATAATGGAAAGAATAAAAAGATAATATGATGCATGAATATGAACGAGCTAAATGCACAAAAGAAGAGAATGAGGGGAAGAGATAGGCTTATTGGTTTTTCTCCATGGCTTTAGATCTTCAATAGGGAAGAAGCCTCCAAAGGATATAGCTTTGGCATGTGGAGACTTCCTCCTTGAGCCCTTGGTCCAGCAGCACCTCCCCTTGATCAATAGAGGCAACCTTAAACACAAGAGAGAGAGGGGTCTTATTTATAGGGCCAAAATTTGAAGTTTAAACCAAGGAAAAAAAGAAATCAAGTTTTAATTAGATTTGGAAAGAGATATACATTGCCCAAGTGTCCCCTCAACCTTAGAAAGTCTTAGGACCCTTTCCCAAGTGGAAAGGGAGCTCAAAACGGAGAAACAAGGAGATTCTGCGGAGTTCGAAACTCTGCAAGAATTGGCGACTGACGTAATGGTCGCCCATTAAATGAACGTCAGTTCAAAGAGTCGCCCATTCTGAGGCATTTTAAGACTGATTAGGACTTTCCAAAATTAGAAAAGAATTGGCGCTCAGGGTCAAGTCGCCAATTAGGAATTAATACGAATTTTGGATGAAGTTAAATGCTCCAAATAAGGCAAGGATGAATGCGTCTGGGGTCCTGGACGCGTTCAAGAATAGGCGTCATCTCGGACGGACGCCCTTTCTTGAATATTCTGGAAATTAGAAAATTACAAAAAATTGGAAAATGAAATCACATCTAGTTGCTTAGACGCGTTCATGAATTTTGTGAATTTTGGTTATTATTTAAAGATAAAATGGGAATTAACGTCAACAAGATAGTCACCCATTAAAGAATAAGCGGTTGTTCAGAAGGGCGTTAATTCTTTAAGAAGGTGAAGGAAAGGAATAGTCAACAAAGGGCCTGCTGCAGTTTCAAGAATGCGTCTGGACTGGCGGACGCGTTTAATAAAAATAGCGCCCTTGGAAAAGTCGTTAATTGAATAAATAAATGGATAATAGAAGACGCGTTCGTCATGCCAGACGCGTTCAAGAAAAGGCGGCTTTCCGGTCAGACGCTTATTGAATAAATACTCCAATCCAAAAATAATAGGAAAATAAGAACGCGTCCCCTGAACCGGACGCGATTTGGAAAAGGTCGACTTATCCTAGGTCAAGCGTCGACTTAGAAGAATGGGCGGCAATTCAATATGGCGCTTATTCTTTGAGAAAGGAATTGGTGACCAGCGGGCTGTCGCTAATTCAGAAAAGTTTCGAAAAATTGGAGAAAATCCCAGAAAAAATCAAGAAAAATAGAAAAAATAGGGAAAAGCTTAGGAAAGCTGAATATTCAAGAAAAATGAGAGAAAAATCACTCAAATAAATCGATTTGAGGGTCAAATCGGGACATCACAATGTAATAAGAGATATGCTCAAAATGATGTCAATTTTAACGTGTCTACAGCTATCCCGCCTTGGCGTCTGCTTTGCAAGGGAGTGACACGGAGTGGAATGAAATGGAATAGAGTGAAATGAACTGAAAAGTAGATGTCACGGTATGATGAGACACGCGATTAACATCACTTGATATGAATCAGATCCGAAGATCGAAACGAAGCAATCTTGGGGAGATTCAATGAAAGCAACAATTATGGATAAAGGAAGGAGTGTGCACGTGCACGAAGGAGATAAAAGAGAGTGATAAACTTCCAGCGCGGTGGAAGTATCCCAGGTCACAAACCTGTAGGTTTCACCTTTGGAGAGCGGTTACCAGCCAATGTGGACGTGTTGCAGCTAAGGTGGATTTAAGGGAAAAGGATTAAAATAAGATGATAGAATTCCAAACAAAGGAGTTTTCAGGGAAGCAGCCCAAAACGATAATAAGGGGGCCTGAAGACATAATTCGGTATGGAATATCTCATATCTTGAAGATCGAAGATCAATTGACTCTCAAAATGAGTTTTTAGAATGATTTTCCCAGAGTTGATTTAAAGTCCTACATGAATGCATGCTGGGTTTAAAGGAAAAATTAAAACAAATTAAAATAGAAGATAATCAAGGATAATATTGTTAGGTTGCCCAGACTGAGTCAGGATATCAATTTGTGAGCTAATACTAAGCCGAAGCTCATTTATCTACGTACCAACTCGCAAAAGAGAACCATCATCCCCAGTCTTGCATGGCTCAACGGCCTATCCGTGTGACTAAGATTCCTCTAAAATCATCATTATTTTTGGTGAAGAGGAACTTAAATTCCAGATTTATCAAAGCCACAAGGTCTTTGATACAATCTAATAGCGTAATAACATATAGTAAAATGCATACATGGAAGATGGTGGAGCAATAAGCATGTCGGGAACTGAGAAATGAGGTGCAGGCACCATGGGACCAGAGTGATGATGCCCATATGGTAGGACCAAAAGCTTCTTTTCGTGCGCTCAAAATTTCATTAGTCTAGATATAAAGGGTAACAAGCAATGAATAAACAATTGTAGCATAACAAGTATAACATCGAGGAAAGCATGAATGGCATTCAACCATGTACAGACTTCAGCGTCTCATTCAGCGTCTCTCTTTGTGTCTCACTGTTCAAGTCTATACTTTCATCTGTTGAAAATGGAGCAAGCCTGTACATCGTGTGTTTCATGCTTTGGAAGTCTATACATTGGGAGTTTTACCGACGTTGCACTCGCAAGTCTATACATTTGTAGCTTTACCTACGTTGTACTCCTAAGTCTATACATTGTGAACTCTCATGTCTGTACAGACCTTGCTTAGCTCAAGTATGTACATCGTCCATCACTCCTTTGGCAAGTCCATACATTGTGAAAGTCTATACATTCCTCATTGGCTTGCTTCAACTCTCAAGTCTGTACATTGCATCGTTTCTTCATGCATTGCATAAAGTCTACACATTGTGTGCTACATGCTCACTGTCTTGCTTGCATGAATAAAGTCTGTACATTCGTTTGCCAGCATGTTAACACAAGTCCATACACTGTCTGACTGCATAACACAAGTCCATACATTGTCTGTCTGCATAACACAAGTCCATACATTCTTCAGTTCAGTTCGTAGCTGAGTATGAAGTCTGTACAGCCTATCAGTGTCTCACTTAGTGTCTCTGTACTGGTCAAGTCTGTACATGGTCTTGTTGGTCCAACATCAAATATGTACATCATTTAGTTGCACGCCATAGAGTTGAGCATGTCTATACATCAGTCTGCTTTGCTTCTTTCCATAGCAAGTCTGCACACTGTCTGGTCGCACACACTCATAAGTCTATACATTACACTATATGCATACTACATTGCATCCAGCATGTCTGTACATTGAGGTCGCATGCTGGGATTCAAAGTCTACACATTGCAATGTCTACACACTGCACATTACTCCCTACAGAGTCTGTACAAGGTTTATTGTCTTAAACTGGTAATCCTATTCGACTGTCTGACAGGGACTCTTTGCAGAGCTTAATGAAAGGCACGTGATCCGAGGCTGGAAGGGCTGACAGGAAGATGACACGTGGCTAAAAGTTCTAGGCGGGAAATGTGGAAGACACATGCCCTATCTGTTTGCTGCTGCTATATATATGAAGGCTTGTTCCTCAGAAGAAGGTGATCGACTGAAGCAGAGGAGAGCCTGCACGATCCAGTGAGAAAGAAAAGAGAAGCAGAAGAAGCAGAGAAGAAAAAGAGAAAGAGAAGAAGAGCAGAAGAGAAAGAAGAGAAAGAGAGAGTTAGAGAGCTCGAGCAGAGAAAGAGAGAGTGAGATTATCAGAAGAAGAAAAAGAGAAAGAGAAGAAGAGCAGAAGAGAAAGAGAGAGAGTTAGAGAGCTCGAGCAGAGAAAGCGAGAGTGAGATTAGCAGAAGAAGAAAAAGAGAAAGAAAGATAGTGAGATTGAGAGAGATCTGCCTTTACTGGACCGTGGATCAAATCCAGGCTAGTCAACTCATTCTGAGCCACATTATGCTTCATTGTTTATAGCCTTCCGATTGCTATTTGTTTCCCATTTTCCTGTTTTCTCTTTAAACATTTCTTCAAGCTGTTTGTCAGCATTTGCAGTGGAGGATTCCACTGGACGGCTAAGCTGTATTGCCCAGCAGAGCAAGCTGTGAGGTTCAGCAGGCGAGGAGGATTCCTCGGACAGTAAGCCGTGAGGCTCAGCAGATTGTATGGCAAGCTGTGATGCCCAACTGTTCAAGCTGTGAGTCAGCGGAATCCACACTCGGGTTTGAGTGTGGGGTGGACGTAGGTCTGCAGGACCGAACCACCTAAAAACCACTTGTGCACTGTGGTTTGAATTCTTATCTGATTGGCGCTAGATGCATGCATAGGCACGAGGATTATATTCAGTTCATTGGTGTGCACATTAGATGTTTGCTTAGGAGCACTCTACATACTTGCCTACAGGTTCAATAGATGACTGGATTAGTTCTTCTTAGTTCATCTTAGTGCTTTTATTCCGTAGTTCTGAACACTAAAATTTTAATTGGGCGAAAGTTTTGAAAGGGAGATTCATTCACCCCCCTCTGAATCATTAGCACTGAACCCAATAGTCTGGGGCACTCACAAGACCACAGGTCAACCACTGGGTCCCAACTGGGTCGACTAGGGACCTACACAACGCGAAACAATCACGGAGAACACAAAAACTCATCTCGGCACCACACAGAGCCTGGCGGTCTAAGCTTGGGCCATCACAACCACTCTGACGCACCAACCCAGGGCCGTCAGACGCTCGGTGCAAAGTTGAGTGTGACGCGCCTACCCTGGTGCGTCACAGTCTCTGACACGCCAGCCCTGGTGCGTTACAGCCTATAACGCGCCAGCCCTGATGCATCACAAGACAAGATGAAACCAACTGTGACGCGTCCCGCTTGGTGCGTCACAGGCTGTAACGGACCAACTCTGGTACGTTACAAGGTGGGTACGCGTTCACTCTGACGCACCCACACAGGGGCGTTACAAGGCTGTGACGCACCTGTTGTGCCCCTATGGTCATTTGAGTCACCTTGCGGTCACTTGGGTCATTCGACATCATCATGTGGTCATTTGAGTTATTTGACATTCTTGGTTTTGATAATGGCTAAACACTATTAGTCATTGTTATTTTTCACTCTTATATGACTGACATACGTGATGTTTTGTTCATGACAGATATGCAAATGAATGGACAAGGAATGGAGTGGAGTTGGCAAAAGTGAAAGCTCAATGACAGTTAAGGTCGATGCACAAAGAAGCATAATCAAGAGAACCCAAAGTCAAAGACTCAGTTGACACCTTCTAGACTGTCAAGGGTGATGCTACAGACATGAATGGGGTGCTAAAGAACTTAAGCGACGGAGCTAAAGCAATTAACGGACTGACCAGAGAAAACCCGGGGTCTGCCCAGCTGGCGGTCGACCGCCAGCAAAGGGGCGATCGATTGCCCCAGCCAGCAGCCCACCGTGTACAACTCTTTCAGTAGCGGTCGACTGCCAGCCAAGTAGCGGTCGACCGGAATTTCCAAGAACCGCCCGTTTGCAGGTTTCTCAGTAGCGGTCGACCGCCAGAAGCTGCAGGTCGACCGCCAGCCCCGAGCCTTCAATGTTGACTTTGTTTTCCACTTCGAGAAGAGCCCCTTTCCTTGTATTTGTTTAACCCCAAAGTCACCCAATCTTCCATAGATTGTGGATCTGGTCTGGGGGATGTCTAAGGACCATTCAAAGGTTATAGAACACATGCAAGAGGGTTAGAAACCCTAGTTGATCATTTGATGAATCCAAGGGAGATCAAAGGAGGCTACAAGGGTGAGAGGAGTTCGAGTGCCGTAGCCGTGAACAGTACTCCGGGAAGAAGATCTTCATCCATTCCAAGGGATTCAAGTCTAGATCTGAAGCTATCTCAACCTCCAAGGAAGCAAGAAGCAATCAAGGCTCTCAAGGGTGATCTAAACTGCATCAAACTCTTCATCAACTCAAGGAGATCAAAAGGAAGATCAAAGCTACATCCATAGTCTTCTTCATCAACTCAAGGAAGATCATCTCTCAAGGAAGAAGACACCATTGAAGCATCCAATTCAAGCTCCAGCAATCTCAGACAAGATTTTTCTTCTTGAGCATATTCTATATCTTGTTTGATGATTGAGTGTTTTCATATTTGTTCTTTTTCATTTCATACAAACGATTGAAACTGAAGATCGTCCCTATCGGTGGTTAGTAGGAAGGCAATCGGAAGTTGTCCAATCTGCGGTGTTGACGTCCCTACCTGTGGTTAGTAGGAAGGTAATTGGAGGCCTTTCTGATTTACGGTTCAGTGCGTGGAACTAGTGGAGCCTCACCGGATTTGGTGAGGGGTGGACGTAGGACTAGGGATTCAGTCCGAACCACCTTAAAATCCTTTGTGTTGTGGTTTGATTGTGTGATTGCTTAGTTTAGATGCATGCTTAGGTTCAATCTCTATATTGTAATCATATTTCTAAGCAAATCGTTTTATACGTCGCTAAGCTAGTTATATTCCGCTGCAATTATTTTATCTAGCTATATAGAGGGTTGCATTCCAAAAAGAGGGGCAGATCTATTCACCCCTCCCCTCTAGATCCGCTGTCCACTACTCAACAAGTGGTATCAGAGCCTAATCTCTCATTATGGGGTCCAACGACCTTGAGGGAAATGGTGGATTAGCGTCCAAATATTTCTTACCTGAAGGACATTCTGTTAATAGACCTCCTTACTTTACTGGAACTAATTATCCTTATTGGAAACATCGCATGCAGGTGTTCATTCGCGCTCAAGACTACGAACTTTGGCGAGTGATCAGCAAAGGTCCGTATGAGCTTACGGATAATGAGGACTTGTGGACCAAAGAACAAATAAGACAATCCACTGTCAACTGGAGTGCTAAACACATCATGCAATGCTCACTCCATCCAGTTGAATTCTCAAGAGTGGCTACCTGCGCATCTGTAAAACTAATGTGGGATAAGTTAGAGGTAATCTACGAAGGAACCTCTCAGGTACGAGAAACAAAAGCCAACATTTTAGTTTCTGAATATGAAATGTTCCGCATGAAGCCTGATGAGTCAATTCAGAATATGTATGCTCGGTTAACTGTGCTTACTAATAGTCTAACTGATTTGGGAAAGAAATACTCAGAACAAGAAATTGTGAGAAAGATTCTCAGATCATTGACTCCCGCATGGCACACAAAGGCTACCGTGGTTGAAGAATCGAGAGATCTCGCAACTACCAAGGTAGATGAACTCATTGGGTCATTAATGACCTATGAGATCAACCTTAAGAACAAAGAGGCTGAGGTGCCTAAGAAAAAGCCCCTAGCTCTTAAAGCAGGACCCAGCGGTCAAGGCTCTTCTGATGAAGGTGAGGATTCGGCAAGTGAGCGAGATGAGGATGATGTAGCCATGCTCACACGTAAGTTCAGAAAATTCATGAGAAAGGAAGGTAAGAGCTTCATGAGAGGAAGGTTAAAGGTAAGAAATGATTTCAAATCTAATTCTGAAAACTCTAAGAAATCTGATAAAATTATTTGCTATTCTTGCAATAAACCAGGACATTTCAAGAATGATTGTCCTGACAGATTCAGAAAAATCGACAAATGGAAGGGCAAGAAGAAGAACAAGGCCATGGTGTCCACATGGAGCGATGAATAGGAAAGTGATGACGGAACTAGCTCCTCGGACAAAGAAAAATAAGATCTCTGCCTCATGGCCAAAGGTGACGAAGAAACTGAGGTAAATTCTCCATTTGAAGATTATACAACTGATGATTGGGAGGAAGCATATATACGGCTCATGGAAAAATATGACATGTACAAAAAGGAGAATAAATCATTGAAAAAAAAATTAACTTGTTTATGCATGATCATGACATGAATGATAAGACTGCTCTACTTGAAAATGAAATTGAAGATCTTAAGAAAATGATTGAGGATTTGGAAGAGGGAAGAAAAGAAATGGCTGACTTGGAAACTGAAAATGAAGATTTAAGAAATGAGATTGATAGCATGAAGCTAAAAATGTAAAGCTATGAAAAGGATAATAAATTGAGCAATGAGAAGTATGAACCTATCAAACAAGTCAACACTCAACTTCTTCAAAACATTGAAAAACTTCAAAAAGAGTTGGAAGATAAACAACAATTCTTAGAAAAATTTGTGGATGGAAGAGAAAACCTAGATGCACTGCTAGGTACCAGAATGAACTTCAACAAGGAAGGGTTGGGTTTTGAACCAACAAACAAGAGGTCAATTGAGTTAAAAACTGTCACATTTGTTTCATCTTCTAATGCTTCTACCTCAAAAATAATATCCAAAGGAAAAGAAAAGGTTGAAGAGGAAGCTACTGAAATCCCTAAAAAGATCGCTCAAAAGTCTAAGAAGATTCAACTATCCTCACAACATAGGCCGACACCTCCTTGGCCATCAACCTTTCAAACTGCCAAACAATTTCACACAGGTCGACACTTCCATAGGTTGACACCACCCTATTTTTGGGGCAATTGTGATTCTTGTGTGCATCAATTTCCTAGGTGACAAAATAATCGTTTTCAACCCAAAACCAACCAATGGCCACAATGGGTTAAGAAGCAAACTTCCTCAAACTTCCACAAATTCCAACAAAGAGCTTCCAAACAGAAAGTGAATGTCAAGGTTGAAAAGAAAAACCAAATCCCTGCTCTAAGCAAACAAAACATTAATGTTAAGAAGGTTTGGATTCCAAAAGAAATGGTTTCATGTTTTAAAAAATCTGAAGAGCTTGATGGGACCCAAATTTGGTTGGGTTCCAAACACCATTGCTTAATTGCTTATGCAGGAATGTCTTGCAGCCATACATAACAGGTGGTACCTTGATAGCGGCTGTTCAAGACACATGACTGGAGACATAATTTTGTCTCTTGGAGGAAAAGGAAGAATGATACGTCACATTTGGAGGGAACAACAAAGGAAAAATCATTGGAACAGGTAATGTAGGTAAGAACCTCTCCAACTCCATCTGTAATGTGCTGCTAGTTGAAGGCTTGAAATACAACTTACTTAGCATAAGTCAACTCTGTGATAAGGGTCACAAAGTGTTGTTTGACTCTCATGAATGTAGAATCCTTGACCCAAAATCTGACAATGTAAAATTTTCTGGTAAGAGAGTCAACAATATTTACATGATTGACTTAGATGATCCTGCTCATTCAAATCTTTGTCTTACTGCACCAAAATCTGAACTTGCATGGTTATGGCATCGTAGACTAGGTCATGCTAGCTACAATATCTTACACAAACTGTTAAAGCATTCAATGGTGAATGGGTTGCCTGAACTTTCTTTTAAACAAGAAAATAAATTGTGTGATGCATGTGCCCTAGGTAAACAAACAAGAAAATCCTTCAAGGCTAGATCTGCAAACATGTCATCTAAACCACTTGAGCTGATTCATATGGATTTGTTTGGTCCAACCAGAACTGCTAGTTTAAGTGGTAGAAAATATGGATATGTCTTGGTGGATGATTACTCTAGGTTCACATGGGTTTTCTTTCTCACACATAAAAATGATGCTTTTGATGAGTTTCAGGCACTCTATATGAAGATAAAGCAAGACGGTGAGTTTAAGATTTCCAATATTCAATCTGATCATGGTGGTGAATTTGAAAATGCTGACTTCTATAATCTTTGCAGGGCTGAAGGCATTTCACACCGATTTTCTTCACCAAGAACCCAGAGCAAAACGGTGTAGTTGAAAGAAGAATCGAACTCTCATAGAGATGGCAAGAACAATGCTTGCCGAACGGCAACTCCCAAGGAAATTTTGGGCTGAAGCAGTAAACTTGGCATGTTATATTATCAGCCGCTCTATGGTAAGGCCACATACCAAAAAGACTCCTTATGAGTTGTTGAAAGGTAAAAAACCCTCTCTCTCACATATGAAAGTGTTTGGGTCAAAATGCTTCATCCACAACAATGACAAAAGAGACTTAGATAAATTCGAGCCCAAGAGCGATGAAGGTATATTTCTTGGATATTTTGATAGATCTAGGGCTTATAGAATTTATAACATTAAGAGTTAAACTGTGGAAGAATCACCCCATGTTTCCTATGATGAATATCATGATGATTCTAACAATGATAACTCTTACAGAAAAAAATGATGAAGATGGGGAATTCCTAAGCATGAAGGACAAGAGTGATCCTCCACAAGAAGAAACAAAAGAAGATGATGACCTATCTGAATCAAGCAATGCTAGGGATCAAGCTCCAGAAGAAGGTAATGATTCTACAAACATTAGAATTCTTAAGGATCATCCTTTAGAAAATGACATTGGTAGCTTGAATGACCCACCTAGAACAAGGTCATATTTTAGAATTGTGGAAGAATTGGATCAACTTGCTCGTCTCCCAGATTGAACCCAAGAATATTGATGAGGTATTGAAAGATGAAAACTGGATAAATTCAATGCAAGATGAGTTAAACCAGTTTGAAAGAAATAATGTTTGGCATCTTGTTCCTAGACCTTCATCACAATCTGTCATAGGCACTAAGTGGGTTTTTAAGAACAAACTAAGTGAGGATGGCAAGATAATAAAAAACAAGGCTAGATTGGTGGCTCAAGGGTATAATCAAGAGTTTGGGGTAGACTTTGATGAATCTTATGCCCCAGCTGCTAGACTCGAAGCCATCAGAATTTTACTTACCTTTGCATGCTCCCTTAGAATAAAGCTGTATCAAATGGATGTAAAAAGTACTTTCTTGAATGGCTTGATCAAAGAAGAAGTCTATGTTGAGCAGCCCCCTGGCTTTGAGAATTCTAACCATGCAGATTTTGTATACAAGCTAGACAGGGCGCTTTATGGACTTAAGCAAGCACCAAGAGCTTGGTATGAGAGACTAAGCTCGTTCCTCATTGAAAAAAGGTACACACGAGGTAAGGTAGATCAAACACTTTTCACCAGGAAGCAAGGTAAGAACATCTTGATTGTTCAAATTTATGTTGATGATATTGTGTTTGGTTCTACTAAATCTGAAATGTGTGAGGAATTTGCTAACCTCATGACTAGCGAATTTGAGATGAGCCTAATGGGAGAACACCAATTCTTTCTCGGTTTGCAGGTCAACCAAGGACAAGATGGGTGCTTCATAAGTCAAGCCAGATACATCAAGGAGCTACTGAAAAGATTTGACATGACGAACAGTAAAATCATTGCAACTCCTATGAGCACCATAACATCACTGGATTCGGATGAAAATGGTAAATTAGTGGATGCAAAGATCTATAGAGATATGATTGGCTCTTTGTTTTACTTGACTGCATCCCGACCAGATATCCAGTTTAGTGTATGCCTTTGTGCTAGATTTCAAGCTAGTCCTAGAGAATCCCACTTGACTGCCGTCAAACGTATCCTTAGATATCTTGTCGGCACTCAAGATTTGAGATTGTGGTATCTGTCATCATGTGATTTATCTCTTATATCTTATTCTGATGCGGACTATGCTGGATGCAAGCTGGATCGTAAGAGTACTAGTGGCTACTGCCAGTTTCTGGGCGGGTGTTTAGTTTCTTAGGCCTCCAAGAAACAACACTCGGTTGCCCTCTCAACCGCAGAGACAGAATATGTTGCTGCGGGGAGCTGTGGCACCCAAGTGTTGTGGATTAAACATCAACTCCAAGACTACTTAGTGGATCTTGGTTGTGTCCCGATTCTGTGTGATAACACTAGTGCTATCAACCTTGCAAAAAATCTAGTCCAGCACTCTAGGACTAAGCATATTGAGATTAAGCATCACTTCATTAGAGATGAGGTCGTTAAGAAAAAATTTGAATTGCATTTTGTTGATACTCTAAATCAAATTGCTGATATTTTCACCAAGCCCTTGTGTAATGACAGGTTTTCAACACTCAGAAGGGAGCTTGGTCTTTGCCGACCTCAGTCCAATAAAAATTGAAATGATGACTTTGTTCAATTTAGTTGTGTGTTTTTTTTAGATTGGTGTCCATGCATTGTTTATATGTAAATATGTCATTTTGCATATGGTGTAGCATTGCATATAGTCATGATGCATAATAAAATTGAATTCATGTTCATAATGTATTGCATGGTTTGTTATAGCATCCTTCTTGCATGGCCATGGGATATTAAATGTTGATGTATGGAAAGGCAGGTTATGCTTGCCTAGAAGCACTCAATATGCGTGAGGTTTCACCTCCGCCAAGTACCATGCGTCACTGTCGCATATAGGCCATATAGTAAGGGGGAGTTGTCTCTTTGCAGCATTCATGCATATGTTTTATCTTCATTCTGTTGCATTTAATAAGTGTACAACCATGTGTTGGGTCATGCATTTCATGTCTGTCAAATCCATGTTTGATCAGGTCAACCCCTGCATGGTTCTAGTCAACCTCTCATTGACATTCGTCATTCCACTTGATTGTAAACATAACTCCTTAAGTGCATTCACTGCATATCCTTAGGGGGAGTCCTGCTGCTATTCTTACTCTCTTGCAATCTGAACTTCATGGCTTATAGTCTGCATATGAGATCATGAGATCGACAGAACTACGGCATAAGAGCTTTCTATTATATGCCCTGATGATTGTCCATCCAATAAAAATGGTTCAGATTTAATGATTTCCTTGAAGTTCAAAAATATTTATTCTGAAATCATCGATGTTCTGTGATTTTAATAGACCTTAACTAGAGATTGCATATTGTGCTTTGCATGACTATCCTTAAATCTGAAAATCCAAACGTCATGATAATTTTGGTGATACTCTAGAGCTTAGCATTGTTTCTAAACATCTTGATGAGCTAGAATTTTTAGAAATCAATTTGACAGAGCAATGATATTTTTGCACGGAAAAATATGTCACATCATCAAATCAAGTGACGAATGATATGTCATGATGTGCCCCTGTTATCTCTGTCTTAATTATATTTGGACTCTAGGCAGAGCACTCGCATAATTGCTGAGAAATATATCTTCTCATCACAGAAATGAGATTGGATATGTCATGACGTGACTTTACTATCTCTGTTCATTCTGCAGCATAACCGTCAGTCTTGCCAAATACCTAGGGATACTGGCATCTAAACAACGTGTATTCTTACAGCTAGGAGGCATGTACTAGACTTGATTGCTCGTAAAATATGAGTCATGTGCCGTCAAATTCAAAAGATATTGAAAATCAAATTTGTTGAACTCATCAAATTCCATGCTTTAGTCATGATTGTTTAGCCTCAATACTAGTTTTTGTGTTATTCCCATTGTAGTTATTGAATATGGATATATAAGACAAGGGAAGGTTAAACACTGCCATGATATGCACTTTTAGTTCATTTCTATTACAACATGGATGTAGATGCCTTTCGAACTCTGTTGATGATCTCAGATTTCATTAGCTTTGAACCATATATGTTGCTCGCGGTATGTTTCAGGTTTGCATATAATGGCCTGCTCTCCACTCTCATTCACCTCTGGTCTCTCAGACATTAGTCACCTTCTCTATCTAATCCCTCCTTTTTGCTGCTGTCAAAGGGAGAGAATATTTTGTTGTGAGAATATTTTGTTGTGAGTTGTCATTGGGGGATGAGTGAATTGTGTACGAGGGAGAGTCAAAGGGGGAGAATCCTTTGTGCGCTTTGTATATCTCTTATGTGTATGTGATGGGGTTTTCATAATTGCATAGCACTCATATCTGCATTCACAATTGCATTCACATGCTATTACTATCATGGATCTTGAGCTGCACTTGTTGCATATGTCATAAACTTTGCCATCTAGGATATTACTGCCACATAATGACTCACAGTGTTACCATCATCAAAAAGGGGGAGAATGTTGTGCCCCTATGGTCATTTGAGTCATCTTACGGTCACTTGGGTCATTCGACATCATCATGTGGTCATTTGAGTTATTTGACATTCTTGGTTTTGATAATGGCTAAACACTATTAGTCATTGTTATTTTTCACTCTTATATGACTGACATACGTGATGTTTTGTTCATGACAGATATGCATATGAATGGACAAGGAATGGAGTGGAGTTGGCAAAAGTGAAAGCTCAATGACAGTTAAGGTCGATGCACAAAGAAGCATAATCAAGAGAACCCAAAGTCAAAAACTCAGTTGACACCTTCTAGACTATCAAGGGTGATGCTACAAACATGAATGGGGTGCTAAAGAACTTAAGCGACGGAGCTAAAGCAATTAACGGACCGACCCGGGAAAACCCGGGGTCTGCCCAGCTGGCGGTCGACCGCCAGCACAGGGGCGATCAACCGCCCCAGCCAGCAGCCCACCGTCTACAACTCGTTCAGTAGCGGTCGACCGCCAGCCCAGTAGCTGTCGACCGGAATTTCCAGGAACCGCCCGTTTACAGGTTTCTCAGTAGCGGTCGACCGCTAGAAGCTACAGGTCGACCGCCAGCCCAGAGCCTTCAATGTTGACTTTGTTTTCCACTTCGAGAAGCGCCCCTTTCCTTATATTTGTTTAACCCCAAAGTCACCCAATCCTCCATAGATTGTAGATCTGATCTGGGGGATGTCTAATGACCATTCAAAGGTTATAAAACACATGCAAGAGGGTTAGAAACCCTAGTTGATCATTTTGTGAATCCAAGGGAGATCAAAGGAGGCTATAAGGGTGAGAGGAGTTCGAGTACAGTAGCCATGAACAGTACTCTGGGAAGAAGATCTTCATCCATTCCAAGGGATTCAAGCCTAGATCTGAAGCTATCTCAACCTCCAAGGAAGCAAGAAGCAATCAAGGCTCTCAATGGTGATCTAAACTGCATCAAACTCTTCATCAACTCAAGGAGATCAAAAGGAAGATCAAAGCTACATCCATAGTCTTCTTCATCAACTCAAGGAAGATCATCTCTCAAGGAAGAAGACACCATTGAAGCATCCAACTCAAGCTCCAGCAATCTCAGACAAGATTTTTCTTCTTGAGCATATTCTATATCTTGTTTGATGATTGAGTGTTTTCATATTTGTTCTTTTTCATTTCATACAAACTATTGAAACTGAAGATCGTCCCTACCGGTGGTTAGTAGGAAGGCAATCGGAAGTTGTCCGATCTGCGGTGTTGACGTCCCTACCTGTGGTTAGTAGGAAGGCAATCGGAGGCCTTTCCGATTTGCGGTTCAGTGCGTGGAACTAGTGGAGCCTCACCGGATTTGGTGAGGGGTGGATGTAGGACTGGGGATTCAGTCCGAACCACCTTAAAATTCTTTGTGTTGTGGTTTGTTTATGTGATTGCTTCGTTCTAGATGCATGCTTAGGTTCAATCTCCATATTACGTAATCATCTTGCTAAGCAAATCAATGTGTCCTTCGTTAAGTTAGTTATATTCCGCTGTAATTTATTTTATCTAGCTATATAGAGGGTTGCATTGTAAAAAGAGGGGCAGATCTATTCACTCCTCCCCTCTAGATCTGCTGTCCACTACTCAACAGTGCCAGCCTTGGTGCGTCACAGGCCTTAACCCCAAACGGTCAAAATCAACGAACGGAAGCCAACGGTCAGGTCCTCCCTGACGGTCCAACCTAGGCGCATCACAGCGCCATGGCGGTCTATCGAGGGACCGTCACACCCACAAACCACCAAAAGGCTAACGGGCCCTGTGACGCACCCACCCTGGGGTGTCACAAGCTGTGACGGTCACTGGAAGGACCGTCACACCCGTCCGAGCGCGAAACGGCGGGAAACGACCCGAAAAACGTCCCACGCCCCCATACCTCCACGGGAGAGGAGAAAAACAAGGGGGAAGCCCCCAAATAACTCCTAGCATGCATCTACGGCCTCGGATCGACAAAAAATGCAATGAAACGGTAGATCAGCTCACAACCCCAAAACATGGAGTTTTTCCCCAAATCGCCCCGATTAGCCAGCTCGGCTCACCACGAACTACGAAACTCGCGGGAAAGGAAGAGCACGAGCTGTGGATCCATCTCCCTACCTCCACCGAAGATTTTGCGCCCCGAGCTCGTCGATCCACGAAGAAAACGCCGTGAAACCCTCGCCGGCTCACGAACGCGCCACCGAGCTTCCACGTGCCTCCATCCCCCGATCCTCAACCCATCCTCGCCGTCCTCCTCGCCCGCGTTGCCCTGTCGTGCCCCCATCTCACTCCATCGACCGCCGGAGAAGAGAGGGTGAGAAGAGAGCGTGGGAGAAGAGAGAGAGGGAGAGAGTGAGAAATGAGAGGGGAGAGAGAGAAATGGTTAATATATAGAAAAATCCAAAAATTCAAAAAATTATGAAAAATTACCTCCGCGATCCTTGGGAGGAACACAATGCAGTGGTATTATCCCGGAGTCAAAGAATGCCACGGTTCGCCCTGCACAGAGTTCCGAAGACACATCAGGGAAAAACACGTGTAAAGCATAAAATACACTCCGAGACCCACTAAAAGATCCGAAAAAAAACCTGAGGCATTACAGCCCTCCCCCCTTAAAGGAATTTCATCCTCGAAATTCAGGACCTAGCACGAAGTCACAGGGGAAGAACACCTTAACAAACTGACAACGCCGTCAGAGCCCCAGCATAGAAAACCTCGATTCTCACGAAAGCATTGATCCTGAGGTACACAGCCAGACCATAATTACAGACGACACCTCGCTCCACATGCCGCACACACCGGCCACTAGAGCAAGCGAACCAAAGAACACCGTCCGGCATCACCTCAGACAACGTGAGAACCAATCATGGCACCGCTGCCACGATCTCGCTCACCGAGGAGACATAGTCCTTGACACGAGCAACAGCTACCGATCCATCCTATGGTCGGTAGACATATCGCGCATCAGCTTCACAACCAGCTGACCGGTCGCACACCCTTCTCAAAAGAAACAACCCATACAGAGCCTCCATGAGCTCACGCAGCCATCTCTACAGACCGCAACTAGAACATCGGCTCAGCACCAAAAAACACCCCATACATGGCAAGCCGGAAGCCAGACATAACACTGTGCCAACTCTGTCAAAAGACAAACTTTGACAATGCCCAGATCCCGTCCGGAAAGGCACATCTCAAAATCATCCACCCAAGGCCTCGCTGGCACACGGCTCTCGCCACGCTCGAGCCCCGACAACCAGCATCTTCTGTCTGTGAAAGACCATTCACTGGTCGCCAGATACATGTCAACGGGAAACCTCCATCGGCCCAACAGGCACGATCCAACTCTCAACATGCCATCCGCTGATGTGCACACAGACGATTACCACCCTGGGCTGAACTCCTCTCGGACACTGTATCCGAGCTCGATCATCACACCAACACGACCCTCTCAGGGGAGCACGATGAAGCCAAACGACAAGATCCTGGTGTCTTCAGTCATCACCTCACTCGACTCAGACTTACAGGGGAACCATCCCATGATGGTCACCAAACCAGGGATAACCATTGCGACACCAACGTCCCGTCAAGGACCACCCTCCGACGCCAATGTCACAAAAAGGCCTCCGCCCACAGGCGTCACTCTTCCATCTGGTCTCATCAAATCCTTCGATCAATCCAAGTGGACACCTACCAATCCCGATTCCGCCCTTACCACGGAGCCACGGGACACCACCTGAACAGTGCTCACGGGTCCCCAAGCAACATACATCTCACCGTGGTCAGCTACGAGACTAGCCGTACCAGTCACTCGCAGCCACCAACAGGAACCCACAGCCTGCCAGAGATCACTTCTCCAAAAAATGATCTCATCTGAGGACACGACTGGGAACACAAGTCGGGCACCAAGCCACCGACTCTGACCAACACGTCCTCGACCTCCGTCAGGCGACATCCTCAACAATCACATCCAGGTCCAACACCGACGCCTGACACGGCTTCCATCACAGGAACATGGTACTCATGCGGCGCACTAGCCAGCACATTCCCCAACACTCCATCCTGCCAGTGCCTAGAATCACATTACCCTGAGCAACGGCACGGCAACAACACGTTTCACACAGAGGAACCAATCCTCTAATGCTCAACGCAAATTCAGGAATCCGCCCATAGCAACCAACGCTACGATCCTGAACCAGTGGGTCACAAGCCCACCACGCTTTTGCTGCGCACTCCGATCCACGTGCACAGCCACAAATTCTCAGGAACACTGCCCAACTAGCACTCATCCTTCCGGAACAGCGCCAGCACACCCTCACACGACAAGGGAATGGGCACAACTTCTCACAGGCAACCACCTTGCCAAGACAAGGAGCACGTCTCGCACGGACTTCATGGCACACAAGGCCAACCAATCTGAACACACAATGCAAGACGACGAACCTGAGCCCAACACAATCTCTTCAACCAAAGGAGAAACCAAACACACTTCCGACCAACAGAAGAACTCCACGCTCGACCTGACCTCGAACCTCGCGCATGCTGGAAACAACACCATCTAGCACCAAGGAAAACCATCGCTTCCATCAGGTCAGCGCCTCCGACACACTCGGCGAGTGTCACGTCAGACCACGATCACAGCATCTTTCGATGCACCACCACTACAATTCCTCAAACTGCAGTGCACCACGCCAAGAGCCGCAACACAAGCCATAACGACAACCGCCGACGCTCATCCTCGAGTCCCGAACTCACCGTGGAGCCTTCACATCTCAAGCCAACTCTAGGGCGAACACAACCCATCCACTGACAGAAACGCAGGAGCAAAGACATACCGGGACATCTCTGCCAAATCTTGCCTCGGAATCCGTAGAACAATCGGGACTGACACATCATTTCTGACGCCATAGAGCACGACAAGAACATCAGGCTCGATGAAACATCAGCTCACAGAGAAGATATTCCGCTCACCCGAGCATACTTCTCGATCAGAACACCCGCTCTGCCACCTTAAACTACGACCTGAACACCTCAGGGGCTGGACAAACCTCAAGCTGGAGTGGCCAAAATCGACAGCAGCTCCCTCAGAGCACGCTCACGGCCACTTATCCACGAACAATCCTATCCAGCCACCTGACCAAGCTGTAGATTCCTCGAACGCAGCACCGCAGCGACACACCTGCCGGCAACCTCTGCCCAACGCAGCACAACTAGGGCCACCACCGATGAGAGAGAAAACTCTCGACCTCGATCCTTAGACCCCATGCTGGCACGAAAGCCGCGGACAACAACCACCTTCACAGCTCCGCACAGCGTACTCAAGCTCTCAAGCGAGAAACTAGGCGGAAATCGAACATAAAATCCTAAGCCAGCTGCCGACTATACTGGACATTATGGACTCTGATCACTGTAATATTTCGAATTCCTATGTACGTCCACAACCACCGCTCTGATTCCAGCTGTAACGACCTGAGAATCTGATTACCGAGAGAGACCCGATAACCCGAGATTCGAACCGTAGCCCACGAGCCGGGAGGGCTCAGAAGGGCTAAAGGGAGTGTGGAGGCATGAAGAAATAGAAAATAAAGCAGGATAATTCAACAATTAACAGAAATAAATAAATAACTACAGTTACAATAGAGTCCAGTCTAATAGAAAGTACAGTCTAAAGCAGTAAAAACGTACCACATGCCGAGTGAACACTCGGCCCGGCGAGCTGGCAACCGAAAACCTCCACACCACGCCCTCGAACCTCGAGGGAGAGCCGCCACACCTGAAAAGCAGGGAATGAGTCTCCAAAATAGAGACTCAGCAGGGATCCCACGGAATCCCAACCGGAAACAACGGCGGTAGCGGAAAGGAAGGCTACAAGAGCAACCGCAACAGTAGGAACAGTAAACCCGGTGGCCAGTCGAAACCCGGAACTACAACTACTCCTACTGTACCAGAAACACACCCCGAACTCATGGTCGGGGGCTACCGAACTGCACTAGTACCGCTTATCGAAGTAAAAACCCACGGCAACCACGCCGTAGAGGCCTGTCTCCCAGAACATGGCCAACCTGGACACGCTGTCCAAAGTGCAACCCTGACACCTAGTCACGGGTACCGCACGACAAGACGCAACCTCGGTAAAGCCACTAGCACTAGTCTCACGGCACGAAAACCAACACACTCGCCACGGCGAAACAACCAAAAACTCAACGGTCGACACGACCGAAAACTCGAAGGTCAAAGTCCCGGAAACTGATAGTCTGTCACTCTCTGTCCAGAACAGGAGTACCTCCCACTAGAAGCAAGGCCGAATGCATCAACTGATGTCTTAGTCCGCACCTCAGGTGTCTCCCTTCAGCCCAGCGGGAATTGAGACACCGTACAAGTAACCATAAACGAGTGACTAGCTGGCGTCACGCCCGTCGACGTGGGTCCAACCGCCCCCAACCATGTGTGCACACACCGACCATCTGCTCTAGGTCGGGTCCTCTTGCTGGTTCCCCCCCCCCACCGGACTCTGGTGGAAAAGGCAAGGGGCCCTACGGAAACTAGCCTAAAAACCATCCTCAGGGTAGCCTCTCCACCACTCCCTGGTGGGCCCACTCACGTGTAGGCAGGCTACGACTAGTGGAGGGTCAAGGAGTAGACTCTCAAGTCAACGGAAAATAACGTCCGAACTCGACGAAGTACGGGGACCGTCCCACGTACCGGCACCGTCGCACGGTGACCACAGTCGGAGAAGAAACGGGACTCACAGTCCACGGGCCGCATGCTCGGCCACATAGAAACGTAGAAACATGGTTCCCAAGGTAGCTCACAGGCCTCCAAACTAAATCCCACTCTCAGGGAAAGGCGGGAACCCTCTAGCCCCAGGCTGGCAGCTGGACTCGCAGTCCAAGGCCACACGCATGGCCCACGCGGAAACATTAGAAGCATGATTCCTAGGGCAACGCACAAGCTGTCACGCCGATAACTGGACTTACAGTCCAAGGCCAAACTCATGGCCCACTCGAGAATCATCTTCTAGGAAAACTCACGGCATGCGGGGGAGAGACCCCATCGCACCCCCACCGATACACGGTGACTCGGTCTAGCGTAACACAAAAGCTCGACACGCGAGAAGTCACCTGGACTCTCAAACCCACGGGCATGCTAAATGAGGTAGCACAGTCCTCTCGACACCCTCAAAACACGGACACAGAAACCCACGGGTGTCTGGGGCACTCACAAGACCGCAGGTCGACCACTGGGTCCCAACCGGGTCGACTAGGGACCTACACAACGTGAAACGATCGCGGAGAACACAAAAACTCATCTCGGCACCACACAGAGCCTGAAGGTCTAAGCTTGGGCCGTCACAACCACTCTGACGCACCAACCCAGGGCCGTCAGACGCTCAGTGCAAAGTTGAGTGTGACGCGCCTACCCTGGTGCGTCACAGTCTCTGATGCGCCAGCCCTGGTGCGTTACAGCCTGTAACGCGCCAGCCCTGATGCGTCATAAGACAAGGTGAAACCAAGTGTGACGCGTCCCGCTCGGTGTGTCACAGGCTGTAACGGACCAACTCTGGTGCGTTACAAAGTGGGTACGCGTTCACTCTGACGCACCCACACAGGGGCGTTACAAGGTTGTGACGCGCCAGCCTTGGTGCGTCATAGGCCTTAACCCCAAACGGTCAAAATCAACGAACAGAAGCCAACGGTCAGGTCGTCCCTGATAGTCCAACCCAAGCGCGTCACAGCGCCGTGGCGGTCTATCGAGGGACTGTTGTAGACGGCGGAGATCGTCCACCCTCGGGGGGTAAGAGAGGATAGTGATGAAAGGCTAGAGAAAAGTGAGAAGTAGACGGTTGATATCGTCTACTCCGAATGCAAGAGGGGGTAGTGATGAAAAGTGAGGGAAGGGTAATGGAAAACCCGTCCTGAAAGGAGCCTGCTAGTGAGACACAGCAAAATCTGAACTTACCCCAATTTCTGGTACAGGGCGGAGATAGGGACCCGAAGGTCCTCTCGAGCAAACTAACTCCCTCTTCAACAGGCGTAACCCGTTGCTTTGGGAGTAGCTTTAGAGATACCGAATATTAGGGTAGGACGTAAGGTGACTTTGGGTAACAAGCTGATGTGAAACGGTCTACCTAGGATGATAATGACCCTTAGACCTATGCATCCACAAACATACAAGCTCTCAAGTTGGCTCACCGTGCGACCTATCTCACGCGACGCACATGCGCTCCCGGTGGGTCCGAGTGATGCCGGCGAGGATCCGGGGTGGGACCCTAAGGTTTCCACCGGTTGGTGGGCTTATGGCTGACCCCTAATGGGCCTGGGATACCCAATTTATGGGCGGGCTAGCACGCTGGGGCGTGGGCTTGGGTGGCGCTCTCTCACTTGCCACGGTGGTGCGCTCGTGGTTTCACAAACAATCAAGTCCGGGCACTCAATTACCGCCAACGAGCTAAGGAAACGATACTAGCTAAGCAAAGTAAATGAGGACCAGGAGAGGGACCAGAAGCTCACCTGATCGGTGTGAAGACACCGATCCCGGCCGGAGACGATGGGCGCGCCGGGAGGCGTGGGTATGCACCCGAACGCCGCGGCGGGGTAGCTATGGATGGTCTTAAGTTGGCCGGGTTGGGATTGAGTAGTGGTGGTGCTCCTCGGGCTAGGGGTGTGTGAGTAGGAAGAGTAGGAAGGTTTTGGAATGTAGATTTTCCTAAGTTCTCTCGTCATCTCTTCCCACGAGTGAATGGGCTCTTGCCTCTCAATCCTTCTTATGGCCTCTATGTGTTCCAATTCTATCTTGGCTTGACCCCGAATTTGTCCCTTGGCCCTACAAACTCTTGTGTGTCCGTATACCCGATTCCTCTCAAAGTTCCTTTCCATTGCAGCCTCCCACTTGAGGTAATCACTAGCATGCACGTCCACACCGACATCCGACTGAGGCGAGACCAGTGCCATTTGATGAGGACATCTCCCGGCATTCCCTATGGCACGAGGCGTCTCCGACTTCGTGACCCCTTGGAGATGTGGTCCTCATGGCTATCTTTATTTGTTGCTTATGTAGTTTCTTTATTTGAGTCATATCATGTGTAATTTTCCTTTATTTGAGTCCACTATCTAGGTCCTAGAGTTAATTATCTAAGTCTTGAGTCTTTTGGGTCATTAGTTAAGGGAATTGAGCCCAATTAGTGGGCTTGGCCCATGGGCACCCCCCTAGTCTCTTGGTCTTTTGCATTTATGCACTTTGTTAGGGGGTTTTGTGCAAATGGTCCAACTCTATATAAGGACCCCCCCTCTCCCATTTGTAACAACTTTTGATGAATTGAAAAATTAAACCCTCAAGTATTCTCTCTCCCTCTCTCTATAGTTCTCTCTCTCTCTCTCACTACTTCTCCCTCTCTCTCTCTAAATTTCGAAATCCCCTCTCTCTCCTCCCTAATCACCCTTCTTTAAGACCCCTCCCCCTTCCCTATACACTCATTCAATTCCCCCTCCAACCCCTAGGTGGAAACCCCTTCTCCTAGGCACCCTTTCATCTTCCCAGGCACCCTTTCACCTTCCCAAGGCCACTCCCCACCCTTCCCAAGCCATATTCCTCCACCCAAGACCCCTTTCCCCTCTCCAAGGGACCCCTTCACCTCCCTAGGTCGTCCATCCCCTTCCCCTCCCTCCTAGGGTCGCACCCCCCTCCATCTCCACCCACATACACCACCACCACCTTAGCCTCCCCTCCACAAATCCATTCCAGCCCGCAGGCAGTTTCTGGCCCCAACTTGCAGAGCATTTTCCAACCCGTTCCAGGAGGATTCGGCATCCAAGCGCTTCAGCAAACTTGTGCATCCACGAGTCTTCTCCGCAGGCGAGTTGGAATCGCTCCGTTCCAAGATCGTGGCCGGCCGCTAGCTCCGTTCTACCGCGACTGCGCACTGGGGGCTCAACCAGAAGGCCATCTCTGTTCGACCCTCGTGCAGCGGCCAAGACTGGAGGAATCGGTCATCATACTCTTCATAAAAATTCTTCCTCCCCCTGTCAGCTTTCAGAAGCCGAAGACGGAGCATCGTTTGAACGCCGTAAGTGGAAGTTACCATTTTTATACCACCGGGCGTTCGTTCTGCCTCCTGTCTGTCTTCCCCGACCTGTCCCCCTTCAACGGGACCATCCTGTCCACACGGACTTCAGACAGTGGCGAGGCCGGCTCCGTTGGAAAGTAGACTTCCCCACGCTTCCATCGACGCCGGCCGTTTGCAAAACAGAGCCCGGGAGCGTTCGTGGCGTCCTCGGCAATCTGCTGTTCAGAAGCTGAACCTGTGCAGGTCCTGAACAGGGACCCCGTTCGGTCGATCGTGGCAGCCCGGCTCGTGCAGAACGAAAATCCATAAAATTTGAGGCGCACCCCTATTCTGTTACGAAGCCAACGACACTGACCGCGCCTCCGGCAAAATTCCAGAAAGTGTTCTACGGCTACATCAGTGACTGCTGGTCCAGAATCCCAGAACCGGACAGGTTTCGGTATCGACCGCCGGTGTGATAATTAACCAATTTTCCCCACCCCGCTTGGCCGGCTGAAGGCCCCACCCTGCGTGGTGGTAGTGTTTGGTGTAAACTCCATAACCCCCACCCCGAGATCCCCCCTCCTGCGAGAGGCGTAGTTGTGTAATTAACTAACCAGCAGGTCAAGCTACCCCGCCGCGGCGTTCGGGTGCATACCCACGCCTCCCGGCGCGCCCATCGTCTCCGGCCGGGATCGGTGTCTTCACACCGATCAGGTGAGCTTCTGGTCCCTCTCCTGGTCCTCATTTACTTTGCTTAGCTAGTATCGTTTCCTTAGCTCGTTGGCGGTAATTGAGTGCCCGGACTTGATTGTTTGTGAAACCACGAGCGCACCACCGTGGCAAGTGAGAGAGCGCCACCCAAGCCCACGCCCCAGCGTGCTAGCCCGCCCATAAATTGGGTATCCCAGGCCCATTAGGGGTCAGCCATAAGCCCACCAACCGGTGGAAACCTTAGGGTCCCACCCCGGATCCTCGCCGGCATCACTCGGACCCACCGGGAGCGCATGTGCGTCGCGTGAGATAGGTCGCACGGTGAGCCAACTTGAGAGCTTGTATGTTTGTGGATGCATAGGTCTAAGGGTCATTATCATCCTAGGTAGACCGTTTCACATCAAGTGGTATCAGAGCAAGTTTTAGACTTGTCTCTACTAAGTCTAGTCCTAGGGCGCATTGTCATCTAGTTCATGAATCATGGCTACCACATACCCATCCCACTCGGCCCACTACCGGGATCCGATCAACCCAATACTTTGGGACATTATTCGAGATGAGGGTGTTACCTTTGATGGGTCGCATGCTAGTGATTACCTCAAGTGGGAGGCTGCAATGGAAAGGAACTTTGAGAGGAATCGGGTATACGGACACACAAGAGTTTGTAGGGCCAAGGGACAAATTCGGGGTCAAGCCAAGATAGAATTGGAACACATAGAGGCCATAAGAAGGATTGAGAGGCAAGAGCCCATTCACTCGTGGGAAGAGATGACGAGAGAACTTAGGAAAGTCTACATTCCAAAACCTTCCTACTCTTCCTACTCACACACCCCTAGCCCGAGGAGCGCCACCACTACTCAATCCCAACCCGGCCAACTTAAGACCATCCATAGGACTCCGCCCCCACCACCCCTAACCGATTCCCTCTCCACATTTCGCCACCAACTCCTCTCCCTTAGAACCCAACTGTCCCAACTACCCACCCCTCCACCTAGGCCCCCAAAGACCACCACCCTCCAACCCACAAATCCCTACCAAACCCCTCCACCCCAAAGAGTTGAGAAAGTGATTGAAGTTCATGAAGCTCCCCTTGAATGGGAGGAAGAATTTGAGGCACAATGCCAAGAGTCAAGTCAGGAAAACCCAATCCCCACCAACCTTCCCCAACTAAAACTCACTTCCATAACCCTCACCGTTCAAACCCAAGTGGATCCCGTGCCCACCCCTCCACCTAGGCCCGCACCGGTCACCACCCCGCAACTCACTATTCCCCATGAGACCCATACTCCCCAAACCCCCGTAGCCCCTACTGCTACCCCTCCATTATCCCCTATAAGGGATGCCCCACCCAAGATCGACCAATCCAACTGTCTTCACCCAACCCACCTTCCACTTCCAACTACAAACCTACCCCAACCTAGACTCCCACTACCTCCACTTCCAACCCCAACCCAATTCCGACCTTGCTCATCACCTTGGGGGCGCCATGCACCTACCATCACCACCCCACCCCGAACATACTCTCTCACCTCTTTGGAGGAGGAACCCATACCCGACCCCAAAGTTGTGAACACCCCGGACCCAATTCCCAACATGGAGACCACACATGTCCAAATTGAAGAAAAGAACTCACATGGTAACCCTCACCCTACACCACCCTCTCTAGATAGGACCGAGCTTATTTTAGGAGAGACCCTTGTTAGCTGGTTGATGGGTAGCCCAATTAGAGAGATGATGGCCCATGCCTACCCTCCCATGGAACAACACCTCCCCATAGTCCCTCTCTCCTCCTATCACACCACTATCCAATCCTCCTATGAGGTTGAGAGTTGGGATGACCTTCTTAAGGGCCTAGCATGGCAAATAGAGTTGACCGACATGTTGGCCACAATGGCTGACCAACCTAGGAGCGTTGACCTCCTACATCTATGTGTCGGATCCATCACCACAGCTTACACTGTAGGTTGCTACACTAGCGACCTCCTTCTAATCCTCCCTACACCGGATGAGCCTGCTGCTCTCCATGAATTAGAATTGCTTATCTCGGGTAGAGTGTCAAACCATCCCTTCCTGGCTGATCCACCCACCAAAGACTTCGGCCCAATTATTTCTTTAGAGAAGGATGACTCACCGCTACATGAGGACCTGGAGTTCCTCTCCCTAGGGGACCCTTACCATGACCCCTTTGACCCCTTCCTATGGGAGTCTAGACCCCCATGCAACCCACCCCCCTTACCCACCACCCACCCTTTCCTACCCTCACCCACCTTAATAGACCAGGCCCACTCTATTTTCCCAGACCCATTTGACCCCTATGAGAGGAAACTCCCACACCAAGCCATACACATTAGGGGTGCCATTTGGGAAGGAATGCATGTGTCTAGACACACCACACCGCTTGACATGATTCATGAGTCGGGTCCATTCATTCAAATCACCCACATGACATGTAAGAAGTATGAGTGGTCTATGTGCGGATGTAATGGCCCACCCTCGTTCGTCGCAAGTCTTAGGCATGAGAGAAATATTCAAGGAAGTTCGGGTTCCCCGGTAATTATCACCACCATGCATGATAGATCCATCTATGGTTGTCCTGGCCCACCTAGGTCTATTAGGGTCTACATGGCATGGCATGATAGGTTCCTTTATGGGTTTTCTGGGCCTCCCATCCCCACCCCCCTTGACAAGACGCATAAGCTTCCTAGGTCTACCAAAGTCGGTGTAGCACCACTGCATGATAGGTCCACATTTGGTTGTCCAGGACCCCCTTTATCCACTAGTGAGCCAACATCCACAAAGTCGCATGAAGAAATCCGCAAGCATATAGGCAAAAGCAATGAGGCTTACAAAAGGCAGGCTGATGCTCATCGACGTCACTGTGAATACCAAGTGGGAGACCATGTGATGGTGAGAACGGAGCGGCTCCTCCCAGGGCCCGCCTCCAAATTGAGGACACGGGGTTTGGGACCCTTTCGGGTTCTAAGACGGGTTGGTACCAATGCTTATGAGCTCGACTTACCTAAGGGCTTTGGGGTTCACCCCACTTTCAATGTGGCGGATCTGGTTCGCTATAAGGGCCCCACGGTGGAACCCAGTCAGGATCTCGAGCCTTTACCCCCCCTTGTGAGTGACCCTCCCGGAGCGAAACTACCACCCCGATTGAGAGGCCGACTTGAGCAAGTGGAGGCAATACTGGATGAGCAGAGCACACTTACCAGGAACAGGGTCTACCAGCGCTACCTCGTGAGGTGGAAAGGCCGTTCCCCGACCGAGGATGCTTAGGTAAGCCGAGAGGACTTGATGCGCCTAGACCCGGACCTGCTGGTGCAGTACGAGAGCCGATTGGACCCCTACTCGACGGGGTCGAGTTCTCCCCACCCCGGGGGATTTGATGAGGACATCTCCCGGCATTCCCTATGGCACGAGGCGTCTCCGACTTCGTGACCCCTTGGAGATGTGGTCCTCATGGCTATCTTTATTTGTTGCTTATGTAGTTTCTTTATTTGAGTCATATCATGTGTAATTTTCCTTTATTTGAGTCCACTATCTAGGTCCTAGAGTTAATTATCTAAGTCTTGAGTCTTTTGGGTCATTAGTTAAGGGAATTGAGCCCAATTAGTGGGCTTGGCCCATGGGCACCCCCCTAGTCTCTTGGTCTTTTGCATTTATGCACTTTGTTAGGGGGTTTTGTGCAAATGGTCCAACTCTATATAAGGACCCCCCCTCTCCCATTTATAACAACTTTTGATGAATTGAAAAATTAAACCCTCAAGTATTCTCTCTCCCTCTCTCTATAGTTCTCTCTCTCTCTCTCACTACTTCTCCCTCTCTCTCTCTAAATTTCGAAATCCCCTCTCTCTCCTCCCTAATCACCCTTCTTTAAGACCCCTCCCCCTTCCCTATACACTCATTCAATTCCCCCTCCAACCCCTAGGTGGAAACCCCTTCTCCTAGGCACCCTTTCATCTTCCCAGGCACCCTTTCACCTTCCCAAGGCCACTCCCCACCCTTCCCAAGCCATATTCCTCCACCCAAGACCCCTTTCCCCTCTCCAAGGGACCCCTTCACCTCCCTAGGTCGTCCATCCCCTTCCCCTCCCTCCTAGGGTCGCACCCCCCTCCATCTCCACCCACATACACCACCACCACCTTAGCCTCCCCTCCACAAATCCATTCCAGCCCGCAGGCAGTTTCTGGCCCCAACTTGCAGAGCATTTTCCAACCCGTTCCAGGAGGATTCGGCATCCAAGCGCTTCAGCAAACTTGTGCATCCACGAGTCTTCTCCGCAGGCGAGTTGGAATCGCTCCGTTCCAAGATCGTGGCCGGCCGCTAGCTCCGTTCTACCGCGACTGCGCACTGGGGGCTCAACCAGAAGGCCATCTCTGTTCGACCCTCGTGCAGCGGCCAAGACTGGAGGAATCGGTCATCAAACTCTTCATAAAAATTCTTCCTCCCCCTGTCAGCTTTCAGAAGCCGAAGACGGAGCATCGTTTGAACGCCGTAAGTGGAAGTTACCATTTTTATACCACCGGGCGTTCGTTCTGCCTCCTGTCTGTCTTCCCCGACCTGTCCCCCTTCAACGGGACCATCCTGTCCACACGGACTTCAGACAGTGGCGAGGCCGGCTCCGTTGGAAAGTAGACTTCCCCACGCTTCCATCGACGCCGGCCGTTTGCAAAACAGAGCCCGGGAGCGTTCGTGGCGTCCTCGGCAATCTGCTGTTCAGAAGCTGAACCTGTGCAGGTCCTGAACAGGGACCCCGTTCGGTCGATCGTGGCAGCCCGGCTCATGCAGAACGAAAATCCATAAAATTTGAGGCGCACCCCTATTCTGTTACGAAGCCAACGACACCGACCGCGCCTCCGGAAAAATTCCAGAAAGTGTTCTACGGCTACATCAGTGACTGCTGGTCCAGAATCCCAGAACCGGACAGGTTTCGGTATCGACCGCCGGTGTGATAATTAACCAATTTTCCCCACCCCGCTTGGCCGGCTGAAGGCCCCACCCTGCGTGGTGGTAGTGTTTGGTGTAAACTCCATAACCCCCACCCCGAGATCCCCCCTCCTGCGAGAGGCGTAGTTGTGTAATTAACTAACCAGCAGGTCAAGCTACCCCGCCGCGGCGTTCGGGTGCATACCCACGCCTCCCGGCGCGCCCATCGTCTCCGGCCGGGATCGGTGTCTTCACACCGATCAGGTGAGCTTCTGGTCCCTCTCCTGGTCCTCATTTACTTTGCTTAGCTAGTATCGTTTCCTTAGCTCGTTGGCGGTAATTGAGTGCCCGGACTTGATTGTTTGTGAAACCACGAGCGCACCACCGTGGCAAGTGAGAGAGCGCCACCCAAGCCCACGCCCCAGCGTGCTAGCCCGCCCATAAATTGGGTATCCCAGGCCCATTAGGGGTCAGCCATAAGCCCACCAACCGGTGGAAACCTTAGGGTCCCACCCCGGATCCTCGCCGGCATCACTCGGACCCACCGGGAGCGCATGTGCGTCGCGTGAGATAGGTCGCACGGTGAGCCAACTTGAGAGCTTGTATGTTTGTGGATGCATAGGTCTAAGGGTCATTATCATCCTAGGTAGACCGTTTCACATCACAAGCGAAATGCAAAGTGTTGATGTGAACAATGGTGATGATGAAGGGAGCGGCGCAAGAATGAGGAGTGAGGGGTACAAACTTAGCAGCAAAAGCTGGAGAAGGTCCGACGGGAGTCGTTTCCACGAATTCAGGAGTGAGTGATACACAACATAAAGATACACCACATTATAATGAACTGTTAATATCACGAAACGATAATAGCAACATGAACTAGGCAAACTAACTATAACAGGATATCACTTAACAGAACGGGATGACAGTAGTATGAACAACATGAACCGCCACTAGGCATTGGCCTTTGCGGGGTTTTATAACAAATATAAGAGTAACAAGAACAATTGACAGAATGAGAATCATGAAAGAAGCCCTCGCGAGGAACTGGTTCCGTCAACGGGGCTGGGACGGAGAACATGAAATAAAATCACCGCGAGGAACGTATTCCTTGATCGGGGTTGGAATGAAAGTACAAGAAATGAAACCGCCACGAGAAACGGATTCCTTGATCGGGGTTGGAACGAAAGTACAAGAAATGAAACCACCGCGAGGAACGGATTCCTCAATCGGGGTTGGAACAAAAGTACAGGAAATGAAACCACCGCGAGGAACGGGTTCCTTGATCGGGGTTGGAACTAAAGTACAGAAAATGAAACCACCGCGAGGAACGGGTTCCTTGATCGGGGTTGGAACGAAAGTACAGGAAATGAAACCACCGCGAGGAACGGATTCCTTGATCGGGGTTGGAACGAAAGTACAGGAAATGAAACCACCGCGAGGAATGGGTTCCTTGATCGGGGTTGGAACGAAAGTACGGAAAATAAGACCGCCACGAGGAACGGATTCCTTAATCGGGGTTTAAACATGAATTAAATGGGGAGGGGAACCGCCGCGGGGATGGTCCTACACGCGGGTGAGAATAAAGTAAAGAACTAACACAACAGGAGTAAGGAGGGTGTGATCGCCAGAGGTAGTGTACCTCAAAATAGGAGAATGATCGCGTCTTGCCTCCAGGCAACGGGATGATGTGAGTTTCTTCTTCCTCTTCCTTCGGCCGACCGATGGAGAGGGCTTCCTTTGGTTATCCTTACAAAACACAGTAGACGAAACAAATGGACGGTGGATTAGAATGAAAGTAGTGTAGTACCGGTCCCTTGATATGAAAATAGCAGAGTCATGTTCAAACGCGCACCTGGTTGGTGTTGTTTGAAACCCCTTTTAGACATAAAAAGGTAGATAGATGATATGATGAATGAACAAGGAGGGATCTCTCAGGGAGAGAGACGATGGGAGTGACAGATAATGATGCATGCAGTGCAACGCAACTAGTGAAACAAAAGCAAATAAGACGACGTGGTGAGGAAGCTTATTAAGAGGTTGACGACGGGCTCCAAGGAGCTTCTCCAGGGCGAGGATGGTGCGAGAGCACGGTGGAGTAGAACGGCTTCCCCCGTACGTGCTCGGACACCCGAGACTTGACCTTCTTTATTTCTTAGGCTTCAACACAGATCGGACTGGAGCATCTCTTTCCATTCCATACAGACGCATACACGCACTTACACACACACCTGCAAGAACACTCACGCATACACACCCATATACATATACATGAATATATCTATAAAGGGGAGATCGAAAGAGAGAGGGTTGGAGAGAGAAAGGAAGAGGGAGGGGACAACTCTTCCCCCCCCTTTTTTAGATTTTTTATTATTTTAGTTTTACATATATAGCATGTATATATATGTAGAGAATATATACGAACTATATAATATATATATATATATATATAAGAGAGGGAGAGAGAGAGAGAAGCAGAGGGAAGAGAGAGATCGAAGGGGGAGAGAGAGAGAGGGAGAAAGTGAGAGAGTAACAAAGAGGGGGGATAAAAATAAAAAAAATAAAAAAAAAGTTGAGGGAGAAGTCGAGAGGAGGGAGAGAGAGGGAGGATGAGAGAATAAAAAAAATAATAAAAAAGAAGTGAAGAGAGGGGGCGAATAAGGGAGAGAAATAATAAAAAATGAAAAGAGAGAAAGAGAGAGATAGAGAGATCGAAAGAGAGAGGGGGCGAGAGGAGAGAAGGTGAGAAAGGGAGAGAGCAGAGAGAGACGGGAGAGAGAGAGAGGGTGTGAGAGGAATGAATAAAGAAAAATAAAAAAAGGAGAAAGTGAGGGAGAGATCGAGAGAGAGGGAGAGAGGGGGGGAGTAAAACAAATAAAAAAGAGAGAGAGAGAGATCGAGAGGGAGAGAGAGAAAGAGAAGGAGAGAGGGAGAGAGGAAGAAGAAGGAGAGAGAGGGGGAGAGGGGGACACTACAAGAAAAAGCGGTTTTAGCGACGGGAATTTGCGACGGATTAATATCGTCGCAAATTCCACCTGTGTTTCAGGCATACTATACGCTGTCTGGATATACGTCTCAATTTGCGATGGATATTCAGACGGAAATATTCCGTCCCTAATTATAGATGGAATATGTTCTGTCCGTATTATCGTCGCAAAATTGAGACGTATATTCAGTCGGCCAATAATCCGTCTGAAATTGCCGTTGCAAAATTTACCCCAATTCGCCCCCCCCACCCGCCCCCATTTCACCCCCCCCACTGTCCCTCTCACTCTCTCTTTCTCCCATTTCACCCCCTCTGCTCGCCGTCGTCGCCGCCAGAGCTGCCGTCCTGCCGTCGCCGGAGGCCCCCACTCTCCCTCTCACTCTCTCTTTCTCCTCTGCTCGCCGTCGTCTCCACCAGAGCTGCCGTCCTCACCGTCGCTGGAGGCCCCCACTCTCCCTGTCCCTCTCTCTTTCTCCTCTGCTTGCCGTCGTCGTCGTCAGAGCCGCCGTCCTCTCCGTCGCAGGAGGCCCTGCCGTCCTCACTGTCGCCGCCAGCCTCCCTCCCTCTCACGATCATCATCATCGTCGTCACTGCCATCCTCCTCCCATCCTCGTCTTCGCCGCCAGCCTCCTCCCATCATCGCCGTCGTCATCATCGATAAGTGCTCTCTCTCTCTCTCTCTCCCTATCTCCCTCCTCCGCTCCCTCTCGCCACTCTCCCTCTCCCTATCTCCCTCCCCCTCTCCTGATCCTGTTCCCTCCCTCACTCAATCCCTCTCCCTCTCCCCAGTCCCGCTCCCTCACTCCCTCTGGCCGCCCTCCCCCACCCCCCCCCCACCGCCCTCTCTTCCCCTGTCCGTGGCCCCCCTCCCCCTCACAGACACACACACACGTAGACACAGACACACGCACACGGACACACGCCTCAAGCCCCCCGCTCCCTCTCCCTCTACCGTTGGCCCCAGGCCCCCCTCTCCCTCTCCCTCTCCCGTTGGCCGCAGGGCTCCCGTTGCCGCCCCCCCCCCCTCGCAGGCACACGCACACACTCATCTCACACACGTAGATAAAATAATTTTTTTATTTTATTTAATATATTGTTGTACTCATCGTAGGATAATCGGCCGAGGGAAAGGGAACGAAAGAATCTAAGAATTTTTTACAAATAAACAGTAAGTAAAAATTTAATTTCATATTTATATGTTGTTTCATTTTATTTTAATTTATGTAATCTTACTCAGACTTATTGTTAGGATGTCTTGTTTAATATTAACTAAATTAGAGAGGGGGTGGGGCGTTGTGGGCACTAAAAAAAAAGAAAAAAAAGGAACATGATAGCGAGAAAATCTATTTGGTGGTTCAGTGGGAGCAGGAGGGGGGGGGGAGCTCGGTGGGAGCAGAAGGGGGGGAGGAGGGGGGAGCTCGGTGGGAAGGGGAGCTAGGGGTGTCAATGAATCGGATCCGGATCGGATTCTTCATGATCCGAGTCCGTATCCGATAACATGAGATCCGAACTTGATTCAAATCCGAAATAAACTGATATCCAGTGTGGAAATGGACCAGAGATGGTTAAATTTCAATCATTTTTGTCCATGGATATGGCCATCAGCATAATAAAATAGAATAATAAAATAGACATTAAGGCTACATGCTTCTTATTTTTTCTTTATGAAACCCAGTCATCTAATGGAGTACGGGAGAGTGCACCCCCATTCCAGAGGAAGGGAATGTTCTCACTCCACCAAACAACCATTAGATGCTATTTTATTGCTTATTCAAAAGGAATTACATCATCAGAGAGAGGCAAACCTCTTATCTACAAATATGTAAGAAAACTGGAAACAATGCCTATACATGTTTCACCCTAAAATTAGGTAAGCCTTTAGCAGCATCAATAGCATTACCCCTAGCTAACAATGGTACCTCACGGATATGATGATACTCTTTGTTATCCCCCACATACACTGCATGGTTAGCTAAAGCGTCAGCAAGCTGGTTGGCCTCTCTATATACATGAATGGCTGGATATTGGAGTGTATTGTACAGCTACAACAGTTGTTGCCACCAAGGGAGCAGGGTCCAAGGTGGATCTTTTTTAGATATCAGCAGGCCTATCAAAACCAGAGAATCAGATTGGATCATAGCTAGAGAGATGTTGTGGAAATGAGCCAATCGAAGACCATCTAGCAAAGCTCTACATTCAGGAACCATGTTTGTGCCAAGGCCATAATAGTATGAAAAACCCAGGATGAGCTGGCCATGTTGATCTCTGATGCAACCTCCTCCCCCGGATTGACCAGGATTCCCTTTACAAGCACCATCAACATTTAAAATATACCCTTCTGCAGGAGCAATCCATCGGATCATGACGCAAATTGTATGGGCACAGGCAATAGTTATTCCAAAACTTTTCAGAACTCTTAAAAATTCCCAACTGGTACATTGCTTAAATTTCATCTTACCAACCGAGCAATTAATCTCAGCAGAAATGTTATCAGCTATTCTCATTGGGCTTGTATGTTTTCCTTCATACCTAGCACAGCATCTGCATTTCCAAATTTCCCAGATGATCATTAACATAAGCATCAGCCGAATGAAATCCTTGGGTTTACTTAACACTGTCCTGTTTATAGTGTATTCCAGCCTGTTGATAATGCTTTCAACATTCATACAGGTGTTGCTAAATATAGGGGCAAATCTTCTCCAAAGATAGCTGGCAATTTCACTCTTTACGAATAAGTGATCTTCATCCTCTATATCATAGGAATTATGACAGCAGTCACATTTGGAAACTAGGTTGATACCACTCTGTTGAATACGGCTGTCAACTGGGACATCATGATTTAATAGTTTCCAGCAGAATAATGAAGCCCTTGGGGGAAACTTGTTATGCCATAGCTTCTTCAGATTCATATTAGGCCTGGCAGACTGCCCTTTTATAAAATTATAAGTAGAACTCAGACTGAATGTGCCTGTATTGGAATGAGACCATATGTGAATATCATCTCCAGCAAAGGTTATGAATCTCTGAACCTGTTCCCTCAATTGCTGGTCTTCTAAACTGTCCCATACAGGGTGTTGGAGATCTGCCAGAGCATCTTTAACAGAACAGTCAACAAGCTCCGATTGATTTGGTATAAGCAAACTATCAGCTAAGGATCTTTCCTTATACCAGCTATCCTTGAGAAAGTTAGTTTTAGCCCCATCACATACCATCATTCTTGAGCCAGTCAAGAAAATAGATTGAGCTTTTTCAAAGTCATGCTTTTTAATCCCTGTAGGGAAAGGGATTTTGCAGTTAAGAATATGCTGATTATGTAAATATTTGTTCCTTATGAAGCTGGCCCAGGGGGATTTACTGTGTATAGAATTCCAGATGAGTTTAACATAAAAACATAGTTGAATGTCAAGAAGGCCTCTGATTCCTAGACCACCTTTAGGAACCGGACTGCAGATTTTCTCCCATGATACCCAGTGCTTTCTGTGCATAGTATCAAGTCCCTGCCAAAAGAAATTAGAACATATTCTCCCAATATGTTTAATAACAGTGTATGGGATAGAAGCAGCATCAGTAGTGTATATTGGAACAGCTGATAAAACTGATTTGATAAGCACCATTCTTCTAGCCTATGACAGATACTTGCTTTGCCAACTTGCAAGTTTGCTGTTGACTTTGTCAATAAGATACTTGAAATGAGGGACCTTGACCCTTCCCTTAAAAAGAGGAATACCAAGGACCACTTTTATGTGTATATCCTGTGAGCTGACTGATGCAAACTATGGTTCTATGTGACATTAGCTTAGCAACAATGAAACTGCTTTTGTGAGCATTTATCCGTTGCCCCGAAGATGCTTCATACCTTGCCAGAAAAAGAAGTAGCTTCTTAATTGAGTGGACTCCACCATTCATAAAGATTAAAGAATCATCAGCATACAGCATATGTGAAATGGGTTGCACTCCTCTGGGTAGGTGATAATGTTTACATAGTCCCACAGAGAACAAGTGGTTAAGACCCCTACTTAATACCTCTTTTGCAATGATGAATAGGGCAGGAGCTAAAGGATCTCCTTGCCTAATGCCTCTTGTGGATTTAAAGTAACCACAAATTTTTCCATTGAAAGATAAAGAAAACCAGCAGTTTACCAGCAGTTGAGCAATCAGAGAAATAAACCTGTTGCAAAAACCAAAATTTCTCAAAGCCATGATTATAAAATCCCACTCCATTCGGTCATATGCTTTGGCCATGTCCAGCTGAATAACCATGTTATGACCTCTAATCGGTCTATCAAGTTCCATTAACATCTCTTTAGCCAACAAAAAATTATCAGTGATGTTCCTTCCACCAACAAAGCCACTCTGCTCCTTGGAAATGATCAAGGGAAGATTAGATTTAAGTCTATCACATATAATCTTTGAAACAATTTTGTATGTGAAATTGCAAAGACTAATTGGTCTAAAGTCAGCATATGAAATAGGATTTTTGACCTTCAGAATGAGGCTAATGATAGTGGAGGTAACCCCTTTTGGCAGGCCCCATCCTTGAAAAAAACTCTGAATTGCTTGGGTTACATCATTTCCTATAATATCCCAGCACTGAGAGAAAAAGGCTCCAGTGAATCCATCCGGCCCTGGGGAACTATTGCCAGACAAAGAAAATATGGTAGTCTTGACTTCCTCAGCTGAAGGGATTAAGCACAATGAGTGATTTTGATCTTCATTGATCAAGGAAGGAATGACAACAAACAAACTTTCATCAATTGTGTGATGTTCAGAGGATAATAACCCTTTAAAAAATTCCACAGCACCATTAGCCAGAACATCCTGATCATCTATCCATTGCTCATTGATTTTCAACTTCTGAATGTGATTTTTCTACCTTTTAATCTTAGTGTAGTGATGAAAAAACTGTGTTTCTGTCCCCACAAGAAATCCACTCCACCCTGGCCTTTTGGTACCAAAATAATTCTTCCCGAGATAAAGTGAGGCGCAATTCAGCATTTGCTTTATGTAGATTCATACGGTTATCAATTGAAGGATTCTCATCAAAAAGGTTTTGAGCTTGCTCAACAAGTGCTTCAGCCTATTTTTTAGCCTAAAAAATGTTTCCAAAGATTTCCTTGTTCCATTTCTTTAGGTCAGCCTTCAGATACTTTAGCTTTATTTGCAAGCTGGCAAAAGGGTGACTATCAGCTAGATGATAATTGCTCCAATGGACTCTGATAAATTCCAAGAAATTGTCATGCGTGTGCCACATTAGCTGATACATAAATCTCCCAGGGGAAGGCTGATTAGACTTAAGAGATAATAACATTGGGGAGTGATATGAAGGACCTCGGATTAAATGTCTCACTGACAGAAGATGAGTTGAGTGAACCCATAATGAATTGTAAAGGACCCTGTCCAAACGGGCTTTAATTTGATTTGATCCAGCTTGGTTATTAGTCCAGGTATGCTTAGCTCCATAATAACCAGCATCAATTAAACCTGTTGCTGTTAAGAAGCCCTGAAAGTCACCCATGGCAGCCATGGATGAGAAAGATCCTCCACTTTTTTCTTCAGGGGAAATAATGTAGTTAAAATCTCCACCCACAATCTAGGGAATATTTACAGATTGACTGAAAGCCATAAGAGAGGTAAACATGTCTCTGCGCTCACTAGTGCTGCAAGAGGCATATATAGCAGTAAAGAACAAAATAGCATTATCATTGTCCTTGATAGCTACAGTCAAATACTGTGGATGGGTCTCTATTGTCTCAAGGCAAATATGAGGCTTTGAAAAAATCCAAATTCTGGAAACTTCACCATTATTGCCCAATGGGGCAGGCATTCTAATGCTCCGAGCTACATGCTTCTTATTCCATTTAAATTACTTTCATTAAAGTTGTCCATGGATATGGCCGTCAATGTTGACACCCGTGAGCTGAGGTGATTTCAAACTTTGTGGATTTTAATTGCATATAAATGTGTTTTTAGATCTGATTTTAACAGAAATTTGATGTTGACCTGACTCAAAAATGTGGATTGTTTAGCTTTGATGTTCTTCATTTGACTATTTTTTTAAATTAGATATTATTTAGACGGATATATGCAGAATGATAAGTGCGATGTTATTTAATTTTATGTTATATAAACACATGGGGTATTCCATGTGAGCTGAGGTGCGTGGGTGCGACCTAATATTACACGCACCTCAGGAGAGCGTGTTAAACCCGTGTCAATGAACCTTCCCGTTCAAGACTTTGGGATTGATGTGTATGTTCTCATTTTTTTTATGAGAATGTATATATCTACCTCAAAGTCTTGAATTGTCCCGTTTGGACAGTCTGTGAATGTTTGATCGCACTTAGGCAGTCATTTACTATATGTGTTTGTATGGTTTGCTGAAAATGTCGGTTGCGACTCCTCACTCTTCTTCGATATACCTTTATTGATTTTGAGTGTTTTCTTAACCACTTACTTATAAGTGTTTAAGAAAACTTTAAAATCAATAAATATTTTTGGTATATCGGAGAAGTGTGGGGGAGATGTTGCCGAAATTTTCAGTAAATTGTGCAACACATATAGTAATTGATTATGCGATCAAACCTTCATGGATGGGTTAAAAGGTGATAATCTAAATAATAGTCCTCATCCAACTACAAATGGTCTGCGACCAACGATGTGAGGAATGGGTCGGGTTTATTTTCAAGAGTAATGATTTAAACGTTACTTGTGTATTAACATTTATTGGGTGCAGGCGAAATGTTGACAGATCGTTCATGGATGTATCGTAGAATAGTTGACCGGGTGGTGTCGGATGATTTTAAGCATGGAGTTGAGAGTTTCATTCAGTTTGCATTGGGGAATCCAAACGCATCAATAGACCGCGACGGTCACATTCATTGCCCTTGTTCAAGTTGTAGAAACTTGAGGTGGCGTTCACCATGGGATGTGCAACATCATTTGTACAAGAAAGGGTTTGTGGATGGTTATACGAATTGGACGTGTCATGGTGAGGAATTCTGGAGGTTTGAGCTTGACAATATTGCAACCAGAAGTTCTTACGTGGATATGGTTGTGGATGCAGCTGGTCCTAGTTTTAATGTTAATAGCGAACATGCATATATGGAAGAAGTGCCGAATAAGAGAGCCGGAATATTTTATTAATTAGTTAGTGAATCTGATGAGCCACTTTGGGATGGTTGTGAAAAGCACACTCAGTTGTCTGCAGTGTCACAGTTGTTGAACTTAAAATCTGAATTTTACATCAGTGAGACTTGTTTTGACCGTCTCCTCCTCTTGATCAAGAGTATGTTGCCTCGAGACGAGAAGTTGCCAGAAACTTATTATCGTGCAAAAAAGATGGTCAATGAGCTAGGACTTGGATATGTGAAAATAGATGCATGCCCGAATCATTGTATGTTATATTACAAAGATGATGCAAATAAGATATCATGTTCTATTTGCGGCCATGACAGATTCAAACCTAAGGGAGGTGTCAATTCAAAGCGAAAAGATGTACCTTACAAGGCATTGCGATACTTCCCTCTTGTGCCTAGGCTGCAGCGGCTGTATATGTCCTCAAAGACAGCTCTACATATGACATGGCACAGTGACAGAGTACGCCGTGCCGATGATATAATAAGTCATCCTGCCGATGGTGAAGCTTGGACCCACTTCAATCGTACTCATCTTGCTTTCTCAAAGGAGCCACGTAATGTTAGGTTGGGTTTATGCACAGATGGTTTTAATCCATTCGGTGGTTCAGTGGCATCTTACTCTTGTTGGCCAGTGTTCATGACACCGTACAACCTTCCGCCAGACATGTGCATGAAGCGAGAAAATCTATTTTTGTCTTTAGTAATTCCTGGTCCAAAAAGTCCCGGAAAAAATTTGGACATATATCTCAGGCCGTTGATTGATGAGCTCAATTTTTTATGGACTGATGGAGTTGTTACTTATGATGCACGTAGGAAGCAAAATTTTATTATGAAGGCTGCACTGATGTGGACAATAAGTGACTTCCCTGTATATGGAATGCTATCTGGTTGGAGCACACATGGGAGGTTAGCATGTCCCTACTGTATGGAAGATACCAAATCATTTGTATTGAAACATGGTGGAAAAGCATGCTGGTTTGATTGCCATCGGCGGTTGCTACCAAGTGACCATCCTTTTCGAAGGCAAAAAGACTCTTTTAAAAAAAATACTGTTGAAGTAGATGAAGCAGACTTGCAACGGGTGTCGGGTCGACATATGGCGACACGGGTGCAAAATTTACCAGATGTAGTACAATTGTCTGGTAGCACACGACAACTGAATAGTTTTGGAAAGGATCACAACTGGAACAAGAAAAGTATTTTTTGGGAATTGCCTTATCGGTCAACTCTTCTTGTACGACACAATCTAGATGTCATGCATATCGAGAAGAATTTTTTTGATAATGTGTTCAACACGGTCATGAATGTTAAAGGCAAAACAAAGGACAACGCCAAAGCGCGCATGGATTTAAAGATGCTTTGTAAACGTCCAGAACTGGAACTACAAAACATAAATGGAAGGGTTGTGCAGCCAAAAGTAACTTACGTGCTTAATGATACACAAATCAAGGAAGTGTGCCAGTGGGTGAAACAATTGAGATTTCCAGATGGATATGCATCCAACATAGCCCGTTGTGTGAATGTTAACGAGGGAAAAATATATGGTCTGAAAAGTCACGACTGTCATGTGTTCATGGAGAGGCTACTGCCCATTGCATTTCGTGATTTGTTGCCGAAGCCTATATGGGGAGCACTGACCGAGCTGAGTCAGTTTTTCAAGATTTTATGTGCATCAGAACTCAGACTTCGGGACGTACAAACTCTTGAAGAAAATGTGGTCAAAACTATTTGCAAGTTAGAGAAGATATTTCCTCCGGTATTCTTTGATTCGATGGAGCACCTGGTCGTCCATCTGCCATACGAGGCTATTGTCGGAGGGCCAGTACATTTCCGATGGATGTATCCATTTGAGAGGTATGTGAGAATTTGATTGAAGACATACATGTTGTCCATGGTCGCTACATGTCATTGCCATCTGAATTGTTGTTGTAGGTGCATGCATGAATTGAAAATGAAAGTTCGCAACAAGGCAAAGGTGGAAGGTTCGATTGCTGAGGCATATGTTACTGAAGAAATTTCGAACTTCTGTTCCATGTACTTTGAGCCAGATATTCAAACTCGTCATACTCGACGTCCACGTAATGATGATGGGGGAGTTGATGATTTGTCAGATCGGCTCTCTATATTTAAGCATCCTGGACGTGCTTTCGGATGTTGCTCGACCCGCACGCTCGAAGATAGAGAGTTGTACGCTGCTGAGATATATATTCTTCTGAATTGTACTGAGATTGAACCTTATGTTGAGTAAGTTCTTAACTCACATTTCCAGCAATGCCATAACTTGTTCATCCTTCTTCTGTAGTTCATTTAAAGTAGTAGTGCATTTATATTGTAGACAATTTGATTCAGAATTAGCACAAAAATGTCCAAATATCCAAGACGTAGACATTGAAAAAGAACGGGAGAAGTTTTTTACCAAATGGTTGAGATATCAAGTTAGTGTCGATCGTTCAATATATATGATTGCAGTTACTAATGTTGACGTAATTGTTCAAAAATATTTAACTACTCTACTTTACATATAGGTTGAACAAGGTCTCATTAGTGATCAGAGAGTACAAGAGATAAGTTATGGCCCCTCCAACATTGCACGTGCCTATCCAGGATATATTGTGAATGGATACAGATTTCATACGAGGGATTATGGACGAAGTAAGTATACGATGAACAGCGGCGTATCTGTTAAGGGAAGTGTATACAATGAAGTGGAATTAGACTACTATGGTATTCTTGAGGAAGTCATAGAACTTCAGCATTTGGGACGAGACAATCATGTATACCTATTTAAGTGTCATTGGTTTGATCCTAATTCAGTTCGACATGACACGTCTACTAGGATTGTCGATGTCAAACATAGGTACAAACTTAATACCTATGAACCGTTCATTTTAGCCGCACAAGCCCACCAAGTGTATTATTCAAGGTATCCATCGTCCAAGAATAAAGATTGGTGGACAGTTTGCAGGGTTAAAGTAAAATATTTTCCCACTTATGAGTTAAATATGAGTCAAAATGTCTCAGAGCTTGGCAGCGTCGAATATTTTCAATCAGATGAAGTTGGCCTTATCGGCTCCACACATGTTAATCTGGATGAATCTGATGAGCCACTGTCATTACGTAAGGAAGATGAAGTGGAAGAAATCGATCCGACGGAGTTAAATGTTCATGTTAGAGGGGAGGAGGAGTCAGATGAAGAGGAAGAGTTCCAATCTGATGAGACTACGATGGATGACGAAGATGATGATGATGAGCTAGATATATCAACATGAGGGAGGCATGTTTTGATTTTTTTTTATAAGCACCGAGCAACAGAGTTAATGTCAAGTCGAGTGCACCATCCCCCAGCAGGGGACAGTGTTCTCACTCCCCCAGACTAACACTGTGGCCATAGAATTTTATTGATTTTTTGTAATGAATACAGGCTCATCGGGGCATACCCCTGAACAGTTACAGTTTGCAGCAATGAAAGTCTACAAACTGTAACATGTTACAAAAGTTGCAAAAATGAACAAAGTGAAGTCTATACACTGCACTCCCTTTAGCTGTTGAAGTCTGTACATTGTGATTCATAAGCTTTGGTGCAGAGTATGTGAAATATGTACATTGTTGAAGTCTATACATTGTATGAAGTCCATACTGTGAAGTCTGTTCATTCGCTGCTGAAGACGGTACAGAGTGTGAAGTCTGTACATTGTGGTGCATAAGCTTTGTGAAGTCCATACACTGCATTGCATAAGCTTTGTGAAGTCCATACGTGAAGTTTGTACATTGTGCTGGAGCTTTGTGAAGTCTATACATTGCATTGAGAAGTCTATACATTGCATTCCCTTTCGCTGCTGAAGTCTGTACAATGTGAAATGTGAAGTCTGTACAGTGTGTGTGAAGTCTGTACATTCATTGTGAAGTCCAGCAGAGTCTGTACATTGTGGTGCATACAAAGTCCTGCAGAGTTTGTGAAGTCTGTACATTATGAAGACTATACATTGTAAAGTCTATACACTGCCCTCCCATTCGCAGCTGAAGTCTGTACAATGTATTGTGAAGTCTGTACATTGTTGAAGTCTGTACATTATATGAAGTCCATATTGTGAAGTTTGTTCATTCGCTGCTGAAGACGGTACAGAGTGTGAAGTCTGTACATTGTGGTGCATAAGCTTTGTGAAGTCCATACACTGCATTGCATAAGCTTTGTGAAGTCCATACGTGAAGTCTGTACATTGTGCTGGAGCTTTGTGAAGTCTATACATTGCATTGAGAAGTCTATACATTGCATTCCCTTTCGCTGCTGAAGTCTGTACATTGTGAAATGTGAAGTCTGTACAGTGTGTGTGAAGTCTGTACAATGTGAAGTCTGTACATTCATTGTGAAGTCTAGCAGAGCCTGTACATTGTGGTGCATACAAAGTCCTGCAGAGTTTGTGAAGTCTGTACATTATGAAGACTGTACATTGTAAAGTCTATACACTGCCCTCCCATTCGCAGCTGAAGTCTGTACAATGTATTGTGAAGTCTGTACATTGTGAAGTCTGTACATTGCCTTCTCTTATGCTGTTGAAGTCTGTACATTGCCCTCTCTTATGCTGCTGAAGTCTGTACATTGCTGAAGTCTCTACAATGCATTGTGAATTTAGTAAGCTGATTCTTACTTTTTAAGCATAATTTTAAATAACATTTGTCTAGCCTTATATAATTATGGATTAATATGTATTAATTATTTTGTTATGAATAAGGAAATGGTGCGAGGAGGTCGTACTAGGAGTGGGAGGAGACAAGGCAGTGAGAGGGGCGCTACTCCCTCCTCGTTAGCATCTTCTTCAGACACAGGTATATTTGATCAATAAGTTAGCTATATGAATATTTTAATTATTTACTAACTTAAAAGAATTTTTCTATAGGTCCAAGTGTCGGCTCACCACCACATGTACAGACGCTACCACCACTTCCCGCTAGTGCCCTCCCACCACCTCCCGCTACAGGTATATCTATTTTAATTTTCAGTAACATGTTGTATTTACTTATGAAAATTAATATTTTCCCACCTATGTATTTCTTTGAATTTCCAGCAAAATATTTATTTATCTAATGTGAATAAATTCTTACAGGTCCTAGTGCTCTCCCACCACCTGTCCCGACGCCACCCCCACCACCTCCCGCTACAGGTATATCTATGTTGCATTTTCAGTAACGTGTTGCATTTACTTATGGAAATTAATGCTTTCCCACCTATGTATTTCTTTGAATTTCCAGCAAGGAATTCATTTATCTAATGTGAATTAATTCTTACAGGTCCTAGTGCTCTCCCACCACCTGTCCCGACGCCACCCCCACCACCTCCCGCTACAGGTATATCTATGTTGCATTTTCAGTAACGTGTTGCATTTACTTATGGAAATTAATACTTTCCCACCTATGTATTTCTTTGAATTTCCATCAAGGAATTCATTTGCCAAATGTGAATTAATTCTTACAGGTCCTAGTGCCCTCCCACCACCTGTCCCGACGCCACCCCCACCAGCTCCCGCTACAGGTATATCTATTTTAATTTTCAGTAACGTGTTGCATTTACTTATGGAAATTAATGCTTTCCCACCTATGTATTTCTTTGAATTTCCAGCAAAATATTCATTTATCTAATGTGAATTAATTCTTACAGGTCCTAGTGCCCTCCCACCACCTGTCGCTACAGGTATATCTATTTTAATTTTCAGTAACATGTTGTATTTACTTATGAAAATTGGTTCTTACAACCCTCCCACCACCTCTGACTTCTACAGGGCCCCCCCACCACTCAGCAGCCAGTTGACGATGCCAGCAGTCATCACGAGGGAGGCACTGTCCATGATGGATGTCGCCCCTGCTGGATCTCCGGGTATATTTATAAGGCTAGTTTACATTCATTAATTATTAGCGGTAAGTTTCTAATATGAATACTTTGACATTTGCAATTGCAGGAAAAAATTAGAACCTTCCACTGCTGTCCATCATGCTATTAGCCTAGTAATGGCACATGTGCCCGGGCCACATTTGTCTTACAAAGAATTTCCGATGGGCGTCCGCGATTCATTATTCGACATGTTCTTAGTAAGTAACTATGTCATTTAATTCAAGTCTTTTCCAAACTCAATTCACAACAGTCTATTAATTGTGAAGCTTAATTTATTTACAGCGGACTTATCGATTCACTGGTGGACATGATGCGGCACGATGTCGTTCTACCTGGGAGTCTACTGTGAAGACAAATTATCGAAAGAGAGTATATGCGGCTCAGAAGAAGGCAAAAAAAAATGCTGGTGGGAGTGAAGACCGACAGCTGTGGAAGGAGCACTGTCCTCTATGGATGAGGAAGGAGGATTGGGACATACTATGTGACAAATTTGCCGACCCCAAGTGGATAGAAAAGTCCCAAAAAGCCAAATCAAATAGGGCGTCACAGCCGGAGACAAATTTGCATACATGTGGGTCCGTCTCTTTTGCGACTCATAAAAATAAAATGGTAAGTAATGTTTCAAATCTTCTAACATTTTATTAACATATATGACAATTTTTTACTATGAACTATATAACATGCTGTGGAGCTTAATCGAGCTCCGACGTTTCTCGAGGTGTTCGACAGAACACACAAAAAGAAGGCGACATGTCAATTTGTGAGTACGAGAGCTCGTTCAATAGCGGTAAGTTTATCTTCGTGTGCAACTTCTACCATTCATTTAATTCAGATTGAATCATATGGAATTGACTAATTATTTTATTTTATTTGTAGGAAACATATAGTAGAGCTGTGACAGAGAAGTACGGGGAGGGAGAGGGGGAGCAGCCAGAGTTGGATCCGACAGAATGGGTGGCCGCAGCTGGTGTACCGAAGAAAGGCCGAATATATGGTTTTGGGGACAGCATGGACTCTAGCGCGGTGATATCATCGTGTGCGAGTTCGAACTCTGCCCAAACCAGTACTTCTGCCTTCAGTATACCTCAATCTGCCCCCAGTACTTCTGGTAGCGACGTCAGAGACATCGTCCGATCGGAGATGTCTAGCCAGATTTCTGATTTGCAGCTGCAGATGCAGCGGCAGTTCCGAGAGGAGATGTCTACCCAGCAGGCAGCCATGTTGCAGGCACTCACTGGCCTGCTCTCCCAAGCGGGAATTCTCCCTCATGCATCCACCACCACGGCACAAGCGGCACAGGTGATTTTTTTCCATGGGTCTTTTCTAGGAGTTCAGTTTGGCACTTGGTTTAAAATCAAAGCAGTCGGGGTCCGGGGGTCCAGAATGTGAAATACTGATCCAATCGGCATTCTGATCGTTCCAACACGACCTGGGAGGTAGACGTGACTTGTCAGAGCTGACGGATTCCAAATCAGACATCCAGTTTGGGCCCGACGCTCAAAAGTGCATTTTGTAAATGCACTTGGTTTAAAATCAAAGCGGTCAGGGTCCGGGGGTCCAGAATGTGAAATACTGATCCGATCAGCATTCCGATCATTCCAACATGACCTGGGAGGTAGACGTGACTTGTCAGAGCTGACGGATTCCAAATCGGACATCCGGTTTGAGCCTGACGCTCAAAAGTGCACTTTGTAAATGCACTTGGTTTAAAATCAAAGCAGTTGGGGTCTGGGGGTCCAGAATGTGAAATACTGATCCGATCGGCATTCCGATCATTCCAACACGACCTGGGAGGTAGACGTGACTTGTCAGAGTTGACGAATTCTAAATCGGACATCCGGTTTGAGCCCCACGCTCAAAAGTGCATTTTGTAAATGCACTTGGTTTAAAATCAAAGCAGTCGGGGTCCGGGGGTCCAGAATGTGAAATACTGATCCGATCGGCATTCCGATCATTCCAACACGACTTGGGAGGTAGACGTGACTTGTCAGAGCTGACGGATTCCAAATCGGACATCCGGTTTGAGCCCCACGCTCAAAAGTGCATTTTGTAAATGCACTTGGTTTAAAATCAAAGCAGTCGGGGTCCGGGGGTCCAGAATGTGAAATACTCATCCGATCGGTATTCCGATTATTCCAACATGACCTGGGAGGTGACGGATTCCAAATTGGACATCCGGTTTGGGCCCGACGCTCAAAAGTGCATTTTATAAATGCACTAGGTTTAAAATCAAAGCAGTCGGGGTCCGAGGGTCCAGAATGTGAATTACTGATCCGATCGGCATTCCAATCATTCCAACACGATCTGGGAGGTAGACGTGACTTGTCAGAGCTGACGGATTCCAAATCAGACATCCGGTTTGAGCCCGACGCTCAAAAGTGCATTTTGTAAATGCACTTGGTTTAAAATCAAAGCGGTCGGGGTCCGGGGGTCCAGAATGTGAAATACTGATCCGATCGGCATTTCGATTGTTCCAACACGACCTGGGAGGTAGACGTGACTTGTCAGAGCTGACGGATTCTAAATCGGACATCCGGTTTGAGCCCCACGCTCAAAAGTGCATTTTGTAAATGCACTTGGTTTAAAATCAAAGCAGTCAGGGTCCGGGGGTCCAGAATGTGAAATACTGATCCGATCGGCATTCTGATTGTTCCAACACGACCTGGGTGGTAGACGTGACTTGTCAGAGCTGACGGATTCAAAATCGGACATCCGGTTTGAGCCCCACGCTCAAAAGTGCATTTTGTAAATGCACTTGGTTTAAAATCAAAGCAGTCGGGGTCCGGGGGTCCAGAATGCGAAATACTGATCCCATCGGCATTCCGATCATTCCAACACGACTTGGGAGGTAGACGTGACTTGTCAGAGCTGACGGATTCCAAATCGGACATCCGGTTTGAGGCCGACGCTCAAAAGTGCATTTTGTAAATGCACTTGGTTTAAAATCAAAGCAGTCGGGGTCCGGGGGTCCAGAATGTGAAATACTGATCCGATCGGCATTCCGATTGTTCCAACACGACCTGGGAGGTAGACGTGACTTGTCAGAGCTGACGGATTTCAAATCGGACATCCGGTTTGAGCCCCACGCTCAAAAGTGCATTTTGTAAATGCACTTGGTTTAAAATCAAAGCAGTCAGGGTACGGGGGTCCAGAATGTGAAATACTGATTTGATCGGCATTCCGATTGTTCCAACATGACCTGGGTGGTAGACGTGACTTGTCAGAGCTGACGGATTCCAAATCGGACATCCGGTTTGAGCCCCACGCTCAAAAGTGTATTTTGTAAATGCACTTGGTTTAAAATCAAAGCAGTCGGGGTCCGGGGGTCCTGAATGCGAAATACTGATCCCATCGGCATTCCAATCATTCCAACACGACCTGGGAGGTAGACGTGACTTGTCAGAGCTGACGGATTCCAAATCGGACATCCGGTTTGAGCCCCACACTCAAAAGTGCATTTTGTAAATGCACTTGGTTTAAAATCAAAGCAGTCGGGGTCCAGGGGTCCAGAATGTGAAATACTGATCTGATCGGCATTCTGATTATTTCAACATGACCTGGGAGGTAGACGTGACTTGTCAGAGCTGACGGATTCCAAATCGGACATCCGGTTTGAGCCCCACGCTCAAAAGTGTATTTTGTAAATGCACTTGGTTTAAAATCAAAGCGGTCGGGGTCCGGGGGTCCAGAATGTGAAATACTGATCTTATCGGCATTCTGATCATTCCAACATGACCTGGGAGGTAGACATGACTTGTCAGAGCTGACGGATTCCAAATCGAACATCCGGTTTGAGCCCCACGCTCAAAAGTGCATTTTGTAAATGCACTTGGTTTAAAATCAAAGCAGTCGGGGTCCGGGGGTCCAGAATGTAAAATACTGATCCGATCGGCATTCTGATCATTCCAACACGACCTGGGAGGTAGACGTGACTTGTCAGAGCTGACGGATTCCAAATCGGACATCCGGTTTGAGCCCCACGCTCAAAAGTGCATTTTGTAAATGCACTTGGTTTAAAATCAAAGCAGTCGGGGTCCGGGGGTCCAGAATGTGAAATACTGATCTGATCGGCATTCCGATCATTCCAACATGACCTGGGAGGTAGACGTGACTTTTCAGAGCTGACGGATTTCAAATCGGACATCCGGTTTGGGCCCGACGCTCAAAAGTGCATTTTGTAAATGCACTTGGTTTAAAATCAAAGCGGTCGGGGTCCGGGGGTCCAGAATGTGAAATACTGATCCGATCGGCATTCCGATCATTCCAACATGACCTGGGAGGTAGACGTGACTTGTCAGAGCTGACAGATTCCAAATCGGACATCCGGTTTGAGTCCGACGCTCAAAAGTGCACTTTGTAAATGCACTTGGTTTAAAATCAAAGCAGTCGGGGTCCGGGGGTCCAGAATGTGAAATACTGATCCGATCGGCATTCCGATCATTCCAAGACGACCTGGGAGGTAGACGTGACTTGTCAAAGTTGACGAATTCTAAATCGGACATCCGGTTTGAGCCCCACGCTCAAAAGTGCATTTTATAAATGCACTTGGTTTAAAATCAAAGCAGTCGGGGTCTGGGGGTCCAGAATGTGAAATACTGATCCAATCGGCATTCCGATCATTCCAACATGACCTGGGAGGTAGACGTGACTTGTCAGAGCTGACGGATTCCAAATCGGACGTCCGGTTTGAGCCCCACGCTCAAAAGTGCATTTTGTAAATGCACTTGGTTTAAAATCAAAGCAGTCGGGGTCCGGGGGTCCAGAATGTGCAATACTGATCCGATCGACATTCCGATTGATCCAACACGACTTGGGAGGTAGACGTGACTTGTCAGAGCTGACGGATTCCAAATCGGACATCCGGTTTAAGCCCGACGCTCAAAAGTGCATTTTGTAAATGCACTTGGTTTAAAATCAAAGTAGTCGGGGTCCGGGGGTCCAGAATGTGAAATACTGATCCGATCGGCATTCCAATCATTCCAACACGACTTGGAAGGTAGACGTGACTTGTCAGAGCTGACAGATTCCAAATCGGACATCCGGTTTGAGCCCCACGCTCAAAAGTGCATTTTGTAAATGCACTTGGTTTAAAATCAAAGCAGTCGGGGTCCGGGGGTCCAGAATGTGAAATACTGATCCGATCGGCATTCCGATCATTCCAACATGACCTAGAGGTAGACGTGACTTGTCAGAGCTGACGAATTCCAAATCGGACATCCGGTTTGAGCCCCACGCTCAAAAGTGTATTTTGTAAATGTACTTGGTTTAAAATCAAAGCAGTCGAGGTCGGGGGTCCAGAATGTGAAATACTGATCCGATCGGCATTCCGATCATTCCAACACGACTTGGGAGGTAGACGTGACTTTTCAGAGCTGACGGATTCCAAATCGGACATCCGGTTTGAGCCCGACGCTCAAAAGTGCATTTTGTAAATGCACTTGGTTTAAAATCAAAGCGGTCGGGGTCCGGGGGTCCAGAATGTGAAATACTGATCCGATCGGCATTCCGATTGTTCCAACACGACCTGGGAGGTAGACGTGACTTGTCAGAGCTGACGGATTCTAAATCGGACATCCGGTTTGAGCCCCACGCTCAAAAGTGCATTTTGTAAATGCACTTGGTTTAAAATCAAAGCAGTCGGGGTCCGGGGATCCAGAATGTGAAATACTGATCCGATCGGCATTCCGATCGTTCCAACATGACCTGACTTTTCAGAGCTGACGAATTTCAAATCGGACATCCGGTTTGAGCCCGACGCTCAAAAGTGCTTTTTGTAAATGCACTTGGTTTAAAATTAAAGCAGTCGGGATCCGAGGGTCCAGAATGTGAAATACTGATCCGATCGGCATTCCGATCGTTCCGACACGACCTGGGAGGTAGACGTGACTTGTCAGAGCTGACGGATTCCAAATCGGACATCCGGTTTGAGCCCCACGCTCAAAAGTGCATTTTGTAAATGCACTTGTTTTAAAATCAAAGCAGTCGGGGTCCGGGGGTCCAGAATGTGAAATACTGATCCGATCGACATTCCGATCGTTCCAACACGACCTGGGAGGTAGACGTGACTTGTCAGAGCTGACGGATTCTAAATCGGACATCCGGTTTGAGCCCCACGCTAAAATAACTCAATTCTAAACTATGTTAGTTTTCAAAACTTAGTTTAGAATAATTCAAAAAAGTAGGTTCTATGATTGATATCTTTACAGTCATCGATTTGATATTATGTTTGATTTAAATTCATGTAATCTAATAAAATATTTAATTTATCTTTATACTAATTTTAATTTTTTTATCTATGTATATTTTTTTTAATATAGGAGGATCCTTCTGCGAGCGGTACCAGAGGGGATGAGCAGGGCGGTGGGGATGAAGATATGGACGATCTGGAGGATATTTGTTGATTTTGTTGTATTTTTTTTATGTAACGCTGATGAGTTTATTCTGATATTTGATGTAATTTTAATTAAATTTGATATTTTATTTTTGTTACCAGAGGGGATGAGCAGGGCGGGGGGGATGAAGATATGGTCGATCTGGAGGATATTTATTGATTTTGTTGTATTTTTTTTATGTAACGCTGATGAGTTTATTCTGGTATTTGATGTAATTTTAATTAAATTTGATTTTTTATTTTTGTTCGTATGTATTTTTTGTTTTCGATGATTTTGTAAACAGGTTTTTAATACAAATGTGTTGTTTTAAAAAAAAGATGAAAATATATTTCGGACGGATTTTGAGACGGATCCGTCTCAAATTTGAGACGGAGTTAAGGACGGAAATTAGGCTGTCTCAAATTGAAGATGGAATTTAAGAGAAATTTCAGACTGATAGGTAGACAGAATTTATGTCCGTCTCAATTACCGTGCGTAATTTGCGACGGAAATAACGACGGAAAATAGTTGCGTCGGAAAAGTTGAGATGGATATTTAGACGAATTTTTCTGTCGCAAACTTCAGACGGATTTAAAGACGACACTTTCCATCCGAATTTGTTTCATTACCGACGAAATTTGCGGCGGATTTTTATGCCGTCGGAAGTTTAGGACGGATTTTAGGACAGAAGAAAATCCGTCGGTTATTTGTGACACTTTTTTTAAGACGGCCCTTTTCCGTCCCAATTCGGTCGCAAATCCGTCACAAAATCGATTAGCGACAGATTTTGCGACGGATTTGGGACGGAATAGGGCCGTCGCTAAAACCGCTTTTCTTGTAGTGGGAGAACCTGGGAGAAAGAGAGAGAGGGAGAGTCCCGCGGCCGAGGGAGAGAGAGAGGGAGAAAGAGAGAGAGGTAGAGGAGAGAGAGAGAGAGAGAGAGAGAGAGAGAGAGAGAGAGAGAGAGAGAGAGAGAGAGAGAGAGAGAGAAGCACGCCACGGAGGTCGCGGCGGGGGGTCACGGTGGGGAAGAAAACGGGAGAGAAAGAAACGGAGGGAGGAAGAGAAAGAGAGGGAGAAAAAGTGACGACAGTGGTCGCGGCGGGGGGAAGAGAGAGAAGGAGAGAAACAGAGGGAAGAGAAGAGAGAAACGGAGAGAGGGAGAGAGGAAGACGACGACGGCGGCCGGCGGTGTGGGGTGGTGACGCAGGCGGGCTCGGGGCGTCGTGGAGGGCGGCGAAGGAGCTTCGCGGCAACGGCGGTGACGTGGGAGGAAGCCGGGTGACGGGGTTCACGGCAGCAATGGCGTGGTGGACGGTGGGCATGGTGAGCTTGCATGCAGGTGACGGTGTGCGATGGTCTGGGTGCCCGGTGATGGCGACGGTGAAGGCGGGCGACGTGGCTGGCAACGGGGTGCTTGCGGACGTCGGCGGATGAGCTCAGGGACGCGGGCTACGTGGCCGGTGGGATTACAGCAGCAGTGACTGTGGTGGCGTGGGTGACGGCGTTGGCGGCGTCCGCGGCGGGGGAAGGTGCAGAGTGGTCACGGAGTATGTGTGATATGCAGAGGAGGGTGAGGGTGGAGGTTGGCCATGGGAGGAGGGCGACGGCGGGAGAGGGGGTTCATGGGTGTGGGTTGGCAGGTGGTGGCTGCGTGAGGTACTACCAGCGGCGAGGGGCGGCAACAGTGGGGGGTGTCCAAAAGAGAAAGGGAGAGGGGAGGAAGAGGTGGAGAATGGAACGGTGGCGGGTTGGAGTGAAGATAAAATGAGGATGGGAGGTGCTGCGGGAGGTGGACGACGACAACGGCTATTGGCAGAGAGAGGGAATCGTGTGTGTACTGAGAGAGGGAGGAGTTGATGGAGGCGATGTGGGTGCGAAGTGGGGTCTCTCTGGCAGTGGAGTGGAGAGTGGGGTGTTGTGGGAGAGAAGGGAGGGCAGAGAAGAGTGAGTGGGTTGAGTGTTCACGGGAGTGGTTGTGTGTGTATGTGCCGTGGGGAGAGGGGTGAGAACAGGGAAAGGTGGGGTTTTGAAAAAGGGGGGATTCCCCTTGCCGGGCGGCTGAGCCTAAAAGACAGAGGAGAAGAGATGGGCTGGGTTCGCTGCCAGAAAAATGATAAGAAGAAATAGGAAGAGAAGAAATGAGAGGGACGTGAGAGATAGATTCTCTGATGGTGGGAAGAGAGAACAAAAAGGTGGGGGAATGATGTTTCGAGGTGGTTGGTTTCGATAGTGATAAGATGGAAGATAATTGAGGAGGTTTTAGTGAGGGAATTTTTAGGATGAGGTAAATAATTAGTACATATAATATTACTTTTTTTGCCTTTTTTGTTTAAACTTATTAAAACAAAACTTAATATGTAAAACAATATTAAATATATGTATTTACAACCTTGTATATAAATATATATATATATATATATATATTTAAGTTTTATATTTTTTAACCTTTTCTCAATTTTTTTAGATTTTAAATAACCTTTCTGAATTTTTTTGTATTTTTAATACCCCCCTTTTTTTATTTTATTTATTTTTTTTGAATTTTCTTATAAGCTCTTTTTTTATAAGCTTTTCTCTTTTTTTTGTATTTTTCTAACCTTATCTGATTATTCACTTTAGGACATGTTTGCTTTGAATGTATAGACTTGCTAAAGGCTGAATGTACAGACTTGCTAGCTGAATGTACAGACTTGCTAAGGCTGAATGTACAGACTTGTTAAAGAATGTACAGACTTGCTAGCTGAATGTACAGACTTGCTAGCTGAATGTACAGACTTGCTAAGGCTGAATGTGCAGACTTGCTAGTTGAATGTACAGACTTGCTAAGGCTGAATGTACAGACTTGCTAGCTGAATGTACAGACTTGCTAGCTGAATGTACAGACTTGCCAAGCTGAACGTACAGACTTGCCAAGGCTGAACGTACAGACTTGCCAAGCTGAACGTACAGACTTGCTAAGCTGAACGTACAGACTTGCTAAAGGCATGTGCAGACTTGAATGTATAGACTTGCTGCAACCATGTGCAGACTTGGTGTATAGACTTGCTGCAACCATGTGCAGACTTGAATGTATAGACTTGCTGTAACGTACAGACTTGCTATGTATAGACTTGTTACAACGTATAGACTTGACTTGAATGTATAGACTTGCTGCAACGTACAGACTTGTTATGTATAGACTTGCTGCAACGTACAGACTTGTTATGTATAGACTTGTTGCAACGTATAGACTTGCTATGTATAGACTTGTTGCAACGTATAGACTTGTTATGTATAGACTTGTTGCAACGTACAGACTTGAATGTATAGACTTACTAAGTCATCAAAACAAAGATGATTAATCACCCACATGAATCAAATGCGCAAGTCACTTTAGGGCATCACGGTGTAATATGAGATTTACCCAGGGAAAACGTGAAAACGGCGTGTCTACAGCTGCCCTGCCTTGGCATCTACTTTGTAGGGACGGGACATGTAATGGAATGAAATGAAATGCATGGAATGAAATGGAGTGAAGTGAAAAACAAATGCCAAGGTGTGATGAGACACGCCTTCATCATTCTCCTGATGGGAATCTTTCCAAAGTCCAGCAAAACAACCTTGAGGAGGGTCTCCCAAAGTCAACGATTGTTCGAATGGAAATAAGGAAGGAGAAAAGGTGCACTTGAGCATAAATAAAATGGGGGACTAACTTCTCTGTGCGGAAGTACCTAGGTCGTAGACATGCAGGTTTCACCTCGGGGAGCAGTTACCAGCCATGTGGAAGTGCTGCGGCCGAGGTGGTCCCAATGAAGTAAAAAGTAGTTGATAAATCCAAACAACGTTTCTTCCGGAGAACCAATCCCAAGGTGGTTTCGAGGAAACTGAGTACTCGACTCAGAATGGAATATCTCATACTATTCAAGAATTTAAGCACAACGACTCTCGCAATCAAGTTAAGTGAATGATCTTCCACAATGATATCAAAGTCTTATATGAATGCATGCTGGGTTTAAAAGAAAAATATAAAACAAAAGAAAATAGAAGGTATCCAAGGATAATATTGTTAAGCTGTGGAGACTGGGTCAGGATACCGATCCGATGAGCTGATCCTAAGCCGGGGCCCGTTTATCCACGTACCGACACATCGGACGGGACCGTCGTCCCCAAGCTGTCACACCCTAACGGCCTATCCGTACGTCCTGAATTCCTCTGAAGTGATCGCTATTTTTGTTGAAGGGGAACTCAAACTCCAGATTTATCAAGACATAAGGTCCTTGGTATGCTCTAATAGCGTAGATATCATACAGTAGGATGCATGACACAGTGGGGCCAATCACCGGAGTGACTGAGGGTGGGACAGTGTGATCCCATTTTTTTTAAACGGTACCTACACTTAACAGTTAACACACAATTATTGCATCGATGTCTGCACCGAACAGTTAACACACAATTATTACACAAGAAATGGAATTGCACTTTACAAAGAAATCCACATACCCAGGTAATTCACAGAAACAAGCAGAGACATAATGCAAACCAAACAAGATTCCTCCGGTAAAAATCCATAACGGTAACTCATCATTCATGCTTTACATTTACAGTTTTACCCCTCTTTTCTCCTATAAGTATCCCCCTAGCGCTTGGCCAAATGCATTGCAGGTGGTTTCGGTGAAGTGGATTCCTTTGAGATGGGAAAGGAGAGATCATGGTCTTTGGAGATGGAGGGTGAACCTTCCCGCCCTACCAAGAGGGGGAGGTTCGACCGCGAGTTCAAGAAATTGACCGAGATTGAAGGTCGTCTGAGCGACAGGGTTCTCTCGCGAAGGGTGAGTTAGCTCTTTCCTCTATTCTTCAGACACGAGTTCTTTCTTACCCATTCATTCTTTTCTTTTCTTTCCTTTCCTTTCAGCTGTATCCCCTCTTTCTGGGTCCTCGAAGACTCTCCAGACTGCCTTGGCTGTCGAAGCTCACTTCCAACGTTACTACCGACATGAGGGTTTTTATTTCAAAGTGGCACCTTCAAGGCCTGGTTATCCACGCCAAATATTATAACAAGATTTGCATGGATTGGGCAGCCATGGGTGCACTGGTAGAGGTTTGGCACCCTGAAACCCACACCTTCGTCTTTCCTACTTTTGAATCGACTTTCCTTCTAGAGGAGGCGGAACTCCTGCTTGGCTTAAAAAGATTCAGGAATGATGGGAGAATAAAAATTTTGCCCATGGGGAAGAAGGTGTCCTCTGAGGAAGTCCTAGGAAGCTTCATGCCCTACGGAGTCATTAAAGGCGTTCAGACACAGCGGGGAATCAACTTACAAAAGCTCGCAGACTGGACTGTGAGCGCTTTAGAAAGATTGACAGGTGACGAATGCTTAGAAGGACTCATGAAAGGGTTCGTGATATGTTTGGCCGGAGCTCTCCTCTTCCCCAGCACCGACAATATCATGGAGGAGGATCAGCTGGGCGTGATTTGTGGACTCTGGAAGGGCAAGAGAGTGGGGCCGGCCGTCCTTGCCTACCTTTACAGCGGTCTCACAGCTTCCAGCATGGGCCAGCCCCCCTATGGGTGCATGTTTCTCCTCAATTGCTGGATCGATCTCCACTTCAAATTTGATCGCTGCGAGGAGGCACGAACTACTTCCAGAATCTTCCAACAAAGTCCCCTTTATCACATGGTTGATGTGTTGGGTTTTGGCGGGAGTGTGGTCAATCGCACGCCTCGGCTGAAGTCACGTGGAGACTGGCGCACTTAATTCAACACCTTGGAGCGGGATGCGTTTACTCACGCGCCAGCATGTTTACTTGGGCGTGAGCTTCTCACGAGACTCTCCCCTGATGCGGAACTCCAGCTTATCGGTGCAACTGAGTTTGTTCTTTACAGCTCGCACCGGTATTGCCTACAAATCGGCCTTCTGCGACACTCTTTTCCTACGCTATCCGACCTTCCTTTGATTAAAGAAAGGGAGTTGGGCACGGATGATGATGCAATAGACATGACAGCGATCAAATCAGCGTGGAAGGCAAGCGTTCCACAAAAGGCGATGGTGTCTGTGAGTGAGGATCGGGAGCTATGGAAGGCTTATGTAATGGAGCTCGGGAAACTGAGGCCTGAGGTGCCCAAACCCTAATGTATCTCGTTTCAGAATAAATGCCAAGCCTTAATCTCATTGCATGCTCCTTGAATCCCCTTTCCCATTTTCTTTTCATAGAGGCGGCTAAAATGATGGACGCCGGGCAGCAGCTGGCTGTCCCAGATAGGAGCTAGAGGATCGGAGCAACTACAGTATGAGGAGTTACCCTGAGACGTCCTAGAGCTAAAGGTTTCTCTCCAGGTGCCGAGGAGAGAGGTAAAGCAGGAGAGAGTAAGGAGAGAAACAAGGATAGAGCGGCATCGAGGTTGGTACTGGGGGCCCTGGCGATGAAACTTTGGGAGAAGCAGTGATCGGGCACGTCAACCCCTCAGAGTCGTTGCAGGGAATTGGAGCTCACAGTGGTGGGCTCCTGGAGCTGATGCAGTCTTTTCGGGAAGCAAAGGGCGGCTCGACCAGTGGCCTTGACTTCGAGAGCTTCGCGGCCATCGGGGTCGCGAGAGAAGCAGGAAAACGACGAAGGGCACTGCCAAAGAGCCGGTGGGAACGTGTGGCATGGCAAAGCGATTGTTGCGTCACGGAACTATAGAAGGCCTCTGAGGGACTTCTTACCTTCGGAGAGAAGAGAGAAGAGAAGTGACCAGAAGAGTGATGAGTGTTAGTGAGTGGCTTGCACACCCACTCTCTCCTCATGACGGGCACAAACCCTTATATAGATATGTGAGTGGAATGGGTTGGTTTAAGGGCAGCTTGCTTGCCCTAGATGTGTTCCTTCTGTTCTATAGCTCTTCTCTACCATGTGGGTTCCCACGAGACATGCTCGACGAGATGTCTCCTTAAAACAAGGGGCAGTGACTCACGATAGCCATGATTTTCAAAGAGAATCTGCCACTGATTTCAACAATATCGACGCCTAATTCTCTTTTCCCATGTGAATGCCCTCAATTTTTTTTTTGCGCTAAAAGTAGTCACAATAGGACAGGGACACGGGGAATTTTAGACCACGTGAGGGTGGCGGGTCGACAAATCACGGCTTTGCTCCATTTACTTCACACGGCAAAGTGGCACGCGAGGGTACCGAGGCCATGATTTCAAAGGATCTACCACCAATTTCAACAATGTCGGTCGCTGATCCTGTTTTCCCGCATAAATGTCCCCTACTTCCTCTTTTATGTTAGAGATAGTTGCAACGGGACAATGAACACGGGGAATCTTCGAACCGAATAGGGAGGACGGGTCAACAAATCACGCCCCTGAATCGATCACTCCACATGGTAGAGTGGGCGCGAGAGTAAAAGGAGAGTGCATTGCCGTAAAGGCTATTGCTAGGGGTGATGGTGATAGATCCAGATCACCTCCTTTCCAATCCTATAAATACCTCCCCTTTCACTCGACTTGGAAGTACCAAAGTCGTGAGAGCAGATTTGAGGAGTGCAAGTTTGTAAGGAGGGGAGGTAGTGAGTGTTGCTCATTTATCAGGATGGAGGGTGAATCTAGCTTCAGAGGAGAAGGTGAGTCTTCCCGCTCTTCGAAGAGGAGCAGATCTGGTAGCAATTCTAGAAGACTCTCAGAAGTCGAAGGACAACTGAGTGAGAGGACCCGATCACAGCTTGTACGTGGATCCCTTAGTTCCTTTCTTCATCCTTTCTTCTCCTTTCTTGCTTAGCAAGGCTCCCCTTTCTCACCTCTTGTGTATGTGCAGAGCATGATGTAATCGCACATCTCGTGGGAGCTGGTAGTAGCGGCATATCGAGGTCTCCCGGACATCCAGAAGGCCAGACTAGACGTGATGGGGTTCGGGGCCTTCCTCCGAATCGAGCCAATTAAGCTCGACCTTGCCCCGATCCAAGCACTGCGTGAAAGATGGGACCCAATGAGCCGGGCATTCCTGATGTCGTGGGGGCACATGGTGCCCAGCCTGGAAGACATGGTCCGCATCACGGGCCTGAAGGTAGATGGGGAAGTGGTGACTGGCGTCACCTACGCGGACTACCGAGAAGGTGCCCAGAAGTTGTTGGGGCTGGACCTTGATGGTCGGAAGAACAGGTCAGTAGCTAAGGCATCGATCATGGAGGTGTTAGGGCTTACTGACATTCGTCCACGGGATGACGAGTCCCTGGAGGAATTCATGGAAAGGGCTGAAAGAGGTGCACGTGCCGTATACTGCGTGGATGCTAGCAACTAGGAGAGGAGCAATATGGACCTGAGGAGGTTCCTCCTCTTCCTGTTGGGCAAGTTGCTGCTGGGCTCCAAGGGAGATAACATACACTGCCGCTTCCTGGAGCTGCTCGTGGACTTGGAGAGGGTAGGACAATACGCCTGGGGAGCTGCCATACTAGCGCATCTATTCCCAGGTCTGTCGCAAAGGACAGGCCGAGAGGTGACAATAAATGGGTTTACGCCCTTCATCCAGGTAAAAGATTATTATTATTATTTTTGTGGTTTTTGTTGATGCCAATGACACATGATGGTGTAGCTATGGAGCTACTATTATATTCCAATGGGGAGAGCTCGACACTGGCGGCCAGTGACGATCCCGTTGGCTAGGCGGTGGCAACCCATCATGAGCACAGCACCACTATCCTACCAACTGATGGTATTGAGACGGGAGCTACAAGAGTTCCCTGCAACGATGGTAGGATACTTTTTTCTATTTTTTTGTTTTGTTCATTTTTTACCATTTCTTTGTATTTTTGAGTAACTAAGAAGATATGTACAACCCAAAATAGGTGAACTGGAGGCCTTACTCGAATATGGTCGATGTCGACCAGTCATGGGTAATTGGAAGCCGTGCCCGATTCGGACGGGACCTCTGGCTCCATTGTTTGAATGAAATTGAGCCACTAAGGCTACGATTAGCCATGAGGACCCTAGGGCTTGCCCAGAATGGGTGGATATGACCACATCACCCAGCGTTGGGAAGAAGACGCGTGGGCCGGCAACCTGCGTTGATTGGAGGGTGCGCTTCCCCGAACAGTATGAAGATTGGCAACGGGGTGGCACGCTCGTGGAATCACAAGCGCAAGACAGTGAAGATTACCTATGGCTCTACAGGGCAATGTATGCGGAGAGGCTCCAGCTTGGGGGGCTTGTAGACGTAAAGTAAAAACACCATTTTTTTTGCCTTTTACAATTTCCATTTTTTTTAAATTTTGTGAACTCAAGAGCCATAACTGTAGGATACCCGTGACACCATAATAACGAACTTACGAGCTCGTTTGGAGGACACGGAGCAAGAGTTGAATGACACCCGAGTGGCTCTGGGTTCATTAGTAAGTGTGTATGTACACGCTCCTGGTATGATTTGAAATTCATGGGCCTAACCACTTAAATGTCACCTCTTATCTGTCGCAGCGTGCCCAGCTCGATGCAGTTTCATCGGCGATGGGGGCAGACGGCATTTCTTCCAGTCTATGGATTCCTACTTCAGAGTTAGATCTACTCCACGAGCAGCTTGCTCATGCCACACAACGGGCTGCGGAGGCAGAAGGGATGCTTTCTGCACAGGTGAGGGTTTCACCGTTTAATATCCCTTGTTCAAACCTTGCCATATGCTTGAGATGAAACGTATGGCAGGAGAAAGAAACACAGGATGCACACGCGCATGCCGCGCAGAAGGAAGCTAGAATAGCCAAGCTAGAAGAGGAACTGCAGCGTCGTCCAAGTGAGGACTCTTCCAGGGATGTTGTGGAGCTGAGGATCACCCTTCAGCTGGAGAGGGAAGACAGAGAAAGAGAACGTGCCGAGAGAGAAAGGGACAGGGAACGAGAAAAGGCCAAGAGATTGGCCGATAAAGAGGAAAAGAGGGCCCTGGAGGCCCAATTATTTGAATTGAGGACCAGTCTCGGCCTCGCCGAGCAGTGGCTGAAGGATGGCGAGGAACGCTACCGAAGAGCACGAGAGCGTGGCTTTCATGTTAGTAGCTTCTTTGCTGCCCCCGCAGATCGACGTCGGGGAGTGGAGATAGAAAGAGGACACAAAGCGGTAGGAGTACCGCTTTTCATGGATGGATAGCACCTTCTAGAGTTTCTTGCCCAGAAAGCGGCGAGACGAGTAATGTAGAGAAGGAGGGCGGAACCTAATGTAAGCTCTCTTTTGTTGTTTATTTTTCGGTTGAGAGTGGAATAAAATGTTTTGTGCTTGGTTCTCTACTTCTTTCTTGTCTCTCGAATCCCTGCACACATCTAAGCAAACAAGTTAGTATTTCTGCTCTGACTTGCCCCTTGCTCAATAAGCAGATGTGGTTTTGAATTATCCTTGATAACGAGTCAAGGGGCAAGCCTTTATTAACAAAGGCAATAATAAAGGATAATGATGAATGCGGCACACAAGCACACAGATGCAAACGGAAATTTAAAATGAGATGTTGCATACAAATGCAATCATGCGAAATGTGTTTTTTTTGTTTTTTTATTTTTATTCATTTTATTCATTTTTTTTTATTTTATTGTTTGTTTATTATTTATTTTTTTGGTCTTTTACATTTCCATTTTTTTGCATATACATTTTTCTCCCTTTTTTTGGGTTTTTGGATTTGTTGTTGTTTTTGGTTTGTTTTTGTTTTTTTATTTTTTGCTAATGCATGATGACCAATCGATATAACATATGACTTGCATGAGAATAGGGGTTTCTTACTAACCTCCCAGGCATCCTAAGTGCACATCTAGGTTGATTTGGGCCTCTAGACTCCTCGAATGATAATCCCACGGCTAAGACTTATCTTGATGACAATACCGTCATGCCATGCTTAGGCTCCCGGTTGCTTCCGACCACAGGGATTCACCCAAAAAGTGTTCAAGGTAAATGATTTGCCCGACCCGGGTCTATTTCCTCACAACTCTAGATGATATGTAATGGAACACCCTGGAACTCAAACGACCAACCGCGCGACGCTGACCCAGAATCAGACGTCGTCGCACCCATAGGTGACGCGCTTGCATTGGTCTAAGCCCGATGTTAGACTTAAGAATAGATTAAGGTGGTAGATAGAGGTCTTGACTGGCCAGAAACACGGAGACTCCTTCACGACAATGGCTTTTGCTTTTCAAAAAATGGACAACCATATGTTTGTATTGAAATGAGGTTACAAGCTTTGGCAAGCTTCACCCTTCGGGAACTCCATTGAGCCTTCATCTTCAGGGGAAGAAGGAAGAATATTGGGGGCAAACCTCCTGAGAGGACCGGCAAAACCGTTAACCCGACGAGCCAATAGGGGCGCACTTAACTTCCCCTTTCAGGCAACTTCAGACCAAATCTCGAGCATTTACATCTCATGACCCCTTTTGTATAGAATTTGACTTTCAGTCAAAGGGGTTTCATTTGTGGGATCAGGCACGGTTATGAACAGGCTTTTCACTTGACTTTGATTTTGTTCTTCTTTTCTGATTTTTTTTTTGTTGACAGATTTTTGCGAGGGACATAGTATTTTGACATTATGGAATCCTTCTTGGATGCCTGCGGGGACACTGCCCCCTTCTCGTGCTCTGACCCATGCTCGAGGAATTGGGCCCTACTCTCACCCTAGGGGTTGTGTTCGTGTTTCCCATGCTCAGCGTTTTAAGGGTGCCGGCTGTCTCACTCGGTCGAAGAGAGAGAGAATAAAGATTTAAGCCTTCTGGAGACCTTCTGGGTGAGGCCTCACCATGAGCGATGCTACCGATCTTCTATAGAACACATGTGTACATGCATGTTGCCTTCTTTTGAGGGTGGCATAAGCCGAACTAGCTGGACAGGGATCTCCACGGTTCTGGCAAACCAAGACCCGGAACCTACCAAGTCTTAATAGGCCCTATCCCAACATGGAGGTTGAATGCAATGACTTAGCTACATGGTAATCCCCAGGCATTGGCATTTTAAATTTTTTATTTTTTTTCTTTTCATTTTTTTCTATTTTTTTCTTTTGTTGTTGTATATATACATATTTTTGTTGTTTTCATTGTTTTCTATTTTTTTGTTGTTTTTCGTTTCATCATTTTTTGACACTATGTACACCTATCTAAGGGTAGTACTTCTTAAGATAAAGCCCATTCCAAGGGTGGGATAACTCGATCCCCTCAGCATTGACTAGCCTGTAGGCGTTGCCAGGATGCACAGCCTGAACCACGTTCGGTCCTTCCAAATTGGGTTGGAGTTTAGAACGCGGCCCACTAGGTTTTACAAACATTCTTTTCACTACCATTTCACCGACTTGAAATTTCCTTTCAATGACCTTCTTTTGATAAAAACGTGTGAGTCTGTTCCGATATACACGTGCATGCTCGACAGCGGCCAGCCGTTTCTCATCTAAGAGTTCCAATTGGGCAAGGAGTGAATCACGACGTTCGTCGAGGGGAAGCTCCTTGTCCAACTGTATCCTGAGAGAAGGAACCAAGATTTCATACGGAACTACCGCCTCCATCCCATAAGTAAGGGCGAATGGAGTTTGCCCAGTGGGAGTACGGATTGAAGTGCGATAGGCCCATAAAGCCTCAATCAACTTTTCTGGCCAATCCGAGAACTTGTTTGACTCACAGGTCTTTTTTATGATTTTAATCAATGTTGTATTAGTGGCCTCTGCTTGGCCATTACCTTGTGGATAATAAGGTGATGAATGATGCAATGTAATTTTATACCTTTTGCAGAGGTCCTGAAGGTCCCGAGAAATGAATTGTGGCCCATTGTCGGTGATGATTATGCTTGGAATGCCGAACCTGGCGATGATGTTCTTCATGATGAATTTACAGACTGTTGATGCTTTAACCTCCACGTAAGCTTCGGCTTCGGCCCATTTGGTGAAGTACTCCGTTGCAGTAAGGATGAATGATTTTTGCTTAGTGAGGGAGTTAGGATTACCAGGAGGACCAATGACATCGAAAGCCCACATGGAGAAAGGCCATGGGGAGGATACTGATGAAGTGAAGAAGATGGGGAATGAATTTTATCGGCGTGAAGTTGACACTTGACACACCTACGGACATAGACGGCACAATCCTCTTCCATGGTGGGCCAGTAAAAGCCTTGCCGAAGGATTTTCTTGGCAAGCATTTGGCTATTCACATGGCCACCGCACACACCAGAGTGTGCTTCCTCGACGCATTTCCAGACCTCCTCTTCGTCGAGACATCTTAGAAGAACACCAGTAAGACTTCTCTTGTACAGCACTCCTCCGACCAACATGTATCTCTGTGCCACTCTCCTTATGGCTTTCTTATCTTCCGATGTGGCTTCTCCAGGGTAGGATTGATCTTTGCAATACTTGGCAATTTCGTAAAACCATGGCTTCTCCTCATCAGCCAATTCTTCTTCTAACTCTGTCAACATAATTTCCCTCTTCTCAAGGATTTCTTCCTGTAGGGCCTTCCTTGCTATCCTGTCCTTGATATCTACGTAGGAAGCATCATTGACTGCAGGGGCGTGATGCTTGTAGATGGAAATGGACTCAAACCATCTTCCTAGAGGGAACCTTAAAGATGATGCCAACGAGGCGAGGGCATCGGCCAGAATATTCTGATGATGAGGGACATGGACAAAGATCAATTTGGTGAACAGTTTGGCAAAGGCAGCAGTGAGTTCTTGGTATGGCTTGAGCTTGGCATCGCGAGTGCGATATTTGGTGAGCACCTGGCGAAGAATGAGTTGACTATCACCTACGACTCGTAATTCGGTGATACGAAAAGAATGAGCGAGTTCTAGGCCAGCTAGAAGAGCTTCATATTCAGCTATATTGTTGGTAACGGGGAATTTGAGCTGGTATGCCAGTGGGAATGTAAGGCCTTCAGGCGACAGGAGTGCAATGCCGATTCCCTTCCCTTGGGAATTCAGAGCTCCATCAAAATGTAACGTCCACATGTAATCATCTGATTGGTTGATGGACATTAGTTCCTCATCTGGAAACTCTGACTGGACAGGATCGAATTTGGGGAGAGGATGGTGAGCGAGATGCTCAGCTATGGCATACCCCTTGATTGCCTTTTGCTGAATGTAGGTGATGTCAAACTGAGAAAGAAAGCTTTGCCAGCGTGCTAATCTATCCGTAAGGACATATTTTTCTAGAAGGAACTTGATAGGGTTCATTCAAGCAATCAGATGGACTTCATGAGCTAGAAAGTAGTGTTTCAACTTCTGCACTACCCAGACAAGGGCGGCATAAGTTTTCTCCATAGCCATGTACTTCTGCTCACAGGGGTTGAGGAGTTTGGACAAGTAATAGGTCGCCCTTTCCTTGCCCGCTTCATCGGCTTGTGCTAGGACAGCTCCCACGGAGTCGTCCAGGACTGAGGTGTAAAGGAATAAAGGTTTACCTGGCGTGGGTGGAATTAGGACCGGTGGATTGGCTAGATATTCTTTCAATCCTTCAAAAGCTTTTTGGCATTTAGAATTCCAAATGAATTCTACTCCTGACTTAGTCAACTCGTAGAAAGGTTTGCACCTTTGCGAGTGCTAGGACACAAATCGACGAATGAATTGTAACCTTCCGATTAACCCTCGAACTTCTCTCAGATTTTTCGGAGGTGGCATATCCCTAATCACTTTAGCCTTGTTGGGATCTATTTCAATACCCCTCTTACTCACAATGAAACCAAGCAATTTGCCTGACGAGACACCAAATACGCACTTTTTTGGATTCATTTTCAAATTGAACTCCCTTGATCTTTGCAGCACTTTAGCTAGAACTCTTGAGTGTTCAGCCCTAGTCCTAGATTTCACCAGTAAATCATCCACATACACCTCTAAATACACATGCATCATGTCATGAAATATTGCCATCATAGCCCTTTGATAAGTAGCTCCAGCATTTTTCAAACCAAATGGCATGACCAAATAGCAATAAGTTCTCCAAGGTGTGGTGAATGACGTTTTCTCCTGATCCTCTTCTGCCAAACGGATCTGATTATACCCCGAAAATCCATCCATAAACGAGAGAGTTTCATAGCCTGCTGTGTTATCAACCAACACGTCGATGTGAGGCAAGGGGAAATCATCTTTTGGACACGCGCGGTTAAGGTCCCGAAAATCGATACAGATTCTCACCTTTCCATCCTTTTTCATGACCGGGACAATGTTTGCCACCCATTGAGGATATAGGACGACTCTAATAAACCTGGCTTTGTGGAGCTTATCAACTTCTTCCTTCATTTTTAAAGCTATTTGGGGGTGGAAACGTCTTAACCTTTGCTTTACCGAGACGGACCCTGGTTTTAGCGTTAGGCGATGTTCGACCAGGGTGGAATCTAATCCCGGCATATCCTCGTAGCTCCATGCGAATGTGTCCCTATACTCCTTTAGAACCTTGATCAATTCCTCTTCTTCGGATGGCGGCAAATTATCACTTATGAGGACGATCCTAGGGTCTTCCTCGGTCCCCAGGTTGATCTCTTTGGTGGGTTCGTCTATAGCGGCTGATGGTTCGTCAAACATCCTCATTTCGCTAGCATATGCGTCAGCCGCGTCCTCATATTCTTCGTCCCCTTCTTCAATAGGGTACTCTTCATCTGTGAGCTCATAAACTCCATACCCCTCATCAATTGTGCAATCCTCCTCGCATTCTAACTCTGACAGTTGGATGGGATTCTCTAGCAATTGAGGAATGGCTAGAAAGGCTTGACACCTATTGGCTAAATCTAGAAGAAATTGACGAGGAATTTGCCTACCCTTGGATTTTCTTCTAGGCACTACCCTTGACTCATTATTGTTAGATTGACCTACCTGTCCTACAGACGAAGGGGAAACTAAGGAATGTACAGGAAAAGACCCCTCAGTGGAGGGGTAAAGAAGGTCACTCAGGGGACCTTGAATGAGTGGCCCGTAAGTCGGGGCACACTCGTGAGAGATGTAGGAGGTCTCCTCAAATGAAATGCATTGTTGAGGAGTTCGAAAATTGACGTTTTTTTTTATTTTCATTTTCAATTACAAAACAATTGAAAGAATTTAGAGAATGAGAGGAGGGAACTATAGCTAAGGGGTTGCATGGCTCATTGAGCAAATCATGGTTGAAAATTTGACATGGGCTGAGAAACTCGCGCAAGAATGTGAGCAGAGAAGGGGAACTAGGAATATCATCAGATAAACGTCGGGTCCAAGAAAGAGTCAGCAGCAACGGCTGAGGAGAATGATCAGATAGAATGACGGAAAATGATCCGTCAGTGGCAACTTCCTCTCGGCGAGGAAAACTTGGAATTTCGGCCATGTCAACGACACCTTTTGGCACCTCGAAGATCAAAGGCGGCCCCTCTAAGTTCAGAGGCGAGAACATCTGTTGTAGTGCAATGGAAACATCGTGTATATCGAACCACTTGTTCCACTCACAGTCCGGGTCACCGTGCTTCCCCTTCTTTGTAGCTCTCTAGCAACTTTCAGGTAAGTTGGCAACCTACAATTTCCCATGTGATTCTTGCGGACAATCTCCCATCTGTATTACTGGCTCCTTTCTGAAATGGGAGTACAAGGTCCATGTGAGAGGTTCCTCATATGCTTCAAGTGGCCCTTCAAAGCCTAGGCCGGCTTTAAGGGTTAACCTTGTCTTGTTTGGCAGTCTCAGTCTCCCTTGTAATTGTGCACCCAAGCCTTTGCCCTGTTGGTAGCCAATGTTTCTCATGATCTCCCATCCCTTAGAATGGGAAGGGTGACATGACTTTGGCGTTGGAAACGCCTTTTGTGTTAAAGGGGCTCGGCGAGGGTCACACACATCTAGCAGTGAAAGAATTGGCCGGTGAGTTGGCCAAACAGAAGGCAAAGAGGTATTAATGGCATCCACTGTAGAAAAGATGGGCATGCTATTTACCTTGATAATCCAAGCCTTGTATGGAAACTTCAAGCACTGATGATTGGTGGAAGGCACAGCATTCATAACCTCAATGTAAGGGCGACCTAGTATGGCCTTGAATGTGGGATCCATATCAAGGATATAGAATTCCGTAGAGACTGATGTAGGGCCCAATTCTACATTCAAGATAACCATCCCCATTGTGGTCTTTTGTTGTTGTCATAGGCCGTAACTATGATTGATGAAGGCCTTATCTGTTCCGTGTCAACCCCACATGATTGGAGGGTGATTATAGAGATCACGTTTATAGACGCACTAGTGTCCACCAAGCACGGGTCTACAGACACCCCATTGATCTTTACTGCAATACACAAAGCATATTTTCGAGCCTCCTTGGGGGCGAGCTCATGGTGGTGGAATATGATAGCCGGTTGTGTATCAGTCGGCGTCAATACCGATGATATCTTCTTCACTGGGAGATCCTCATTTACCATAACCTTCTGAAAGTCCTGATGGGTTTTCGACCTCTTGATTAGCTCGAGAATGGAGATACGAGCTGGTGTTTTATCCAAGTGTTTCAACAGGTCATATTGTGTCCCGGGGATAGACTCCTCTAGCTGCTCTTCGGTGTCTTTCTCTGGCTGAGACTGCTCGAGGACCTGACTGTTTTGGGGAAAAATCCGATGGAACATCCTTCCACTACGGAGCACCATGGCTTGTGGTTTTGGCGGTACCTCTATGGAGTTAGATATGGGGTTTAGTAGGGGTTCGAGGGGTAGTGGTGGAGGAACAATTGAGGAAGCAGGGGCGATGACAGGTGTAAGGGCTCTGATGAGTGGTTTGTTAGGTGAAGGTATGGTGGGAGTGGATGAAGTCTCAGATGGACGGTGAATGATAAGGGGTTTAAAAGGTGAAGGCATAGTAGAGGTTGATGGGGCCCCGGATGGGCGATGGGTAATGAGGGGTTTCGAGGGTAAAGGGGTTATGGTGGAGGTGGATGGTGTTTGCTGAGGACTCAGTGGAAGGTTAACAGCAGGGATGCGGATGAGAGGATGTGATGGCGTTGGAAATGAGTGAAATGTTGTTGTAGGTTGCGCTACGGGTCGAGGACAGACAGGTCCGGGACGGACAAGGCATGGAGGTTGGTTAGGAACATGATTGGCGACAAGGACAGAGCTGCCTTCCGTATGCCAATCTTGCCCTCTTCCAACTTTCAGGAAGGAAGAGATGGGGTTGACTTGGTGGTTGGGTCGTTGGTGCGCCGCTAATGGATTTTGGAGGATGCCCATGTTTGGCTGTTGCTGTGGTGCCTGCTGAGGCTGTTGTTGTTGTTGTTGTTGTTGTTGTGGTTGTTGTTGTTGTTGCTGTTGCTACTGTTGTTGTTGTCTAGGAGGAGGTCTCCTGGCCTTCATCATGGCGACGTATCGCCTCATTTCATCCCAATCTATTTGATGTTCATCATTCATATCATAGATATAATCTCTAAAATGGAAACAATTTTCCACTGTATGACCCGGCTGTCTATGGAAGACACAATATCTAGAAGTGTCAACGTTTGTGGGCCATATGGCTCTTTCCTTAGGCAAGGTGAGTATATTAGCAGCCATGAGAGCATTAAAAATGTCCGATAATGACTCTGGCAAAGGTGGGTAGTGATTTCTCCTTGGGCCAATTGGCCTCCTCTGTTGTTGGGGGTCATAGTCCCCGGGTGGTGGAACCTGATTATATTAAGGAGGTTGTTGTTGTTGTTGTTGGAGATGGAGTGGTTGAGGCATATTGTTCTGGAGGAGATTGTTTTGTGGGGGAGGACGATAGGGTTGCTGACTTTGTTGGTCTTGATGAAAGGGGAATTGTGGAGCTTGTGGAGGCCTGGGGTTGGCTTACCGGTTGGGATTGCCAACTGCACTTACCTGCTCATTCGTTACGACCCCTTCTGTCACCCCACCTTGGACACCAATGCTTGGTTTCCTAAACACCCTTGGCTTGGACGGCTCGAACATATGTATGAAGGGGGAATCTTTCACCTGTGTTTGGATATATCGAGCCCTCTCATACAGTTCCTCCATAGTGGTGAGCTTGTTCATTGCCAGGACATGTCTGAATTGCGGAGTGGCATTAGACACGATCATCTTCACTTGTTCCAATTCCGAAATGGGGTCTCTCACTTTTTTTGCCAAGGATCTCCATCTATCAGCAAATTGGACGAAATCTTCGTCCGACTTCATTTTTTCGGCCACCAAGTCGGTAATAGAAAGGGAGGGACCGACCCTATCCCGATATTTCTGTAGGAATTTCCGTTGCACTACGTCGAAGTTCTCAGCCTCACTCGGCTCTAGGGAATAGAACCACTCTAAGGCGGGACCATCCAATGATCTCCTGAAGAGATATGCCAGGGATCTTTGATCGTTCTGCCAAAACGAGGACTCATACATAAAGTCCTTCAAATGAATGAGAGGGTTGCATGTGCCGGTGTACCGTCGGTACATTGGCATTTCAGAAGGAGGGAGATGGAATACTGGAAGGATTGGTAAAGAGATCTCAGGCGCGGATTTGACATCCACAATCTTTTTGAAATCTCAGAATTGTTCATCCATCTTGTTCAACCTATGAAGGAGAGATTGGGTAACCTCATCGTAAGGAGCAGGTTGTGGTGACCACTGAGGCCTTGCAGAAGCCTGAGAAGGGAATTCTGGATGAGAGAGACGTTGTGGCATATCAGCAAATGGAACTGACTGAAATGTCGTATGAGGAATTGGTGGAACTTGAGACTGGGGAGGTAATTGGAAAGAGGGAGGTTGCGGACGTTGTGACATATCAGTAAATGGAACTGACTGAAATGTTGTATGAGGAATTGGTGGAACTTGAGACTGGGGAGGTAATTGGAAAGAGGGAGGTTGCAGACTTGTCTGCACAAGAGGGAATGAGGAAGGGATTGCCTGTGCAGGCTCTTGAGTAGGGAGGGCAACTGGTGTTGGGTTTTGAGGAGTAGAATTAACAGATTTCCCTTTTAAGACGGCCTGAAAGGCTCGGATCTAATCAGAATTGAGCTGTGTGTTCGCGAGAACACCTAGCAAGGAGGAAATATCTTGCGGCGGGGATGCTTCCCCGACGGTGGTTCGCACCTCATATGAGGGCTCACAGGAGGAACCTGCATCCTCAGTAGGGACATGTGTCCCCTGGTGACTCGGGGTCAGATTCTGACCGTTCCCGGACATTTCTTGATCTTTTTCGGAACGCGAGATTTTGTCGGAACGCAATATCATACACACTCAAACCAATAACAAAGATTAACAAACAAGTTGATGTTTAACGCCCTTTTTTTGTTTTCCCTTTTTTTTTCTAATCTAATGTTCACACCACAGGTAGTTGCAATATTGGTTTCCGCCGTGTCATCTAAGGACACTCGACTCACCACGAATGGGTTGACTATCTCCAGGGAACTTCAGTGGTACAACCAGCCCAGTGAACGAAGAGGGAATCCTTCGATGTCGGGGACTTACGGAGGTCTCAATGAAGGAGATCCTAGTCCATCGAGAGGAATTCCCGACGGAGAGTCCTTCATTCACCAAGAAAGGGTGATCCTAAAAAAAAGGAACAAAAAAATAAAAATAAAAGGGAGAATATATGCAATGTAGTGCTGAATTTAACAAGAGATATATAAACAGACAGCAAATATATGTTAGCTAGGTGCGATTGATAAACACAGATCCAGAGGGGGGGGTGAATGGATCTTTCAAAGAATTCTACCCAATTTAAAATTCGCATGAGATGATAACAACAAGATCAGTGGACAATTGATCAAACATAAGATATGCAAACTCAATTAAACTCTAGGATATAGATAATCAATTAAATCACGGTCCTAGCATGCATCTAGCGGAAGCAGGCAATCAAACAAACCACTGCACAAGGATTTTTAGGTGATTCGGTCCAAAGACCTACGTCCACCCCTCACTCCCAACCGGAGTGAGGCTTCCACTAGTAACACTAGCACAGCAGACTCAGTCTGCAACAAATACTGCCAAACAGCTTGACCAGGGGAACAACCTCCCCTCTTCCTCCCAACCGAAGGGACACCCCAAGTGACTCCCAGCCACTTGGAAACCAGAGACACACGGTCTCTCTTCCTCCAGACCCGGAGGGAACCCCTGGACTTGCTACCCACAAGCCCAGAACCGGAGGACCAAACCTCCCTTCTTCCAAACCGGAGGGGAACCTAGAGACCCAAGTCTCTCTTCCTCTGAAACCTAGAGGGAAACACAAGTGACACCAAGTCACCTGCAGACTAGAGGTCTCGAACCTCTCTTCCTCCCAACCGGAGGGAAACAAACAATGTCACCCAGTCAAAGGCAACCAGAGATGCAAGTCTCTCTTCCTCCACACCGGAGGGAACCCGACCTCACACTAGAGGATCGGAAGAACAGCAAGTGAATAGTTCAAAGGAAAAATAAAAACGTAGCAACAGAAAGCTGAAAAGATAAAATCAAATGTGGCTCTCGCAGGAGCTGGCTGGCCTGGATTTGATCCACGGTCCAGCAGGAACTTCTTCTTCTGCTTCTCTCTTTCTCCCAGCACGAACTCTCTTTTCTTCTTCTTCTTCTTTCTTTCTTTTCTTCTTCTCACTGCTTCAGCCTTCTCCTTCTTCTCACTTCTTTTCTTCTTCTTCTTCTCACTGCTTCAGCCTTCTCCTTCTTCTCACTGCTTCAGCCTTCTCCTTTTTCTCACTTCTTTTCTTCTTCTTCTCTATTCTCTATATCGTGGAGGCACTCTCTGCTCTTCAGCTTTTCTCGATGGCTCTCTGCATTTCGATCACACTCAGCCGATGGAGGAGACTCCATATATATACCAGCAGCAGGCAGCTAGGGCTTATGCTCTTTTCGATTCCCGCCCAAGCTTCAGTGGTCCACGTGTCAGCATTTCAGCCTCTAGAATCACGTGCAAGTCTTGATGGCCTCATCCATTAAACATGTCAGATAATCAGTTGAATAACCTGTCAGTTAATCAGTCGAAGACAGTATCAGCTTAAGGCAATGTTCAGACTTCATTCAGCGAGCAAGGCACACATAGACGACTGTATAGACTTAGTTAGTTCAGGCCGCTAACAACGAGTGTATAGACTTAATGAAATAGTGAGTGTACAGACTTTAGTGTTAACGTGCCAGAGAAACCAGTGTACAGACTTCATGTTAACGTGCCAGACAAACCAGTGTACAAACTTGCTGAGCTTTCGCTAAGTCTATATAGACTTGATGAAAGAGTGCCTGGAAAGGCAGTGTACACACTTAATGGCGTGAAGGAACGAGTGTATAGACTTAACTAGTTCAGTGCAATCCATAGCAATGTATAGACTTAGGCGTTATGTTCAAGACAAAACCAATGTACAGACTTCATGCTGTACAGACTTGATGTTGATCAAAAGACCTTTGGACATCAGCCCAAGGCGTCAACGCTTCCATCGTGCAGCGTCGCCTCAGCTCCTCAAGCGAGATGCTCACGCCCTTGGCAACTGGCCAATACGTCAACGCATCCAGTGTCAGCGTCGACGCAGTGAACAAGACAGAAAGCGAAAGACGCACAATTGTATCTACGCAGTCAGCCAAGTGCGTCAACGCACTAAAAGCACAGAACCCATGAAGACAGACAGGCTGTACAGACTTTGATGCTCAAAGACGATTGTATAGACTTTGCCTTAGAAACGAGTGTATGGACTTTGAAACAGCAAATGAATAAGTATGTACACTGAGGGAGTGTATAGACTTGGAACCCAAAGGCAGTGTACAGACTTGGTAAGTCTGAGCCAATGTACAGACATCAAGTGAAGACCAGTGTATAGACTTCTCGTGAAAACCAGTGTACAGACTTTGAGGTGTTTGACAGATGTATATACTTAGCCTTTGAGGAACGATGTATAGAGTCTGAACGTGAAGGCAGGCTGATGCGGGACGGACACGGGAGACGACACTATATGGTGCCACCCTCGGACTCTAGATGAAGACGCGACCAGCAGCACACACCAGGGAGACACTAAGCCCGACACTACGAGCTCCTAGTGGCAAAATGTCGCTAACAGAAGTGGAAGCTCACTCGTCGTCCCAAGCGAGGGAAAGCGCGGACCGTGCGCGGTTAAGGAACCGGCGGAGGTCAAGGGTAGTCCGACTCAACTTCCGGACTCGGATCGAGTCACGGGACGGGTCACACTCACTCTCACAGCGGTGACATGGACACACGGGCTAGTACCTACACTCTCGGCAGTGGCAAAGACCGTATACTAGCTAAGCAAATGAACGCCAAGAGGTTCAGACCATTACCTCCACGCACCCGGCGTGGCGAAGACAACCCCGGTCGAATCACGGACTCCCGGTTAAACAATATTATAGAAATACAATAATTTGACCCACTCCACGCAGGGAGGTAAAAGGTCACATGTAGGGCCCGGGAATCACGCAACTCGGTTTGACGGGCAGCATCTTGATGTCGCCCGGCGGTGCCGAACTCCGCGTTTTCGTGCTTTTCGAACGGCGGGTTCTGTGGGCCCGCGGGACCCACGGATGGCTCTGTCCTCCGGATCTGCGGGGGTGGGACCCACTATGATGGGGACCCCTGGTGGCGCGCCTCCACGGACGGCGGTCGGCCGGGAACACCGATCGGGGGTCGATCGGTCCCGATTCCCAAGCTTTGAAGTTGCTGCCCACGGATTTTTAGTTGCTGTTTTCAGGCGCGCGCTCCGGCGAAAACGGCCGCTGCGATCAATCCCGACGTCGGATCGGGACGCATGAGCTATCGTTGGAAAGCTCTCTTCAAATGCTTCAATCTAGACCTAGAGAGATCTGCTGGATCTGGTCGGATCAGAACTTTAATGAATTTACAAGCCCCTGTTGTACAGTAACCGAAACCTCATATTTGTAGGGTACTTGTCTGAGAACCACCGTTGACCGCCTAGTAAACCTCCGATTCAGCTCTTGAGCTCTTCTTAAAAGTTGTCGGGGATCAAACCACGGAACTAAGACTATTTTTAGAATTTGATTTGGAGGTGGTGGTGATTTACTATGATTTTTGGGGTGACTGGTGGTCGGATCTGGGAACAGGGGGACAGAACTGTAGCTGGGACTGAGAACGATTTTTAGAAAATATGAAATGGACGAATAAAAAATTTAGAAAAATTATGGATGAAGGGGTGGATGGGTGGAGTGCCCAATAAAATTGGGAAAACCAACATAAATCAAAAAGTATACCTAAGACATGAAACTCAGGGCGGGGTTGAATCTGGACAGAACTCTGGCAGAACCAAAGTGGGAGAGTGGACGAAAATAAAAAATTATGAAACAAGATCTGAATGGCAAACAAAAATTTGTGGGACGTCCTTCATACCTCTGGAGCATCCACTAAAATCTCCAGGTCGATCTGAGCTCATGGCTGAGACAGGAAATTCATGGAAGCTGCTGTAGTACTGCGCAGGCAGAACTCCGTTGATGGCGATGGCGGTGCGGTGGCGGCTCGTGGCGGCGGCGGCGACCGGAACTGATAGGGTGGAGTCTCACCACCAGAAGGAAGCCTTCACAGCTTTAAGGGGAAGAGGGAGAGAGGAAGGGGGCGGCCTAGGCCTGCTCAAGGGATTTTCCAAGTTCAAATGGCATTAATTCTTCAAAAATGGAAATTACAAGCATATATAGGTCACCCATCTAATCCATCCTCCACCGTTGGATCTAGGGGTGTGAGATGGAGGGCTGGGATGCCATGTGATCATTCCACAAAAAATACAATAAAAAAATAAGGGGGGGACAGCCTATTGACTAGGGGGGAACAAGCTTGACATGGTAGGTGGGGTGGGTGGCCAAATTTTGACTTTCCAAGTCACTTGTCCCCCACTTGGCCCACCCTTTTAGAAGCCTCCATGTGGAAGGTTGACTGACCCCACATGGGGCCCATGGGCTGAGGTGGATCAATGGGAGGGGCCCTGGGGGTCCCGTGGGGCCCAGGGGTCCCACTTTGCAAATAAGCCCCTCGAACTATCTAAATTACACACTGACGAAAGAAAATAAAATACATTACACACAAATAAAAATCCCCAAAAAATATGATAAATGCTATGACTCAGTGGGGAACCTTCAGACTGTCTCCGAGCCATAGGGATGCTGAGGCCGCTCGAGTCGTGCTCCTCGTGCGGTACCGGTGGCTCGCCGGCTCGTGTCTCGCATGCGCTCGGGTGTCTGCACCAATTCTCCCCGGGTGGGAGAAACTCGACCCTGTCGAGTAAGGGTCTGCATCGCTCCTGTATCGCTCCAGAAGGTCTGGATCGATCCGCTGCAACTAGCCATGTGTGATCCATGTGTCCTCAGTAGCGGGCCGTCCTCTCCATCGCACTAGGTAGCGCGGGTAAGATCCACTCCTGGTAACTGTCACTTGCTCGTCCGGTATACGATCTATATGCTCACGCTGCCGTGAAAAAGGGGCTGGAGGTGGAAGTGGAAACTCAGGTGTGGGATCACTCTCAAGGGGAGGATATGGCTCAAAAGGCTCACTAGGGATCACCGCTGGGTCCCTATATGCAACAAGATCCGATACATTGAAGGTAGAGCTTATACCATATTCCTCGGGCAGGTCCACAACATACGCATTGGATCCAACGCGTTTCAACACTCTAAAGGGACCGGCTCCGCGAGCTTGCAACTTCTTAACGGTTCCAGAGGGAAACCGTTCAGGTCTTACCCTGATCATGACATATTCGCCATCTTGGAACTCTCAGTGGTGTCAATGGGCATCGGCTAGCTCTTTATAACGTGCATTGCTGGCCTCACTCATGCAGACTCCTAACATGCCTAGCACTACACTCGGCAGACTCACTATGCACTCCTAAAATGCTTAGCAAAATAAAAACACACGGATGCACACACAACCCTAAACAAACCTAATGTTAGTTCGACCCAATCATATGCAAGGTGGTCCAGGACATCCGAATGTGTGCCATGCATACCCTAGGTGTGACCGAGGGTCGGTACAATCATAAGACGGTCCTTTAGATTTGGGAGGTTTGGGTGGGACTGGAGGGTAGGGTGTTTCTCGCCCGTGAACGGACTCGGTGGGTGCCGATGGCCCGGTCCATGGGGGAGGGGTATAATGGTGACCTCCGTTAAAGAAGTGGAATGGAGATTGTGGACCAAGGGGACCACTAAGAAAGGGACCGAAGGGATCAAAGAAGAGGTGACCCCTCGATATGGATTCCCTCATCTCAAGATCCCATGTGTGGAAGTCTAGAAGGTGTTGTTGATCTCCTTCATCCTTGAAGGGAGGTGAGATGGTGGGGGTATGATGGTGGACTCTCTCAAAAAGGTGGAGTAAATATGGTGGGTCACGGGGTCCACAAGAGAATGGGTCGAAGGGATCAAAGAAGGTATGACCCCTCGGACTAGGCTTCCACAAATTGCTGTCCCACATTTGGAAATCTTGGAGGTGTAAATGATCACCTTCATTCATTGTGAGAGGTGGGACGACAGTCATAGGTAGAAAGTAAGATTCCTCCCTTGGGTAAAAGGAAATGAAGTCGGACTCGGCCAGCGTAGGGAGGAGTAGAAGAACCTCCGTGGTAACATGACCCACGGTGTACACGGAGGTGATGGACCCTAATGCGGGATGAGTGAAACTACGACCTGTGGGTCGGTCGAAGCCTGGAGCCAACAAGTGCGTAAATGTCCACTGCCGGTCTAACCCTTTAAGAAGGTCATCTAATGTATCCACATAGTGACTAGACCGAAAAGTGGTATGAAATGAATTGATTGGCACCAGAGGTAGGATATGGTCCATATATGGGAAGGGAAGTGGGACCAAGCCCTTCTTGAGCCAGCTAAGAAGCGGCTCGGCTATGACAAGTATACCCGTTAGAAACACGGGTGGCTCGGGCTGAGGTGGCTTAGAATAAAGATCGGAGAGTGGGGCTTCTCCAACCCTTTTGTCCCTTATGGCTAGAGATGTCCGAGTGGGACATTGTCCGGCGTAGTGGCCGAACCCCTGGCAGCGATAACACTGCTGTCGTGACCCACTACGCTCCTTGATAAGTGGGTCCCTACCCTTATCCTCCTGACGGACAGGGGGTGTAGGCAATGGGGCTCTCGTGGGTGGGAGAAGAGGATCCACTATGATGGGGAGAGGGCTTGGGGACTCCGTTGACGGGGCCGGGTTAAGACTACCGGCGATGACCTCCTTAGGCTCGGGTTGGAGTACATCACTAGGAGTACGTGTCCTATCCACCCCATCCAACCGGTCCAAAATCATTTGCATAAGTTCGGCAACGGAGTGGGTTGGAATAGGGATATCATGGTGGACTCGCCCGTAGTCAACCGTCCTAGGATTGGGTCTTGGCTCATCTACGTGTGGGACTCTTTGCCTCCGACTAGAACCCACTTGTTTGGAAGCGATTGGGTGGGGCCGGTTGGAGGTGACCGGTTGGGGCACGTAGACCTTCCTAAGCTCTCTCTTCATGTCCCACCATGACTCGATGGGCCATTGCCCCCTAACCTCTCTCATTCTTTCGATATAATCCCACTTTTCGGCAGCCTCATGAAGAAGCCGCTCTTTGGAGAAAGAGAATTGCATTGCCCCGGACATAGTATAACAATCAAAGTATGTGTCCATGGCGGCCTCCCACTTGAGGTAGTCGCCAGGGCCATTGGAGCCATAAAAATCCGAGGCTTCGGGCCTACGGAAGTGGAGTGGGTGGTTGCCAAGCCCATGGGTGGACCAACGGCCATATTGCCCGGGTGATTGGGAATCCATGGGAAATTGGGGGGGGAACTATATGTTGGATATGCCGACACTTGGACACTACACTAGACCGGCTATGAAAGGTTGGAATGCACTAACTAATGCAAACACCGACTAATGCACCTAGACCTAAATGCAATTTGAAAACACACCCTTTTTTTTGTTTTGAAAATAATGCAATTTAAAACACCTTTTTTTTGTTTTGAAAAGAATGAGACTCGACTACATCCTAGACACGACCAAGACTCGGTACGCGGCGGAGATAATCGACCCGAAGGTCACTCGCACAAGTGTGCGGTCTTCCCGATAGGCGTAACCTAACGATCGGACAACACCTTTTGATATACCGAGTGAAGGTGTGTGGGGGGTAACCTTAGACTATGCAAGACTCATGCAACGACTACCCTAGACTCGACTCGCTCTGATACCAAACTGATGCGGGACGGACACGGGAGACGACACTATATGGTGCCACCCTCGAACTCTAGATGAAGACGCGACCAGCAGCACACACCAGGGAGACACTAAGCCCGACACTACGAGCTCCTAGTGGCAAAATGTCGCTAACAGAAGTGGAAGCTCACTCGTCGTCCCAAGCGAGGGAAAGCGCGGACCGTGCGCGGTTAAGGAACCGGCGGAGGTCAAGGGTAGTCCGACTCAACTTCCGGACTCGGATCGAGTCACGGGACGGGTCACACTCACTCTCACAGCGGTGACATGGACACATGGGCTAGTACCTACACTCTCGGCAGCGGCAAAGACCGTATACTAGCTAAGCAAATGAATGCCAAGAGGTTCGGACCATTACCTCCACGCACCAGGCGTGGCGAAGACAACCCCGGCCGAATCACGGACTCCCAGTTAAACAATATTACAGCAATACAATAATTTGACCCACTCCACGCAGGGAGGTAAAAGGTCACATGTAGGGCCCGGGAATCACGCAACTCGGGTTGACGGGCAGCATCTTGATGTCACCCGGCGGTGCCGAACTCCGCGTTTTCGTGCTTTTCGAACGGCGGGTTCTGTGGGCCCGCGGGACCCACGGATGGCGCTGTCCTCCGGATCTGCGGGGGTGGGACCCACTATGATGGGGACCCCTAGTGGCGCGCCTCCACGGACAGCGGTCGGCCGGGAACACCGATCGGGGGTCGATCGGTCCCGATTCCCAAGCTTTGAAGTTGCTGCCCACGGATTTTTAGTTGCTGTTTTCAGGCGCGCGCTCCGGCGAAAACGGCCGCTGCGATCAATCCCGACGTCGGATCGGGACGCATGAGCTATCGTTGGAAAGCTCTCTTCAAATGCTTCAATCTAGACCCAGAGAGATCTGCTGGATCTGGTCGGATCAGAACTTTAATGAATTTACAAGCCCCTATTGTACAGTAATCGAAACCTCATATTTGTAGGGTACTTGTCTGAGAACCACCGTTGACCGCCTAGTAAACCTCCGATTCAGCTCTTGAGCTCTTCTTAAAAGTTGTCGGGGATCAAACCACGGAACTGAGACTATTTTTATAATTTGATTTGGAGGTGGTGGTGATTTACTATGATTTTTGGGGTGACTGGTGGTCGGATCTGGGAACAGGGGGATAGAACTGTAGCTGGGACTGAGAACGATTTTTAGAAAATATGAAATGGACGAACCAAAAATTGGAAAAATTGTGGATGAAGGGGTGGATGGGTGGAGTCCCCAATAAAATTGGGCGAACCAACATAAATCAAAAAGTGGACCTAAGACATGAAACTCAGGGCGGGGATGAATCTGGACAGAACTCTGGCAGAACCGAAGTGGGAGAGTGGACGAAAATCAAAAATTATGAAACGAGATCGGAATGGAAAACCAAAATTTGTGGGATGTCCTTGACACCTCTGGAGCATCCACTAAAATCCCCAGGTCGATCTGAGCTCGTGGCTGAGACAGGAAATTCGTGGAAGCTGCTATGGTACTGCGCAGGTAGAACTCCGTTGATGGCGATGGCGGTGCGGTGGCGGCTCGTGGCGGCGGCGGCGGCGACCGGAACTGATAGGGTGGAGTCTCACCACCAGAAGGAAGCCTTCACAGCTTCAAGGGGAAGAGGGAGAGAGGAAGGGGGTGGCCTAGGCCTGCTCAAGGGATTTTCCAAGTTCAAATGGCATTAATTCTTCAAAAATGGAAATTACAAGCATATATAGGTCACCCATCTAATCCATCCTCCACCGTTGGATCTAGGGGTGTGAGATGGAGGGCTGGGATGCCATGTGATCATTCCACAAAAAATACAATAAAAAAATAAGGGGGGGACAGCCTATTGACTAGGGGGGAACAAGCTTGACATGGTAGGTGGGGTGGGTGGCCAAATTTTGACTTTCCAAGTCACTTGTCCCCCACTTGGCCCACCCTTTTAGAAGCCTCCATGTGGAAGGTTGACTGACCTCACATGGGGCCCATGGGCTGAGGTGGATCAATGGGAGGGGCCCTGGGGGTCCCGTGGGGCCCAGGGGTCCCACTTTGCAAATAAGCCCCTTGAACTATCTAAATTACACACTGACGAAAGAAAATAAAATACATTACACACAAATAAAAATCCCCAAAAAATATGATAAATGCTATGACTCAGTGGGGAACCTCCAGACTGTCTCCGAGCCATAGGGATGCTGAGGTCGCTCGAGTCGTGCTCCTCGTGCGGTACCGGTGGCTCGCCGGCTCGTGTCTCGCATGCACTCGGGTGTCCGCACCACAGGCTGTATAGACTTGAAGCGCTTGAAGCGATGTACAGACTTGGTGGTTCAAACAGTGTACAGACTTGTGAAGGCTTCAGCGTTGTACAGACTTGGAAGTTCCACTGTGGATGTATGGACTTGATGATCCACTGTGGATGTATAGACTTGAATGAGTGAAGCCGATGTATAGACTTGGTGATGAGACACCAATGTACAGACTTGCAAAAGCGAAGCCAATGTACAGACTTTGAGAGACATGAACACTGCGATGTTCAGACTTTAGCAGTGTATAGACTTGGCCAAACGTAGGAAAAGCTATGAATGTATAGACTTGGCCAAACGTAAAAAAAGCCCCCAATGTGCAGACTTGATCATCCAGATTCAAAGCAACCGATGTATAGACTTGAACGCTGTACAGACTTCTCGAAGTGATGCTTGAGCAAAGAGACAGTGTACAGACTCTGTGATGAAAGGCTGATAGAGCGAGCGATGTATAGAGTTGGAGAAGAAGACGCACTGTTCACGCTGTACAGACTTGACGTTGGAACGAGACTGTACAGACTTGCTAAGACGATCGGATAAAGAATGCATTGTGTGGACTTTGATGAAGAGCCCAATGTACAGACTTGACGTTGAAAGCTGAAGGATTGAGCGATGTATAGACTTGGAGGCTGCTGTGCAATGTATAGACATCCAATGAATGAAACGCTGTACAAGTGCTCAAACAGTCCGATGTATGGACTTGTATAAACCTGATGAATGAACTGAGGGGTCGACCCTTTGAACAGGCTAACATGAAAAAAATCCAGATAGCAAACAATCTAGATAACAAACAATAGCAATCACGAAATGCATCAACAATAAATGAAATGCACCAATGCACACAGCACATAGCCTCTGCCTGTTCGTTGGTTATGTAGTTCAGATAAGATGTTCAATGAGACATACATATGCAACCCAACCAGTTAAATGCAGATTCAAATAAATGATGACTTATAGTGTTTGCTATCATCAAAATCACAGGGACACAACAATATATACAACAAAAGAAATTAAACAAGCATCACAACACTCCTTTTCCGTAACGACACGACTCTTTTCAGATCTTACAAGGGATTGTGGAAGAATGCACGTAGTGAATGAAGGATGAAATTGGGATGACAAAGTACTATTGAGGAGACAAATGTAATGCGTAAGCGCAATCAGGAGGGGCACACGTGGGTGCCAAAAGGAGGGGGCACACGTGGGTGCACGAGATAACGTCGACCTCTCAAGTAACCACAAGGGACCGGGGGAGTGCACGGGGTGCACGAGGGGAGTAGGCGCACGTGGGCGCAATAGAGAAAGGTACACGTGAGTGCCAAAAGGAGGGACACGCGTGGGTGTCAAGAGGAAAAGGTACTATGGGTGCCAAAAGTGGGCGCGCGTGGGCGCAATAGGAAAAGGCACTGTGGGTGCCAAAAGCTTGTGGGTAACCAAATAAAGTAAAAAAGAGGTCCCACCGTGATCGCCAATCAGGTGTAGACAGCGGAGATCGTCCACCCTCGGGGGGTAAGAGAGGATAGTGATTGGGCTAGAGAAAAGTGAGAAGTAGATAGTTGAGATCGTCTACTCCGAATGCAAGAGGGGGTAGTGATGAAAAGTGAGGGAAGGGTAATGAAAAACCCGTCCTGAAAGGAGCCTGCTAGTGAGACACAGTAAAATCTGAACTTACTCCAATTTCTGGTACAGGGCGGAGATAGGGACCCGAAGGTCCTCTCGTGCAAACTAACTCCCTCTTCAACAGGCGTAACCTGTTGCTTTGGGAGTAGCTTTAGAGATACCGAATATTAGGGTAGGACGTAAGGTGACTTTGGGTAACAAGCGAAATGCAAAGTGTTGATGCGAACAATGGTGATGATGAAGGGAGCGGCGCAAGAATGAGGAGTGAGGGGTACAAACTTAGCAGCAAAAGCTGGAGAAGGTCCGACGGGAGTCGTTTCCACGGATTCAGGAGTGAGTGATACACAACATAAAGATACACCACATTATAACGAACTGTTAATATCACAAAATGATAATAGCAACATGAACTAGGCAAACTAACTATAACAGGATATCACTTAACAGAACGGGATGACAGTAGTATGAACAACATGAACCGCCACTAGGCATTGGCCTTTGCGGGGTTTTATAACAAATATGAGAGTAACAAGAACAATTGACAGAATGAGAATCATGAAAGAAGCCCTCGCGAGGAACTGGTTCCGTCAACGGGGCTGGGACGGAGAATAGGAAATAAAATCGCCGCGAGGAACGGATTCCTTGATCGGGGTTGGAAGGAAAGTACAAGAAATGAAACCGCCGTGAGGAACGGATTCCTTGATCGGGGTTGGAACGAAAGTACAAGAAATGAAACCACCGCGAGGAACGGATTCCTCGATCGGGGTTGGAACGAAAGTACAGGAAATGAAACCACCACGAGGAACGGGTTCCTTGATCGGGGTTGGAACGAAAGTACAGAAAATGAAACCACCGCGAGGAATGGGTTCCTTGATCGGGGTTGGAACGAAAGTACAAGAAATGAAACCACCACGAGGAACGGATTCCTTGATCGGGGTTGGAATGAAAGTACAGGAAATGAAACCACCGCGAGGAACGGATTCCTTGATCGGGGTTGGAACGAAAGTACAGGAAATGAAACCACCACGAGGAACGGGTTCCTTGATCGGGGTTGGAACGAAAGTACGAAAAATAAGACCGCCGCGAGGAATAGATTCCTTGATCGGGGTTTAAACAGGAATTAAATGGGGAGGGGAACCGCCGCGGGGATGGACCTCCACGCGGGTGAGAATAAAGTAAAGAACTAACACAACAGGAGTAAGGAGGGTGTGATCGCCAGAGGTAGTGTACCTCAAAATAGGAGAATGATCGCGTCTTGCCTCCAGGCAACGGGATGATGTGAGTTTCTTCTTCCTCTTCCTTCGGCCGGCCAACGGAGAGGGCTTCCTTTGGTTATCCTTGCAAAACACAGCAGACGAAACAAATGGACGGTGGATTAGAATGAAAGTAGTGTAGTACCGGTCTCTTGATATGAAAATAGCAGAGTCATGTTCAAACGCGCACCTGGTTGGTGTTGTTTGAAACCCTTTTAGACATAAAAAGGTAGATAGATGATATGATGAATGAACAAGGAGGGGTCTCTCAGGGAGAGAGACGATGGGAGTGACAGATAATGATGCATGCAGTGCAACGCAACTAGTGAAACAAAAGCAAATAAGACGACGTGGTGAGGAAGCTTATTAAGAGGTTGACGACGGGCTCGAATGAGCTTCTCCAGGGCGAGGATGGTGCGAGAGCACGGTGGAGTAGAACGGCTTCCCCCGTACGTGCTCGGACACCCAAGACTTGACCTTCTTTATTTCTTAGGCTTCAACACAGATCGGACTGGAGCATCTCTTTCCATTCCATACAGATGCATACACGCACTTACACACACACACCTGTAAGAACACTCACGCATACACACCCATATACATATACAGGAATATATCTATAAAGGGGAGATCGAAAGAGAGAGGGTTGGAGAGAGAAAGGAAGAGGGAGGGGACAACTCTTCCCCCCCCCCCTTTTTTAGATTTTTTTTTATTTTACTTTTACATATATAGCATGTATATATATATGTAGAGAATATATATGAACTATATAAGATATATATATATATATATATTATATATATATAAGATAGGGAGAGAGAGAGAGAGAAGCAGAGGGAAGAGAGAGATCGAAGGGGGAGAGAGAGAGAGGGAGAAAGTGAGAGAGTAATAAAGAGGGGAGATAAAAATAAAAAATAAATAAATAAAAAAAGTTGAGGGAGAAGTCGATAGGAGGGAGAGAGAGGGAGGATGAGAGAATAAAAAAAAATAATAAAAAAGAAGTGAAGAGAGGGGGGCGAATAAGGGAGAGAAATAATAAAAAATGAAAAGAGAGAAAGAGAGAGAGAGAGAGATCGAAAGAGAGAGGGGGCGAGAGGAGAGAAGGTGATAAAGGGAGAGAGCAGAGAGAGACGGGAAGAGAGAGGGTGTGAGAGGAATGAATAAAGAAAAATAAAAAAAGGAGAAAGTGAGGGAAAGATCGAGAGAGTGGGAGAGAGAGGGGGGGGAGTAAAACAAATAAAAGAAAGGCAGAGAGATCGAGAGGGAGAGAGAGAAAGAGAAGGAGAGAGGGAGAGAGGAAGAAGAAGGAGAAAGAGGTAGAGAAGAGAAAGAGAGAGGGGGAGAGGGGGAGAACGTGGGAGAAAGAGAGAGAGGGAGAGTCCCACGGTCGAGGGAGAGAGAGAGGGAGAAAGAGAGAGAGGTAGAGGAGGGGAGGGGGAGAGGGAGAGAGAGAGAGAGGGGGGGGAGAGAGAGAGAGAGAGAGAGAGAAGCACGCCGCGGCGGTCGCGGCGGGGGGTCACGGTGGGGAAGAAAATGGGAGAGAAAGAAACAGAGGGAGGAAGAGAAAGAGAGGGAGAGAAAGTGACGACAGTGGTCGCGGCGGGGGGAAGAGAGAGAAGGAGAGAAACGGAGGGAAGAGAAGAGAGAAATGGAGAGAGGGAGAGAGGAAGATGACGACGGCGGCCGGCGTGTGGGGTGGCGACGTAGGCGGGCTCGCGGCATCGTGGAGGGCAGCGAAGGAGCTTCGCGGCAACGGCGGTGACGTGGGAGGAAGCCGGGTGATGGGATTCACGGCAGCAACGGCGTGGTGGACGGTGGGCGCGGTGAGCTTGCATGCAGGTGGCGGTGTGCGATGGTCTGGGCGCCCGGTGACAGCGACGGTGAAGGCGGGCGACGTGGCCGGCAACGGGGGTGCTTGCGGACGTCGGCGGACGAGCTCGGGGACGCGGGCTACGTGGCCGGTGGGATGACAGCAGCGGTGACCGTGGTGGCGTGGGTGGACGACGTTGGCGGCGTCCACGGCGGGGGAAGGTGCAGAGTGGTCACGGAGTATGTGTGATATGCAGAGGAGGGTGAGGGTGGAGGTTGGCCATGGGAGGAGGGCGACGGCGGGAGAGGGGGTTCATGGGTGTGGGTTGGCAGGTGGTGGCTGCGTGAGGTACTACCAGCGGCGAGGGGCGGCATCAGTGGGGGGTGTCCAAAAGAGAAAGGGAGAGGGGAGGAAGAAGTGGAGAATGGAACGGTGGCGGGTTGGAGTGAAGATAGAATGAGGGATGGGAGGTGCTGCGGGAGGTGGACGACGGCAACGGCTATTGGCAGAGAGAGGGAATCGTGTGTGTACTAAGAGAGGGAGGAGTTGATGGAGGCGATGTGGGTGCGAAGTGGGGTCTCTCTGGCAGTGGAGTGGAGAGTGGGGTGTTGTGGGAGAGAAGGGAGGGCAGAGAAGAGTGAGTGGGTTGAGTGTTCACGGGAGTGGTTGTGTGTGTATGTGCCGTGGGGAGAGGGGTGAGAACAGGGAAAGGTGGGGTTTTGAAAAAGGGGGGATTCCCCTTGCCGGGCGGCTGAGCCTAAAAGACAAAGAGGAGAAGAGATGGGCTAGGTTCGCTGCCAGAAAAATGATAAGAAGAAATAGGAAGAGAAGAAATGAGAGGGACGCGAGAGATATATTCTCTGAGGGTGGGAAGAGAGAACAAAAAGGTGGGGGAATGATGTTTCGAGGTGGTTGGTTTCGATAGTGATAAGATGGGAAGATAATTGAGGAGGTTTTAGTGAGGGAATTATTAGGATGAGGTAAATAATTAGTACATATAATATTACTTTTTTTGCCTTTTTTTGTTTAAACTTATTAAAACAAAACTTAATATGTAAAACAATTTTAAATATATGTATTTACAACCTTGTATATAAATATATATATATATATATTTAAGTTTTATATTTTTTAACCTTTTCTCAATTTTTTTAGATTTTAAATAACCTTTTCGAAACTTTTTGTATTTTTAATACCCCCCTTTTTGATTTTATTTATTTATTATTATTTTTTTTGAATTTTCTTATAAGCTCTTTTTTATAAGCTTTTCTCTTTTTTTGTATTTTTCTAACCTTTTCTGATTATTCACTTTAGGACATGTTTGCTTTGAATGTATAGACTTGCTAAAGGCTGAATGTACAGACTTGCTAGCTGAATGTACAGACTTGCTAAGGCTGAATGTACATACTTGTTAAAGAATGTATAGACTTGCTAAAGCTGAATGTACAGACTTGCTAAGGCTGAATGTGTAGACTTGCTAGCTGAATGTATAGACTTACTAAGGCTGAATGTACAGACTTGCTAGCTGAATGTACAGACTTGCTAAGGCTGAACGTACAGACTTGCTAAGGCTGAACGTACAGACTTGACAAGCTGAACGTACAGACTTGCTAAGCTGAACGTACAGACTTGCTAAAGGCATGTGCAGACTTGAATGTATAGACTTGCTGCAACCATGTGCAGACTTGAATGTATAGACTTGCTGCAACCATGTGCAGACTTGGTGTATAGACTTGCTACAACCATGTGCAGACTTGAATGTATAGACTTGCTGTAACGTACAGACTTGCTATGTATAGACTTGTTGCAACGTATAGACTTGACTTGAATGTATAGACTTGCTGCAACGTACAGACTTGTTATGTACAGACTTACTGCAACGTACAGACTTGTTATGTATAGACTTGTTGCAACGTATAGACTTGCTATGTATAGACTTGTTGCAACGTACAGACTTGTTATGTATAGACTTGTTGCAACGTACAGACTTGAATGTATACACTTACTAAGTCATCAAATCAAATATGATTAATCACCCACATGAATCAAATGCGCAAGTCACTTTAGGGCATCACGGTGTAATATGAGATTTACCCAGGGAAAACGTGAAAACAACGTGTCTACAACCGTCACACCCATAAACCACCAAAAGGTGAACGGGCCCTGTGACGCACCCACCCTGGGGCGTCACAGGCTGTGACGGTCACTGGAAGGACCGTCACACCCGTCCGAGCGCGAAACGGTGGGAAACGACCCAAAAAATGTCCCACGCCCCCATACCTCCACGGGAGAGGGGGAAAACAAGGGGGAAGCCCCCAAATAACCCCTAGCATGCATCTATGGCCTCGGATCGGCCAAAAATGCAATGAAACGGTAGATCGGCTCACAACCCCAAAACATGGAGTTTTTCCCCAAATCGCCCCGATTAGCCCGCTCGGCTCACCAAGGCCTACGAAACTCGCGGGAAGGGAAGAGCATGAGCTGGGGGTCCATCTCCCTACCTCCACCGAAGATTTTGCGCCCCGAGCCTTCCGATCTACGAAGAAAACGCCGTGAAACCCTCGCCGGCTCACGAACGCGCCACCGAGCTTCCACGCGCCTCCATCCCCCGATCTTCGACCCATCCTCGCCGTCCTCCTCGCTCGCATCGCCCTGCCGCACCCCCATCTCACTCCGTCGGCTGTCGGAGAAGAGAGGATGAGGAGAGCGTGGGAGAAGAGAGAGAGAGAGTGTGTGTGAGAAATGAGAGGGGGAGAGAGAGAAAGGGTTAATATATAGAAAAATCTGAAAAATCTAGAAATTTAAAAAAATATGAAAAATTACCTCCCCGATCCTTGGGAGGAACACAACGCAGTAGTACTATCCCAGAGTCAAAGAACGCCACAGTTCGCCCTGCACAGAGTTCCGAAGGCATATCAAGGAAAAACACGTGTAAAGCACAAAATACACTCCGAGACCCACTAAAAGATCCGAAAAAAAACCTGGGGCATTACAAATACTGTTGTGTACCTTTACTGGCACGTTTGTGCTTTTGGGCGATCCCTCGTGCTCGCATTCCGCAATGTCGCGTCCTTTATGGGAACCCTTATGTTACCTCTTTATTTTCAAGGGGAGCAGTGCTCGCGCCTCTAGGGAACCTTTAGGTTACCTTCTTATTTTCAAGGGAGGCGGTGCTCTCCTTTAGGAAGCCCTTAAGCTACCTCTTCGTTTTCAAGGGGAGCAGTGCTCGCGTCTCTAGGGAACCTTTAGGTTACCTTCTTATTTTCAAGGGGAGCGGTGCTCGCCTTTAGGAAGCCCTTAAGCTACCTCTTCGTTTTCAAGGGGAGCAGTGCTCGCCTCTAGGAAACCCTTAGGCTACCTTCTCATTTTCGAGGGGAGCCGTGCTCGTCTCTAGGTAACCCTTAGACTACCTTCTCATTTTCAAAGAGAGCAGTGCTCGCCTCTAGGAAGCCCATAGGCTACCCTCTCATTATTCGTAGGTAATTTACCTTAATGGAGTGCAGCTGGTGACGTTTCACTGGAAGTATTTTCTGAGGTTGACGGAGTTCCACGTCCTGGGTACCTCTCTCCCCCCCAGCGTCGCTAGCCTATATGCTCTTTTGCCGAGTGTCTCTGCCACTCGGTATGGGCCTTCCCAGTTTGGTGCGAGCATTCCTGCAGCTCCCCGTGGGTCGGCCACGCTTGTTCGCCGTAGAACTAGATCATTGGGGAAGAATTGTCACTCCTTAACTCGGGCGTTGTAGTATTGAGCCAGCTTCTGCTGATATGCCACGAGTTTTATCTGGGCTTTGGCTCTTCCTTCTTTGAGCAGGTCCAGGTTTTCCCGCATTGCCTGGTTATTCCTGGCCTCATCAAAGTGCCCTACTCGTAGCGAGGGGTTGGATATTTCCACCGGAACTACTGCCTCAGCTCCGTAGGTGAGATGAAAAAGGCGTCTCACCGGTGGCGACTCTAGCGGTGGTCCGATGTGCCCATAGAATGCTGGGGATCGAATCAACCCACGAGTCGCCTGCGTGGTCCAGGCGGGTCTTGATGCCATGGAGTAGAGTTCGGTTGACGTTTTCCACCAACCCATTGGCTTAGGTGTACCCCACCGAGGTGTAGTGGTTCCAAATCCCCAACTCCGAGCACTTCTCCTGAAAAGCAGTGCTCACGAATTATCTGTTGTTGTCGGTTGTGAGAACCCTTGGGATCCCAAATCGGCAAATGATGCTTCACAGCACGAACTTCCAAGCTACTTCACTTGTTATCTTTCCCAATGGTTCAGCCTCGATCCACTTGGTGAAGTAGTCGATGGCGACCATGTGGAATTTCTTCCTCCCTTGTGCTTCAGGAAAGGGTCCCAGTATGTCAATTCCCCACCGAGCGAATGGGCGAGGCTCCGTCAAGGTGTGGAGCTGTGTAGCCGGCTGGTGGTGCAGGTGGGAATATCTCTGGCATTGGGGGCACCTTCAGACATAGTTGAGACAGTCTTGCTGCAAAGTGGGCCACCAATACCCTTGTCAGATCAGCGTCCGTGCCAGTGCTCGCCCTCCCACATGGCTTCCGCAAAGTCCTTCATGGACTTCTTGGATGGCCTGGTTGGCCTCCGTGGGGAAGAGGCACTTGAGTAGAGGAGCTGAGAGGGACCGGCGATACAGTCGATCGTCCACAATAGTGAAATGGGCCGCTCTTGCTCACGTGCGTCGCGCTTCAACGTGGTCGCCCGAGAGCTGTTGCCGAAGGAGGAAATCGAGAAGAGGATCCATCCAGGAAGGCTCGTTGTCGATGGCGTTTACCTAGAGCGCCGGATCATCTATGCTCGGTGCTGATAATTCCTCTATTACGACCAATCTCGAACTGGAGACTACGGTGGCTGGCACTAGTTGGGAGAGGGCGTCTGCTATGGCGTTCTCTTCGCGCGGGATGTGGACCACTTCGAAGTGGGCGAACTCACTCGCCACGGCCTTGGCCTTCTCTAAGTACTTCATCATGGAGGGGTCGCGGGTCTCGAACTTCCCCCTGACCTGGTTGGCGATGAGCATGGAGTCGCTATACGCTCGCACACTTGACGCCCCCAGGTGTCTTGCCATGCGTAGCCCGTAGAGGAGTGCCTCGTACTTGGCCACATTGTTAGTGGTCGGGAAGTTGAAACACATGGCATATTGTAGCTCTAACCCTTCTGGGGAGAGTAGAACTAATCCTGTACCGCTGCCCGCAGCACAGGAAGATCCGTCGACGTAAAGCTCCCAGGTGGGCCCTGAGGACTACTTGGGCGAGTCCTCGGCGGGTAAGGTGCATTCGGCGACGAAGTTAGCGAGAGCTTGGGCTTTGATCCCCGTTCTCGGTCAGAACTTGATGTCGAATGCCCCTAACTCGATCGCCCACTTGACCAGCCTTTCGAAGCATCAGGGTTCTGAAGCATTTGTCTGAGGGGCTGATCGGTGAGGATGACGATCGGGTGAGCAAGGAAGTATGGCCGTAGCTTGCGAGCATCCGTAATCAGCGTGAGGGCAAACTTTTCAGTTCGTGAGTACCGGAACTCCGGTCCTTGTAGTGCACGGCTAACGTAGTAGACGGGCTTCATGACTCCTACTTCCTCCCGCGCGAGCACAACGCTCATGGTGCTGGGCGTCACGGATAGGTACAGGAGCAGAAGCTCTCCCCTTTGGGACTTGGCTAGGACAAGAGGAGTCGTCAGATAGCGCTTTAACTCCTCAAATGCCTGCTCGCACTTCTGGTCCCAGTCGATCCATCCCTTCTTTTCTGGTGCCATGTTGGCCTGCTTGATCAGTTGGAAGAAGGGGAGACACCGCTTGGCGACTCGGGATAGGAACCGAGCCAAGGCGGCGACTTGCCCGGTGAGGCACTGGATGTCCCTCACTCGTTTCGGTCACTCCATCTCCAACACTACTTTGATCTGGTTGGGGTTGGCCTCGATTCCATGATAAGGGACGAGGAAACCCAGGAACTTTCACGACCGTACCCCGAACACATATTTTGCAGGGTTGAGTTTCATGTTGTACCTTCTGAGTGTGGCGAAGGTCTCCGCCAGGTCGCGCAAGTGTTCGGCTGCTCGGAGGCTCTTCACAAGCATGTCATCGATGTAGACCTCCATGTTGCGGCCGATCTACGAGTCAAACATATGTTTGACTAGGCTTTGATAGGTAGCTCCAGCGTTCCTCAATCCAAACGGCATGCGAGTGTAGCAGTATAGGCCGTGGTCGGTGACGAACGCGGTCTTGTCTTGGTCGGGCTAGTGCATGCTGATCTGATGATACCCAGAATAGGCATCGATGAAGCTCAACATCTCGTGCCCGGCCGTAGCGTCGACCAGCTGGTCAATCCGGGGCATGGGGAAGCTGTCTTTGGGCATGGCCTTGTTGAGGTCGGTGTAGTCCACACACATCTGCCACTTCCCGTTGTTCTTAGGCACCAGGACTACGTTGGCTACCCAGTCTAGATACTGGGTAGGTTGGAGTTACCCCGATCGTAACTTTTCTCCTACTTGCTCCCTGATGATGGCCTGTCGCTCGGGGTTGCAGCGCCTTTGGCGTTGTTGTACCGAGCGGCAGGTGGGGTCCAACCTTTGTTGGTGTGTGATGACCTCCGGAGGAATTCCGGGGAGTTCGTCCTCGGACCATGCGAAGACATCTTGGTTGGCTGTGAGGAAGCTTGCGTATTCCTGCTTGTCGTGCTCGGTCAGGGTAGCGCCGATCTTCAGAGTTTGGATTGGGTCATCCCCAACCTGGATGAGGTATAAATCCTCTGCTGGTGCACTCGTGCTCGGGCCTAGATCTTCGGTCCTCGCCTTCTTCTCTGGTGGCACTTCTTTGGGACGTCGATCGCGGGTGGAGATTAAGTAGAACCTTCTAGACTCCCGCTGATCGCCCCGGACTTCCACTACCCCACGAGGGGTGGGGAACTTAAGCTTCTGGTGGTAGGAAGAAGGGACACCTCGAAGAGTGCTAAGGATTCCTCGGTCGATGATAGCATTGTACCATGTCATTGTGTGAACCACAGTAAAGTCGGCGAGGAAGGCTACCTCTTTTGGAGCCGTCCCGAACGTGATCGGGAGCGAGATTCGCCCTTCCAGGCGGATAGTCGTGCCGGAGAACTCATACATCGACGTATGCAATGGTGCGAGCCAAGACATATCCACACCCATGAGTATAAGACAGTCGTACGCAAAAACGTCGGGTCCACTTCCATTATCTACCAGAATGCGTCGTACAGTACATTGGTTGATGGTGGCAGAAACCACCAAAGCATCAGAATGGGGCGTCGTGACGGCTTCCAGGTCATCTTCGGAGAAGACTATGGGGTCTCCCAGATGACCCGAGGGGGACAGTCCTCGTGTGGTGCCATCGCCTTGGTCTGCCGTGTCGATGGCCATCGCGTACCGACTCCTTCTGCTCTCGCTATCTCCCCCCGCAGTGGGCCCTCCAGAGATCATCATGATCTCTTTGTCATTGGGCCAATTGTCGATCGGGGGAGGCATCTTCTATCGTCTCTCGGCGGCCTTGGCGAGGAACTTGTCGAGGAGTCCCCGGCGGACGAGGTCCTCAATAGCATCCTTCAAGTTGATGCAGTCGGCGGTGTCGTGACCGTGGTCTCGATGGAAGTGGCAGTACTTCTTATTCCTTGAGTTAGGATCCAACTTCATCCGAGGAGACCACTTGAAGAATGGCTCCTCACGGATCTCCATTAGGATCTGGTTGGGTGGGGCCGTTAGGGGTGTATAGTGGCGGTAGCCACCCCTTTCCTTCTCAGAGCGGTCACGGTGGTCCCCGTCGCGTCGCTCCCGTTTACTCCGGCCCTCTTGTGGTGGGTCAGCGGCTCTCTTCCGGTCGGGCTGGTCAGTCCTGACCGTGCGGCGTAGGGCCGCGGTGTTCTCCTCGCAGTGCGAGGGCTTCTGGGCTAACGCGAGGAGGTCCGGAAGGGTCTTCGGGGCTTCGACTCCAAGTGCGCGTCGGAGAATGTGGTCCCGTGTCCCCTGGGTAAGTGCCGTGGTGGCGATGCCGACGTCGAGATGGGGGATACGGGGTGTCTCTGCGTGGAAGCGAGAGACGAAGTCCCATAGCGTTTCTTCCTTCCCCTGCCTGAGAGCGAGCAGGGTTACAACAGACTTGGCTACCTTTCGGCAGCCCACAAAGTTCTCCTTGAACAGCCTTTCGAGCTGTTGGAAGGAAAAGATCATCCCGGCCGGCATGGGGAAGTACTTGGCTGGATGAAACCTTGTTCAATAGCTCCATCAGTTGTTCCTTTAGCTCTTTCAGCTTAGCAGGAGACATTCTGTAAGGTGCCTTGGAAATAGGTCCAGCACCAGGGACAAGGTTGATGGTGAACGACACCTCCCACTCCGGGGGTAAGCCGGGTAATTCTTCTAGAAAATGTCAGAAAAATCCCAAACTACACGGATGTCCTCAAGCTTAGACTCCTCGATGTCCGTGGTAGTTACAAATGCAATGAAAGCCATACATCCTTTGCTTATAAGCTCACTAGCTCGGAGGGCTGATATAAGAGGTGATCTAGCTCGAGGGCTAATGTACGCCAGTTCCGGGTAATCCACAAAAGTTATCTTGATATTTCGGCAATCTACAGTTACTTGATACGTGGATAACCAGTCAACACCTAGTATGACATCATACACATCCATATCTAGGCAAATTAGGTCGATAGGCAGATTATTTCCTTTAACCATAATCTCACAGTTTGGATAATGATGTGTGAGGTCGGCCTTGTTCCCGATAGGTGTAGATATGACTAAGTCTAACCATTTAGGCTCTTTAGTAAAAGCAGCAGCAAATTTCTTGGAAATAAATGAATGCATTGCTCCAGTATCAAATAAAACTTTAGCAGCTGTAGAGCAAACGATTAGTGTACCTTCCACGATTCCTCCTTCCATTGGTTCCGTCTCTTGGAGAGCTTGCAGACGGCCTTGCTTCTTTGTTGGGAATTTCTCATCTTTAATAGCTTGCTCATTCATCAGTGGGCAATTAGGGATCCGATGTTCTCGACTTCCACATCGGAGATAGGCTCCTAGCTTCCTCCAACATTCCTCGGCCTTATGACCAGCTTTGTCACAGTACTTACAAACTTCCTTGGAAGGTGTGGCGGTGGAGAATGGCTTGACATTCCTTTAGAATTTCTTTCCTATGGAGGACTCCCCTCCACTGTAGTACCGCTTCTTGTTGAATGATGCTTTAAAATTTCCCGTCCTTGTGACAGGTTCCCTCTTGTCCCTTCCTCGGATCCTCTCTGATAATTCGGTGGCGGCCTCGAGCAACTGTACACGCCAAACCATTTCCGAATAGACTTGGATGTTTGTAATATCCTGAACCTTTCGGATTCTTTTTCATGGGTCCCGGATCTGGTTTCTCAGAGTGTCCGGCTCCGTTGTGTCTGAAATTTCGTTTCGGACATCTTTTGTGTTTGGATCAGTGCGATCCAGAGTTGTTTCGGAGGCCTGGAAGCGTTCCACGGTTTTTTCCGCGCGTGTTTTTTTATTATCGGTGTGTGTTTCGGTAATTCCTTCGGAATCTCGCTGCGGGTGAACCGGGTCGTTCACCTAGGCGAGAGTGGTGCTGTTGCAATCGGTGCGTTCTGAGGATCGCGGAAATGTAATTTTCTATTTTTTGATATTTTTGAGAAATTTTTGGATTTTCCTATAAATACGCCCTTTTTCTCTCTCTTCCTCACCCTCTTCTTCTTCTTCCTCCTTTCTCCCCCACCGTGCGACGCCCTCTCTGATGGGGGCATCTCTCGCCCTTCACATTTTCCACAGCTTCGATTGCTCGCCAACATAGCTCCATTGTGTCCATCATATTTTTCTAAGTCCAGTCATGTAATTTTCATATTTTATTTGAGTCATATCATTGTAATTTTCTTTTATTTGAGTCTAGTACCTAGGTTAATGAGTCATCTACCTAAGTTAAGTGTCATAGGGTTGATTAGATTAGTTAATGGGTCCAATTCATTGGGCTAGGCCCAAGGGCCCCCCTTTCCCCTTGGTTATTTGTCAATGCTCCAAAAGTCAGGGTCTTATTGTAAGTTGTGGGATCCCTATAAATAGGACCCCACTCTCTCAATTTTGAATCAATCAATGAATGAAAAAAAAACAAAGAGTGTTTGAGTCACATATTGGAGAGAATCCAATTGAGTGGGTGAGAAGCCCCTCCCTCTCCTATCTCTCTCTCTCTCTCTCTCTCTCTCTCTCTCTCTATCCCAAGAGAGAAGGGCGCCCCCAACTCTCTCTCCTCCCTTCCCAACCTCCTCCACCCTCCCACCTACCTCCATTAAGTCCTCTCCAACTTCCCACACCCCCACATTAATCCACCCCTAGTCCCAATAGAGAACCCCCAATCCGCACTCCACCCTCCAACCACCAACCACCCCTCTTCCCTTCCCAACCCAACCCTCTCCCTTCCCCACACAATCTCCCAGCCCCCAAGAGAGTTTTGAATTTGAAAATCCCCCCCCATTCCCAGCCCTAGGGCGCCCCCAAGCCCTCTCCCTTTGGGCTGGTCGCCCCCCCCATCCTCTATCCCCATTCAACTTGGAGCATCTTCCACCTTCCCTTCCCACCTCCATCTAGTGTAGAGAACCAGCCACCTACCTGCGCCCCTCCCCTCTCCAACCCCTCGAATCTCACCATATCTCCCCTTCCATACCTCTTCCCACATTCCCCTCCCACCACTCATCATATCCCCTTCACCATTCAACCACTTCTTCTTCTCATTTCGTGGTCATTTGGGATCTACATTGGCGAACCAGTTCTCAGCTGAAGACCTGTAGAAGATCAGCAGTTTGCAGAGGCGACCACGGCTTCCTCCGGATGTTCCTAAGGGCTCAAGAGGCATCTTTGGAAGCGTCTCCCAGTCGACTTCGCAACGGCGGTGGTCTCATCACGTTCTCAGTTTGGGGCTGTCCGGAGCAGTCGATCTTCCCCGACTGCGCATCTCCTCCCTGAAGAGCAACCTGAAGCTGACTCCTGAAGCTACCACGATCACTCTCTTGAAGATCTGGAGGCGAGGGTTGGCCGGGAGCTTCTTCTACAAGTCTACTTCCAGAATCAGGAAGCGGAGCTCTGTTTGGCGCCCGGAATCAAGAGTTCTCATTTTCTTCCTCCTGGTGCGCGGTTCTGCTTCCTATCAGTCTGTTCCGATCCCCCCTCATTGTTCGAGTTCTACCAGTCTACTCTGACAACATTTGACATCCCCGTTGGTTTTGTTTCGAAGAGGACTCATCGACGGTTCTGACGACTTTGGAGGCACCTGATTCTGAGCTCTGGAGCGCTCGTGGCAACCTCTTCTTCCTGCTGTTGTGAACCTGAAGCAGTCAGAACTGCAGGCCTGCCTCCCTGTTTGAGCCTCTGCCCGACCACCCACCGTGACCAAAGAAATCAGCAAAATTCTGGCGTCATCCTGATCCAGATAAAAAGAATTTACAACTGGTTTTGTCATCAAAAAAAATCTGGAGTGGCCGCAGCGTCAAGATAACCAACTGCCTGTCCAGAAGCGCAGAGAGTGGTCAGAATCGGCATCGGCTCCCTTTCTTTGCTTCTAGCTTGATTTTTTCCCTCTTGCTTGGCCGGCTGAAGGCCCCTCCCTGTGTGGAGGTAGTGTTTGGGTGTAGTCATTGGCTTCCCTTCCCCAAGATCCCCCCTTGCATGGGGCGTAGTGCATGTAATCTGAAATTTCAGATGGAAGCTTCTCTGGCGCGGCATGCGGGTAAGCCCACGCTTCCTCGCTCACCCTCGTCTCCGACCGGGATCGGTGTCTTCACACCGATCAGGTGAGCCACTGAACACTTCTCTTTGCTGGATTTCCTTGCTTAATTAGTATTGCATCTTAGTGCTGTCGGTGATAAGAGAGTGCCCGAACCCGAATTTGCTTATAATTGAGTGACTATCGCGGGCGAGTTGTGAGAGTGACCCTTCAACCCATGCCTTCGACGTGCTGACCGCCCGTGAATTTGGGCAACCCCTAGCCCTTAGGGGTCCTCCCCAAGCCAGCCATACCCTTGGAAACTTCCGGTCCAACCCCGGACCCTCACCCCATTACCGGTCCACCTACGGACCCGAGTGTGACAAACGCGAGTGAGTCCGCTTGTGTGACATTGCCAAGTCATTGCATTGCTTGCAATTTAGGTCCTAGTTTGTGTCACATCAATTGGTATCAGAGTAAGTCATTGACTTGTCTCTACAAGTCAAGTCCTAGGGCACGCTTGCATTGAAGTCATCATCAGTCCGACCATTGCATTTATCTCCCCCCGATCTTCATGGCCACTTCCTACTTAACCTACTCGCCACCCATGGACTTCATTCTAGATGATGATATTACCTTTGACGGATCACATTCTAGTGATTATGATATGTGTGAAGCTACCATGGAAAGATATTTTGAAAAGACTTGGGTATATGGACCCGCAAGAGTCCGCAAGGCCAAGGGATGATTTCGGGGTCAAGCCAAGAGTAAGTGGGAACACATAGAGGGATTAAGAAGGGTTAGGAGGCAAGAGCCCATTTCTTCATGGGATGATATGAAGGAAGAACTTAGGAAGATCTATATCCCCAAATATTCCCACCCCTCCTATTCAAACACCCCTAGCCCGAGGAGCACTACCACTCCTCCACCCCCACCCGGCCAACTTGAGACCACCTTTAGGCCTCCACCCCCACCACTCCCAACAAATCCCCTCTCAACCATCACCGCTACACTCCGCCACCAAATCCTATCCCTTAGGACCCAAATAATCCAAGCATCCACCTCCCCACCTAACCCCATGAGGGTCCCCACACCCCAACCAAAACCCCCTTCCACAAACCTCACTATCCAAACCCAATTAGCCCCCACTTCCACCCCTCCACAACCGGCCGATCCTAAGGGGAAGAGACCCCTAACTGACCTGGTTTCCCCAATAAAGACCACCAATACCCCTCCATTTTTCCCTATAAGGGACACTCCCCCCAAGACCGACCAACCCAAGCCACCCCAACCAACCCATCTCCCACTCCCTCCCCCAAAACTCCCATGTCCTAGTCCCCCACTACTTCCCCTCCCTATCCCAAACCAAGTTTCCCTTTACCTTCCACCCCGGGTGCGCCATGCACCAACCCTCATCACCATACCACCAAAAGACCCTCTCACCTCCTTAGAGGAGGAACCCATACCCGACCCCATAGTGGTGAACACTCCGGACCCTATCCCTACCACGGAGACCACCCATGACCAAGTAGAAGAAGAAACATCACATGGTGACCTTCACCTTACACCACCCTCTCTAGTTAGGGCCAAACTCATCTTAGGGGAACCCCTTATTAGTTGGCTAAAGAAGAGCCCAATAAGAGATATTACGGCCCACGATTTCCCTCCCATAAAGGAAAACCTTCCCATAGTGCACATCTCCTCCTATCACACCATAATCCAAACATCCTACCAAGTGAAAACCTTAGAGGACCTTCTCAAGGGCTTAGCTTGGCAATTTGAGTTGACCGGCTTGTTGATCCCCATGGCCCACCAATCTAGGAGCCTTGACCTCCTACACTTTTGTGTCGGGTCTATCACCTCGGTTTGCACCATTGGTTGCTACACTAGCGACCTCCTTCTATTCCTCCCCACACCCGATGAGCCCGACCTTCTCCTCAATTTGGAGCTTCTTATATCGGGTGGAAAGTCAAGCCCTCCCCTCTTGGCCGACCCACCCACAAAGAACTTCGGCCCAATTTTCTCATTAGAGGAGGATGACCCACCACCATTTGAGGATCTTGAGGACATAGGGCCCCCTCCCCTCGATAACCCTTTTTATGATCCCTTTGATCCCTTCCAATGGGGGTTAAAGAACCCATGGGACCAAACCACCTTATCCACCAACCACCTTTCCCTATCCCAACCCACCATGTTTGACCCAATCCACCCCATCCTAGACTCGGGTTACACCTTGGGAGCCATGACCTTGGGCCACATATCCCTAGGTAATAAGGTTGTGCCCCACCCCATGATGACCACCTTCTTAGATCCATTCAATCCTTTCCAATGGGAGTTCAAAGGTTGTCCCACACCTATACACATGGAAGTCACCTTTGGGAAAAGCATACATGTGTCTAGGTTTACCACACCACTTGGCATGAACACTATGTTGGGTCCATTCATTCATATCACCCACATGTCAAGTAGAAAGTATGAGTGGTCCAAAATCGGATGTAATGGTCCACCTTCACTCATCATGAGTCTTAAGTATGATAGAAGCATTCGTGGATGTCCGGGTCCCCCGGCATTTGTCACCCCCATGCATGACCGGATCACCTACGGATGCCCCGGCCCTCCAACCTTTGTTAGAGAGTCCATGCATGATAGGGCCACATTTGGTTGCCCCGACCCACCAAGGCTCATCAAGGTCCATATGGCATCATGGCATGATAGGTTCATCTATGGATGTCCTGGTCCACCTTTATCCACACACATTTTCACACACCCACCGCCCCGTAATGCATGTCATGTGCATCCAAGCAAGCATTCAGCAACGAGCGGTGAGGTTCATAATGAGCGGGCAAAAACTCACGAGTGCCACTTTGTATTCCAAGTAGGAAACCCTACGATGGTGGCTTTGGAATGGCTCTATCTTAGGGTCACCTCCAAATCGAGGGCCCGAGGACTTGGACCTTCCATGTTCCGAGTGGCTTTGACAACCTGGCTTACGGGTTGGATTTACCGATGAGATTTTGGGATATACCCCACTTTTCACGTGGCGGATCTAGCGCCCTTTAAGGGCACCGCGGTGGATCCCAGTGAGCACCTACAGCCTACCCCCATCCTTGTGAGTGACACCCTCAGAGAGCTTCCACATATCAGCTTGAGAGTCCGACGTGTGCACACAGAGGTAATACTGGGCAAGCAAGGTACTATCATCGGTAAGAGGGTGTGCCCGAGCCACCTTGAGAGGATGAAGAGCAGTCCCCCAGCTAAGGACGCGAGGTTGAGTTTGGAGGTTGTGACTCGCCCGGAGCTGCATTGGAGGACCCCTTCCCAGGCGGACCCATACTCGACGGAGTCGAGTTCTTCGCACCCCGGGGGTATGATGGGGGCATCTCTCGCCCTTCACATTTTCCACAGCTTCGATTGCTCACCAACATAGCTCCATTGTGTCCATCATATTTTTTTGAGTCAAGTCATGTAATTTTCATATTTTTTTTGAGTCATATCATTATAATTTTTCTTTTATTTGAGTCTAGTACCTAGGTTAATGAGTAATCTACCTAAGTTAAGTGTCATAGAGTTGATTAGATTAGTTAATGGGCCCAATTCATTGGGCTAGGACCAAGGCCCCCCTTCCTCTTGGTTATTTGTCAATGCTCCAAAAGTCAGGGTCTTATTGTAAGTTGTGGGATCCCTATAAATAGGACCCCACTCTCTCCATTTTGAATCAATCAATGAATGAAAAAAAAATAAAGAGTGTTTGAGTCCCAGAAATTATCTTTATTGGAGAGAATCCAATTGAGTGGGTGAGAAGCCCCTCCCTCCCCTATCTCTCTCTATCTCTCTCTTTCTCTCTCCCAAGAGAGAAGGGCGCCCCCTACTCTCTCTCCTCCCTTCCCAACCACCTCCACCCTCCCACCTACCTCCATTAAGTCCTCTCCAACTTCCCACACCCCCACATTAATCCACCCCTAGTCCCAATAGAGAACCCCCAATCCCCACTCCACCCTCCAACCACCAACCACCAACCACCCCTCTTCCCTTCCCAACCCAACCCTCTCCCTTCCCCACACAATCTCCCAGCCCCCAAGAGAGTTTTGAATTTGAAAATTCCCCCCCCCCCCATTCCCAGCCCTAGGGCGCCCCCAAGCCCTCTCCCTTTGGGCTGGTCACCCCCCCATCCTCCATCCCCATTCAACTTGGAGCATCTTCCACCTTCCCTTCCCACCTCCATCTAGTGTAGAGAACCAGCCACCTACCTGCGCCCCTCCCCTCTCCAACCCCTCTAATCTCACCATATCTCCCCTTCCATATCTCTTCCCACATTCCCCTCCCACCACTCATAATATCCCCTTCACCATTCAACCACTTCTTCTTCTCATTTCGTGGTCATTTGGGATCTACATCGGCGAACCAGTTCTCAGCTGAAGACCTGCAGAAGATCAGCAGCTTGCAGAGGTGACCACGGCCTCCTCCGGATGTTCCTAAGGGCTCAAGAGGCACCGTTGGAAGCGTCTCCCAGTCGACTTCGGAACGGCGGTGGTCTCATCACGTTCTCAGTTTGGGGCTGTCCGGAGCAGTCGATCTTCCCCGACTGCGCATTTCCTCCCTGAAGAGCAACCTGAAGCTGACTCCTGAAGCTACCACGACCACTCTCTTGAAGATCTGAGGCGAGGCTTGGCCAGGAGCTTCTTAGACAAGTCTACTTCCAGAATCAAGAAGCGGAGCTCTGTTTGGCGCCCGGAATCAAGAGTTCTCATTTTCTTCCTCCTGGTGCGCGGTTCTGCTTCCTATCAGTCTGTTCCAACCCCCCCCCTCATTGTTCGAGTTCTACCAGTCTACTCTGACAACATTTGGCATCCCCGTTGGTCTTGTTTTGAAGAGGACTCATCGACGGTTCTGAAGACTTTGGTGGCACCTGATTCTGAGCTCTGGAGCGCTCGTGGCAACCTCTTCTTCCTGCTATTGTGAACCTGAAGCAGTCAGAACTGCAGGCCTGCCTCCCTGTTTGAACCTCTGCCCGACCACCCACCAGCGACCAAAGAAATTATAAAAATTCTGGCATCATCCTGATCCAGCTAAAAAGAATTTTCAACTAGTTTCGTCATCAAAAAAAAATCTGGAGTGGCCGCAGTGTCAAGATAACCAACTGCCTATCTAGAAGCGCAGAGAGTGGTCGGAATCGGCATCGGCTCCATTTCTTTGCTTCTAGCTTGATTTTTCCCCACTTGCTTGGCCGGCTGAAGGCCCCTCCCTGTGTGGAGGTAGTGTTTGGGTGTAGTCATTGGCTTTCCTTCCCCAAGATCCCCCCCTTGCATGGGGCGTAGTGCATGTAATCTGAAATTTCAGGTGGAAGCTTCTCCGGCGCGGCGTGCGGGTAAGCCCACGCTTCCTCGCTCGCCCTCGTCTCCGGCCGGCATCGGTGTCTTCACACCGATCAGGTGAGCCACTGAACACTTCTCTTTGCTGGATTTCCTTGCTTAATTAGTATTGCATTTTAGTGCCGTCGACGATAAGAGAGTGCCCGAACCCGAATTTGCTTATAATTGAGTGACTACCGCGGGCGAGTTGTGGGAGTGACCCTTCAATCCATGCCTTCGGCGTGCTGACCGCCCGTGAATTTGGGCAACCCCTGGCCCTTAGGGGTCCTCCCCAAGCCAGCCATACCCTTGGAAACTTCCAGTCCAACCCCGGACCCTCACCCCATTACCGGTCCACCTACGGACCCGAGTGTGACAAACGCGAGTGAGTCCGCTTGTGTGACATTGCCAAGTCATTGTGTTGCTTGCAATTTAGGCCCTAGTTTGTGTCACATCACTCTCTCCCTCTCTTCTTCGTCCGGCGAGACCGCGGCAAGCCCCTCCGACTGCGGACGGCTGTGGGCGACGGCGTGGTGATGACGGCGACGGCGAGGTGATCATGGAGGCGTACGTTGACCGTGGGAATTCAAGGAAGAACGAGGGTTTTCGGGCATTCTTCACGATTCGTGGTCGATCCGGCGCATCTCGGGACGTAATTGAGGTAGGGTGACGTTCCCTAGCCTCTAGCCTTCCTTTCCCGCGAGTTGTAGGCCGAGGGGAGGCCGAGAGATGGGATTCCTTGCGGGTTTGGGGTTTTCCATGATTTGGGGAGAGCTCGCCTGATCTATGGATTTGATGCATGATTTCATGTTTTGATGGCCTAGAATCATGCTAGAGGTCCCCAGGGGTCTCCCCCTTTGATTTCCCCCTCTCCGGTGGAGGCATGGGGGAGTGGCCAATTTTTTTGGGCGTTTCCCGCCGTTTCACCCTCGGGCGGGTGTGACGGTCCTTCCAGTGACCGTCACACTATGTAACGCGCCCAGATGGGTGCGTTACAGCCCTGAGTGCAGCCAAGTGGGGTCTTTGGGCTCTGATGGTCCCACGATAGACCGCCACGGTGCTGTGACGCACCTAGGTTGGACCGTCAGGGGCGTTCGACCGTTGACTGCCGACCGTTGGTTTTTGACCGTTGGGGGGGTCAAGGCATGTGACGCACCTGGCTTGGCACGTCACAACCATGTGATGCCCCTATGTGGGTGCGTTAGAGCAGACGCATTCCCACGTTGTAACGCACCAGGGTTGGTCCGTTACACGCTGTGACGCACCGAGTGGCACGCGTCATAGCTATTCTCTGTTGTCTTGTGACGCACCAGGATAGGCGCGTCACAGACTGTAACGCACCATGGTAGGTGCGTTACACCCTGTTTTACACCGTGCATGTGACGCCCCTGCGTTGGGTCGTCAGGTGATTGTGACGGTCCTGCCTAGACCGTCAGAGCCTGTGACGCGTCTAGGGTAGATCGTCAGGCTCTGGGTTGCCCCGGGTGGTTTGCAACCCCGTTTCTTTTCTGACCGTGGTCACCGTGCGACGGTGTTGGTACGTGGGGTGGTCCCCGTACGTCGTCGGATGCGGACGTTATTTTCCGTTGACTTGAGAGTCCACTCTGTAGTGACCCTCCACTAGTCGTAGCATGCTTACACGCGAGTGGTCCCACCAGGGAGTGGTGGAGAGGCTACCCTTAGAGATGGTTTGTGGACCAGTTTCCGTCGGGCCCCGCGTCTACCAGTAAGAGTCTGGCTGAGGGGAAAACCGGTCAGAGGGCCAGACCAGGGACGCACGGTCTGTGTGTGCACACGTGGTTGGGGGCGATTGGACCCACGCCGACGGGCTCGACCCCAGCTAGTCACTTGTTTGTGGTTACTTGTACGGTGTCTCAGTTCCCGCTGGGCCGGAGGGAGACACTTGAGACGCGGACTAAGTCGTCAGTGGACGCATCCGGTCTTGCTTCTAGTGGGAGGTACTCCTGTCGAGTCGGTAGTGATAGACCGTTAGTCGTTGAGACTTCGACCTTCGGGTTTTGTCGTGTTAGCCGTGGTGTTTCGGTCGTTCCTCCGTGGCACGCCTGTTGGTTTTCATGCCGAAAGATCAGAGTTTTGTAGACAGCAGGGTTCCCTCTCCGAGATACTTGCTTACTGCTAGCGTAGTGGTTTCTCCATTCGTGAGGTAGGGTTCGAGTGATCCCTACTGAGTCTTGTTCCGAGACTCATTCCCTGCATGTTTTCACCATGTTTCAGGTGAGTCGCGGCCTCAGGGGAGCGCGTCTGAGGCTCAGCGTGGTTCAGGTGCCCAGCGTTAGTGCCAGAGGTCAGAGCCAGGGTATGTCCTGTGTAGCTATACTTTTCTTTCTTGTCTCTGTACTAGTTGTGGACTACTGCTGTTGTTATTTTATTGTTATCTTGTTGATCATGTATCCTGTAAATTGTTAATTTATTTCCTGCTTAATAAGATAACTATTTATTTCTATAATTATTTGTGATACTTGTGTAGTCTCCACACCATTCCTTTAACCCTTCCGAGTCTTCGGGCTCATTGGTGGCGGTACGAGTCTCGGGTTATCGGGCCTTCCCGGTAATCAGATTCTTGGGTCGTTACAGTTGGTATCAGAGCAGCGGTTGTAGGATTACACGAGAATCATAAGTAATTGTGGTGGTCCACTAGTCCATAGTGATGATGTACAGTTGACGCTGGCATCGGGCATCGTGTGTATTTCTTGACCTTGCTGTTTCTGTGTTTTCTATCTTTTGCTTCAGGAGCGAGCATGGCGCCGAGGCGGAGCACTCACTCTCAACAGGGACAGTCGGCTGGAGGTCAGGAGATCCAGCAGGGGGTTCAGCGAGATCAGGAGGAGCATAGTAGAGCGCCACCGGGGGCCGCCGAGGCAGTGGATATTGCGAGGTTTCCGGGGTCCTGGGATTTCTTCCGTGGCATGTGCCAGCTTATATCTCAACAGTTCGGTGGAGAGGCTGGTGAGGGCTCGTCGACCAGGGGTGGGCCAGGCTGAGCAGTGAAGGATTTCATGCAGTTTCATCCCCTTTACTACGGCGGTCAGCCAGACCCTGATTTGGCTCGGAGTTGGCTCGACGAGATGGAGCGGGTGTTCAGTTCTACTACGGAGGACAGGGTGATGTTGGCCTCCAGCCAGTTGCAGGGTACGGCTCGGGAGTGGTGGTCTTCCGAGTGGAAGACGTCTTTCCAACTTCGTCCAGTTGAGCAGATTGCGTGGTGCAACTTTGTTAGTGCTTTCGAGCGCACCTACTATCCAGAGTATATTGCTACGCAGCGGATGCGTCAGTTTCTGGAGCTGGTTCAGGGCGACATGTCCGTGTTACAGTACAGGGCCCAATTTGTTGAGCTGGGTCGGTATGCACCTCATATCATGGAGCATGAGAGGGTGAAGACCGCACAGTTCGTACAGGGCTTGAGGCAGGAGCTGAGGCACCATTTGATCGCGAATGCGGCCACTGATCTGGAGACAACGTATCGTGTTGCGGCTTCTTTGGAGATGGATATGCAGAGGACTCGAGGACCGATTAGCCAGGGGCAGTCTTTGTCGGGTCGCAGCCAGCAGTTGATTACCCAGCAGTAGGGTTCTTTTCAGCATGCGTCGGACGATTCAGGAGCACCGGCACCGGCAGCGTCGGCGACAGGATCTGTGTCTTTTGGCTCAAAGGTCAAGAAGTTCCTTAAGAAGGGTTTCCGTAAGAAGCACAAGGATCGGGGGCAGGCATCATCGGGCAGTGTATAGCAGTCGGTCCCATTTCAACGTCAGGGATCGGTGGGTGGATCGCGAGGACCATGTCCACGGTGTAGTGAGCATCACCTAGGCAGGCAGTGCACGGTGCCGATTGTTTATTTTCGGCGTGACCAGCCAGGGCACATGGCGCGTGATTGTCCTCAGAGGCAGCAACAACAGCAGTTTCCTCAGCAACAGCAGGTTCCCCAACAGCAGAGGCAGCAACAGCAACAGTTTCCTCAGCAACAACAGGTTCCCCAACAATAGAGGCAGCAGCAGCAGCAGTAGTAGGGACAATATCCGCCACTACCCAAGTCAGCTAGTATGGGAGGAAGGCAGAGAGCTCGAGGCCAGATCACGCACATGACTAGGGCAGAGGCAGTGGCAGTGGCGTCGTAGCTCGTGGAAGGTACCGTTCAAATTTTGGATTGTGCGGCTCTAGTTTTGTTCGATTCTGGCGCATCTCACTCGTTTGTTTCGGAGGATTTCACGCTGAGTATTGAGGAGCCGGTGACCCAGTTGTCTTGTGATTTGGCAGTAGAGTTACCTTCGGGTGATTTTATGATCACTCCGTATTACTTTCATGAGGTTCCTGTGTGGGTGGAAGGGTGGAGTTTGTCGGCTAGGCTCTATGCGTTGCCACTTCAGGACTTTGATGTGATTTTGGGTATGGATTGGCTCGAGGCACATCATGCGTTAGTGGATTGCGGCTCGAAGAGGGTTTATTTCTGGCGACTTCACGGACCCACCTTCTATTTCCAAGGGATCAGGTCTTCCTCTTCCCGCTTTCTTATTTCTGCGATTCGAGCTCGTCGGTTGCTTGATGCGGGTTGTCAGGGTTTTCTCGCCTCCATGGTTGTGACTGACCAGATGGAGCCGGATGTCAAGGACATCCCGGTGGTGTGCGAGTTCCCCGATGTTTTTTCGGAGGACTTACCTGGATTGCCTCCCCAGCGGGAGATTGATTTCGTGATCGAGGTTGTGCCTAGTACGGGACCTTTGGCGAAGGCTCCCTACCGTATGGCCCCCGCTGAGTTGAGGGAGTTGAGGGCGCAGTTGCAGGAGCTGCTGGCCAAGGGGTACATTCATCCTAGCTTTTCCCCTTGGGGTGTGCCTGTGTTGTTTGTGAAGAAGAAGGACGGTAGCTTGCGGTTGTGCATTGACTACCGGCAGCTGAATGAGGTGACCATTAAGAACAAGTATCCGTTACCGCGGATTGATGTTTTGTTCGACCAACTTTAGTCTGCGCGAGTCTTCTCGCGGATTGATTTGCGGTCCGGTTACTATCAGCTGAGGATTCGCGAGTCCGACGTAGAGAAGACTGTTTTCAGTACAAGGTACGGGAATTATGAGTTCTTGGTGATGCTGTTCGGGCTCACCAATGCCCCCGCAGCCTTCATGGACTTGATGCAGATGGTGTTTCGTCCGTATTTGGACCAGTTCGTGGTCATATTTATGGACGACATCCTTGTTTATTCGCGGTTTGCCGAGGAGCATGCGTACCATTTGGGTGTGGTGCTGCAGACGTTGCGAGATCACCAGTTGTATGCGAAGCTTAGTAAGTACGAATTCTGGCTTCGTGAGGTGCACTTTTTGGGGCACGTGATTTCTGGTGATGGCATTTCTGTGGACCCCGCCAAGGTCGAGGCAGTAATGCAGTGGCCGAGGCTGAGGTCTGTGACGGAGATCCAGAGTTTTTTGGGGCTTGCGGGCTATTATCGGCGGTTTATCTAAGATTTTTCTCGCATTGCGGCCCCAATGACTAGACTCACACGGAAGGATGTGCCTTTTGTCTGGTCTGAGGAGTGTGAGCAGAGTTTTAGGGAACTGAAGAGGTTGCTCACCTTGGCTCCGGTGTTGGTTTTGCCTTCTGGATCGGGAAGCTTTGTGGTGTGTACAGATGCTTCCGGGGTCAGATTGGGTGCTGTGTTGATGCAGCATGGTAGAGTGGTGGCTTAAGTCTCTCAGCAGCTAAAGTCCTATGAGGAGAACTACCCTACCCATGACCTGGAGTTGGCGGCTGTGATCTTCGCACTGAAGATCTGGAGGCATTATCTCTACGGTGAGAGGTTCGAGGTGTTCACTGACCATCAGAGTTTGAGGTATGTGTTCTCGCAGAGGGACCTTAACTTTAGGCAGAGGTGATGGATGGAGTTTATGAAGGATTATGACTTCACCCTGTCTTATCAGCCGGGCAGGATGAATGTCGTCGCCGATGCTTTGAGTCGGAAGGTCGCAGTCAGTGCCTTGATGTTGAGGAAGTGGAGGCTCTGGGACAAGTGCCCGAAGTTTTGTTCAGGCTCAGGATTTCCCAGGAGCCAGGGTTGGCAGTACTTGCGAGTCTGACTGTCACACCTACTATCCGCCGTTAGGTGACAGAGGCTCAGCATGCGGACCCTGAGTTGCCCCGGGTTTTGGCTTTGGCTGATGTGGAGCTCAGCGAGGACGGAGCCGTGAGATTCCTTGGTAGGCTGTACGTCCCAACTGAGGGACAGGTTCGTCATGCAGTGTTGCGCGAAGCGCATGGGAGCAGGTACACCGTACACCCGGGTGCGACGAAGATGTATCGGAACTTGCGGAGGCAGTTCTGGTGGCCTGGCATGAAGAGAGTTGTTGCCGAATTTGTGGCCAGGTGCCTGACCTATCAGCAGGTGAAGGCGGAGCATTAGCGACCGAGAGGTACTCTCCAGCCCTTGGATGTTCTTGCGTGGAAGTGGGACCACGTGACCACGGATTTCGTGGCGGGATTGCCGAGGACTCCGAGCGGTCAGGATAATATTTGGTTGCTGGTGGATAGGCTGACGAAGGTGACTCGGTTGTTACCGGTGAAAGTCAGCTGGAGCGTGTCCAGGTTGGCTCATCTTTATGTGGAGCGGATCATCCCGTTGCATGGGATTCCCATTTCCATCGCGTCAGATCGGGATCCGCGCTTCACTTCTGGATTCTGGGGGAGTTTCCAGTGAGCGCTTGGCACGGATTTGGCTTTTAGCTCGGCGTATCATCCTCAGTAAGATGGTCAGTTAGAGAGGACCATTCAGACTTTGGAGGACATGCTGAGATCCTACTGTCTGGAGTGGCGGGGGAGTTGGATTCACCACCTACAGTTGGTGGAGTTTACCTACAACAAAAGCTATCATTCGAGCATCGGCATGGCTCCTTATGACGCTTTGTATGGGCGTCCGTGTCGTACTCCACTTGATTGCTTTGAGGTCGGTGAGCGTGTTTTGAGGGGACCAGAGCTGGTGCAATAGTGTGTGGATGTTGTGCACCTGGTCCGTCGGAACATGTTGGCGGCCCAGAGTCGGCAGAAGAGCTATGCTGACCGTAGGCGGAAGCCCCTCGAGTTCACCGTGGGCGATCGTGTGTTCTTGAGAGTTTCTCCGATGAAGGGGGTGATGCGCTTTGGACGGCGTGGGAAGCTGAGTCCCCGCTATATTGGCCCTTTTATGATTGTGGAGCGCATCAGTGAGGTTACTTATCGGTTGCAGTTACCCCCTGAGTTGGCGTCGGTGCATGACATGTTCCACGTCTCGATGTTGCGAAAGTATATGCCCGATGACTCTCATGTGCTCGAGATTCTGTTTGGCCCGAGGTGAGTCCAGATCTTTCTCTCAGAGTTTCCGGTCCACGTGGAGGATAGGCGAGAGCAGCGCCTGCGGAACAAGGTCATCCCCTTGGTTAAGTGTTGAGTGGTGGACATCAGATCTAGAGGGGAGGGGTGAATAGATCTGCTCCTCTTTTCGCAATACAACCCTCCATATAGCTAGATAAAATAAATCACAGCGGAATATAACTAGCTTATTGAAGAACACTATGATTCGCTTGGCAAGATGAGCAACTAATATATCGATTTGAACCTAAGCATGCATCTAGAACGAAGCAATCACATAAAGAAATCACAACACAAAGGATTTTAAGGTGGTTAGACTGAATCCCCAATCCTACGTCCACCCCTCACCAAATCTGGTGAGGCTACACTAGTGCCACACACTGAACCGCAAATCGAAAATGTTAGGGTGCTAGGCCCGGATACAGAGGGGGGTGAATGTATCCTGCTACGAATAATGCCCAAATAAAAACTCAGATGCTAGACGCAATCACAGAATAAAACCGATTCAATTAAACTTATGAGCAAGCACATGGAGCACGCCTATACAAGCATCTAGCTGAAGCAAACCACTGCTCAATAGATTTTTAGGTGGTTCGGTCCTCCAGACCTACATCCACCCCTCACTCCCAACCGGAGTGAGGCTTCACTAGCAAACGCTAGAACCAAGCAGACTCAGTCTGCGAACAAGGTGCTGCCACACAGCTTGACCAGGGGAACAGCCTCCCCTCTTCCTCCCAACCGGAGAGACACCCCAAGTGACTCCCAGCCACTTGGAAACCAGAGACCGAAGTCTCTCTTCCTCCAGACCAGGAGGGAACCCGCTAGTGACTCCCAGTCACCAGCAACCAGAGGTCGCAGACCTCTCTTCCTCCAACCGGAGGGACCCCTGGACTTGCAAGCCACAAGCCCAGAACCGGAGACAAGTCTCCCTTCTCCTGAATCCACAGGAGGAACCCGATCCCCAGCAGGGCAATCGGAAGAACAAGGCTAACCAAAGAAACAAAAGAAAAAATAAAGAAACATAAAAAACACAGCAACAAAAGCTGGAAATGAAACACAAGAGATGTAGCTCTCAATGAGCATAGTCGTTCTGGATTTGATCCACGAACAGACTGAACTGATCTGCAATAGACTCTCTCCTCCTCTTCTTTTCTTCCTCTTCTTTCTGCTTCTCTTTCTTCTCTCTTTCTTCTCACTTCTCACGAGCACTATCTCTCTCTTTTCCTTCTTTTGCTCTCACTCTCACTCTCTTCTTTTCTTTCTTTTCTTCACTGGATCGAAGACCTCTCTGCACTCTACTTTTTCTTCACAGCTTCTACTCTCTCAACTTCGATCAGCCTCCTTCAGACAACGGAGACTACCCTTTATAGCAGCTCGAGCAGGGGCAGCACTGGGCGTGTGTGGCCTCCATATTTCCCGCCCAAGTATTTGGCCACGTGTCAGCATCTCAGCTCCTTGGATCACGTGCCATACATTTCTTTGGTTCACGTGCCAGAACACCTGCAAGAGTAACTGAGGAGTTCAGTCGATGGACAAAATTAACACAGACTGTACATAGTTCAGCAATGTATAGACTTATAGATATCAATACAGCAAGTGTGTACAGTGTGAGGGAGTGTATAGACTTAGAAGTCTTCATGCGAGCTCAGTGTATATACTTGCTGAAGAATGCATTATGATAATAGGAAGGAGTGTATAGACTTCTGTGAAATGCATGAATGAATCGAGTGTGTAGACTTACTAATGCAAGCACAGGCTGTACACACTTTGTTTGCGTGCGAGAGAACATAGTGTACAGACTTTCCTGTGAAGAACAATGCATGAATGCAGTGTATAGACTTGGTGTTAACATGCATGAGAACCAATGTACAGACATGCTGTCCTTGCAGCTGACGACTCCAGTGTATAGGCTTGCTGAGGGAGAGACTGTACAGACTTGAAGCAAAGTAGGGCAGTCGAGTGTATAGACTACACGATGTGTAGACTTTAGCCAAAGGAACGGCTGTACAGACTTTAACTCAACAGCGATGAATAGACTCTGAATCAAGGCAGGTTGTACAGACTTGAAGAGTAAGCCAGTGTTTAGACTTCAAAAGCTTGAAGGCCCAATGTACAGACTTTGAAGAGTCTGAACCAATGTACAGACTTGTAACGCTTGAGGACCGATGTATAGACTTAGGAGCATATGAAGCCAATGTACAGACTTGCCGATGCGAGGACAATGTACAGACTTTAAAGGCTGTGAATAGCAAGGCATGCTGTACAGACTTGAAACCTATGAAGACGATTGTATAGACTTTGCCTTAGAAACGAGTGTATAGACTTGAGGTTCTGAATGAAGGTAAGGTGTCAATGTACAGACTTGCTATGGTTGTATGGACATTGAAGCTGCAAGCGATGTACAGACTTGGAGAGTTGAAACCAATGTACAGACTTGACGAAATGAAGACCACTGTATAGACTTCCTTCGGCACAAAGGCAGCTTAACGATGTACACACTTGATTGAAGTGAAGTCTGTACAGACTTGAATGTTCACAGTGTATAGAGTTTGAGGCAAGTGACCAAGGTGATGTGTAGACTTTACCCAATGTACAAACTTGGTGGTCTTGAACGTAGGTAAAGCAAAGCAATGTATAGACTTGCCACCGACCAATGTATAAACTTGCTCATACGAGTGAACAGGTCGATGTACAGACTTGGCCAATGCTTGAAGCACAGTCCACTGTATAGACTTGATGCCTTGAAGGCGATGTATAGACTTTGTTACCCAAACGATCAATGTATGGACTTGAACTTCTGGAAACGAATGAATAGACTTTGCCAAAGTCTAATGTATAGACTTCCAGTGTGAATGAAACGCTGTATAGACTTCACAGTTCAACAGCCATTGTATGGACTTGTACAGTGGTGCGCAGTGTACAGACTTTGAAGTCCGACCTAGTAGGATGTGTAGACTTAGACTACAACCAGGATGTCTAGACTTGTTGTGAAGCAATGCACAGGCTGTACATACTTGAAGAATGCTTGCAGAAGGCGATGTATAGACTTGGTGAACACTGCAACCGTAATCGGATGTATAGAGTTGAAGTTAGACAAACCAGTGTATAGACTTCAGTTAAGTGCATTGGCTGTACAGACTTCAATTAGAAGATGCCCGGTGTACATACTTGAAGAAGAGATGCCAATGTACAGACTTAATGATATGAACACTAAGGCATGCTGTACAGACTTACTCGATCAAGCTGATGTATAGACTTTGATACCCAGACAGTCAGTGTTCTGATGGGTCGACGCATCAGCAAGGGTGGGTCGACCCACTACTGTTCATACTAACTAAGCAGAGTGTAGCAATGAATGCTTTATGCATCAGTTAACATGACTGAACATCAAATATGTTAAACTAAACTGAGCAGCAAGATGACTGAACATTTGATAGACTGAGTTATGATCAGAAAATAACTAAATAACAGCATGATGACTCACACAGCAAGATGACTCACAGTGATTAACTCACATCAAAAACCAATCATCAAAACCATCATCAAAACCACAGGGGCACAACAATCTCTCCCTTTTTGATGATGGCAACACTTTCAACACATTGAGTCATTCTGATGATGTGAGGCATTCTGATGACTCAAATTATTCTCCCCCTTTGACTTCATCAAAAAGAAAATAGTTTGAGAAATTAAAGCATGTATAAAAATTCAGTCAATTTCTCCCCCTTGCAAGAACATAATTCTCCCCCTTTGGCAAACAATCTCCCCCTTTGGTATAGACAGGATGAACCATGGGAAGGGGTGAATACAGATGCCGATACCAGAATGCAAGATCTTCCCCTTTAAGAGTTTCTATGCAGCATGATGCATATGACATGGAAGCTCCCCCTCAATAAGTGGAATCTTATGAGATAGATGAGAAGGAGACCACAGGGGCAAACAAGGAGAAGTTCAGGTCAATGAACCAAGGACATGAGCAGAAGAGTTTCAATTAACAGATTTTTCAAGGATGCTCCAAACACAAGAAGTTCAGCCTGATTTTCAAAGAGATATCAATCTCATAAATCCAAAACATAAGTTTTCAAAGTCTTCCATTATAAGGGCTTATGAATGAGCTTTATTGAACAGCATGGTTTAAACATGATGTATGCAGAGTTTATCAATAAAATTCTGTATTGATATCTAAAACCATGTTTTAATAAAAATGAACCAAGCCCTCATAATTATCTTGATTATCCTCCCTTTGTCTTACACAATCAAATTTATTGACTTCTTTCAGAATTACATGCACTAGTATTGAGATTAAGCAATTATGAAGACATATTATTTTGTCTAGGGTTGTAGCAATTTGATTTTAGCATCAATATTCAGATATTGAGATATGTTCAACAATTTTCCATGCTACAAATTTTACGAGCAGTCTAGTTCAGTGCACACCTTGTAACTAGAGGATATACCTTGATCAGAGGCCAATATCCCTAAGCACTTAGTGTGACTAACTGTCATGCTATATATGAACAGAGATAGCATTTACACATCATGACACACTCCAAATCATTTCTTGATGAGTGAGTTGTATTTCTCAGTGTGCATGCCATTGCTCTGCCTGATTTTCAATGAATTTTATGCAGAGTTAACTAAGGCACCTCATGACACAGTCCTTTGGACATGTGTTTCTCAGTGACCAATGTCATTGCTCTGACAGATATTACCCTTTAGACATTTCAGAAAAATTCATTTGCTTCAAATCAATAATAGTTTCATGTACTTAATCAGTTGAAGTCATGTATTCAAAAGTGCAGATTCAGAAGATTTTACAAGATACAACATGAAATAGATGGTTAAGGTTTATTAAAACATGCTCCAGATATTTTTAAGAGATTTTAAAGTCAAACTCCATGAATACATTAAACTTAAACCACATGAGTTATTTCAGACATTCATAAAAGCATATAATAGAAGATTTCTAGTTCAAGAGTTTTCAGATTTATGATCGAGATAGCCCATTGAAATCTTCATGAGAGACTGATAGAATTTTGAACCCAAATGATACCAATTGATAGGAGAAATACCAATTGTTAAGAGAGATTGTGAAGCTCAAAGTTTTCAGAATATGATCAAGGTTTGTCAACAAAATCAATAAGAAAGGATATGCAATGAGTTCTAACAAATGTATGCATTTGACAACCTATATGCAATGCATTGACTCCCCCTCACAATATGTATTCAAACTCTCTTTTTGGCATTTTCAATATAAGGAAATGCAATGCACTATATGTATGCAAGGACATGCAAAGACTCAACATTGAATGCTATGCAAAGATATACAACTAACTCCCCCTGAAAACATGTAATGTTTGCACTGAAAACTGAACATATGATTCCAAATGATATTGTGACTTGTGCACAATCAGACTGTCCTATCAGCAAAGTGACCCATGGTACTAGGCGGAGCACTTGGTCTAAAAGACCACCTCACACATAGTAAGAGCCTCCAGATAGATTTTCCTGCCTTTTGGTAGCTTACCATTTATATACCATTGAGGTCAATCATGATAATTCAATATGCAGTCCTATATGCAATTCAGATTTTCAATGAACTATGCAACAGACAGATTTCAACAACATTCATATGCAGTTCAGATTTAAACAGATAAAACAGTATGAGCATTGAGAGATGTGAATACTCATAGTGTCCAAAGCATAAATTTCAGTTGTGGAGAGTTCAGAGGCTTCAATTTAGACAATGCAGATGAAGAGTGAATATGCTATGCAAAAAAAATAGCAATTATGCATGGACACATCAACCAAGATATGTAATGAGTTTCAAAACAGGAAATGCAGAGAATTTACCTGAACAGTTCAGAAGAGATTTTCATTCTTGAGTGCCTTGGATTAATACCCCTTTTTATTCCATTCCAAGGCACACCTGCAAGGCAAAGTTATTTTGCACAAACAGGCACCTAAGAAGTCTTGGGTCCTGACATGACAGTATTACTTCTAGCAGGTTTTCTCAGCACATTTCTAGCAGCATGGTCATCAGATTTCATCAAGTAGCAATTATTCATTGAATGACCAATTTGACCACAGTAATGACATGAATTAGCAGATTTCAAATTCTTCTTATGCACATTACTGTTGTCATGAAGTTTATCGGCAGAGAGAGAGTTCTGTTTACTATAATGATAGTAGATACTCCAGATTTCAGATTTAATCTATGCACATTCTTGTTAGCATGAAATCCATGTGCATATGCATGAAATTTTTTGTTGTTGACAAAATTAAAATTCTGTTTACTAAAATCGACCAGCCAACATTCAGCAGCTCTATGGCCTGGCTTCCCACAGTTATAGCATGAAAAGCTCACAGATTTTCTGGCAGAGAATTTGATAACATGGGGGTTAAAAGAATTCTTCTGAATGTGCCAACAGTCCTTGACTGTGTGGCCATACTTCCCACATTTGAAGCACTCATTGTGCTTGCCTCTAAAAATATTTCTTCCAAAAATATTTCCATTTGCAGGGAGTTTAACAGTTTTAGAATTGAATTGTCTACCCTGAGCATGCCAGCATTCAATGGCCCTGTGGCCCAATTTGCCACAGTGATAGCATTCAGTTTTCTTTTTGTTCTGAGCAGTCTTTTTGTTCTGAGCAGAGACATGTTTCCTAGCATGCTTTTTGTTATCTTGTTTCAGAATGAAGTAATTATCCATAATGTGGCCAACCCTACCACAGTAATGACATGAATTCTTGTTTTTATGTGCATGTGTATGTGCATTCATGTCAAGCACAGATTGAACTTTCTCAACATATTTAAAATCAGTCTTTTTCTTGGTGGCAGGAAAGTTCGAGTGATGTATAGCATGCATTTTTTCAATGTGATTCACTCCTTTCTTCACATGACTGACCTTTTCCATTTTTCCAGTTTGTTTCTGATTCTTCTGAACATTTGGTTGTTTATTTTCTGAGGTGGTGGCTACATCTGATGCTTTGATAAAAGATGTCATTAGCTTGTTTTTGAAAGCCTTTTTATTGACATTGTTGTAGCCTAACCCTTCCTTTTGAGTATTGACCTTAACTCCTAACAACCTGTCCAGATTCTCTTGACCACTCACAAACTTTGACAGAGATGTTTTCAGATCTTGAATTTCATTTTCTAGTGAGGAAATGTGTAACTCATAACTGGCAATCTCTTGCTAACTGCAATTCATAGCTTCATTCAAAACTTTGTTAGCAGTTTTATATTTCTCAATTTCATTTTCCAGATTGCTCAGTTTATCAGAATCTTCAATGCAAACAGTTTTTCCTCTTTCTAAGGCCAGAAGTCTCTCAGACATAGTGGAGTTCAGCATTTTCAATTTCTCATTTTCTTCCTTAAGTTTGTCATTCTGAACCAATTCATTTATTAGAGTTTGATCATCTGAGTTAACTCCAAGTTTTCTTTCAGCCTCAAATTCCTTTAATTCTTTTTGCTGTTTCTCCAGATCTTTCTGTTATTCTATATTTACAGATTTTATGGCATTGAATTTTTCAGCAAACAAGTTCTTCTCCTGCTCAAGTTTCTCAAATTTTTTATCATTTTCATTAAATGATTTTCTCAGGGAATCATTTTCAGATTTTAGCTTGTTTAAATCTGAGTTCACACTTTCAAAGTTTTTCAGCAATTTTTTATACTGGTCATGATGGTTAACAAGAGTCTGATTATCATTATCTGACTTGAATTTTTCTTTGAGTTCAGATATCACATTTATATGATCTTGATTCTCAGTTTTCAATAATGAGATTTGTTTCTTCAACATTTGAAAATCAGACATACAGGCATCATGAGCATTTTTCAATTCAACACAATTTCTACATGGAGAACTTGAACTAACTGACCCAGTACCCTTCTTCAATTTTTTATACTGCTTTCTTAAGCTCTCATGTGACTCTAACAATTCAGCATATGCATTCTCCCAATCATCAAGAGAAAAATTCTCGAAGAGATTTACCTCATCATCATCATCTTCATTTTGACTGCTGCTTTGATTGCTTCTGTCAGCCATCATGCAGCTGTCCTCATTCCTCTTCTGAGTTCGCTTCAGCATGTCCAGAATATCTTTAGCAGAACTGCAATCAAAGAAACATGAATGAAAAGCTCTATCAGTAGCTGCCTTTATTAGGTTTATAGCTATCTGGTTCTCTTCATGCATAGATTTGTGACTGTCAGTCCATTTGGACTTTTTCTTTGGTAGTTCATGAGGACCGTGTGAAATTACTTTCCACAGGTCTGGATTAACAGAATTAGCATAATTCTTCAGACCAGCAAACCATACATTAAAATGCGTACCACTGAAAATTGGTGGATGGGCCATGAGAACAAATAACAAGAAAATTCAATGCAACAGGAATATTGATGCACTAAAAACAAATTAGCACCGAAGACAGCAGGATCGGATCTGCAGGTCGCTGGACCTTCTAAGCAGACACCGCTCTGATACCAATTGTTAGGGTGCTAGGCCCGGATACAGAGGGGGGTGAATGTATCCTGCTACGAATAATGCCCAAATAAAAACTCAGATGCTAGACGCAATCACAGAATAAAACTGATTCAATTAAACTTATGAGCAAGCACATGGAGCGTGCCTATCCAAGCATCTAGCGGAAGCAAACACACAAAGCAAACCACTGCTCAATAGATTTTTAGGTGGTTCGGTCCTCCAGACCTACATCCACCCCTCAATCCCAACCGGAGTGAGACTTCACTAGCAAACGCTAGAACCAAGCAGACTCAATCTGTGAACAAGGTGCTGCCACACAGCTTGACCAGGGGAACAGCCTCCCCTCTTCCTCCCAACCGGAGGGACACCCCAAGTGACTCCCAGCCACTTGGAAACCAGAGACCGAAGTCTCTCTTCCTCCAGACCAGGAGGGAACCCGCTAGTGACTCCCAGTCACTAGCAACCAGAGGTCGCAGACCTCTCTTCCTCCAACCGGAGGGACCCCTGGACTTGCAAGCCACAAGCCCAGAACCGGAGACAAGTCTCCCTTCTCCTGAATCCACAGGAGGAACCCGATCCCCAGCAGGGCAATCGGAAGAACAAGGCTAACCAAAGAAACAAAAGAAAAAATAAAGAAACATAAAAAACATAGCAACAAAAGTTGGAAATGAAACACAAGAGATGTAGCTCTCAATGAGCATAGTCGTTCTGGATTTGATCCACGAACAGACTGAACTGATCTGCAATAGACTCTCTCCTCCTCTTCTTTTCTTCCTCTTCTTTCTGCTTCTCTTTCTTCTCTCTTTCTTCTCACTTCTCACGAGCACTATCTCTCTCTTTTCCTTCTTTTGCTCTCACTCTCACTCTCTTCTTTTCTTTCTTTTCTTCACTGGATCGAAGACCTCTCTGCACTCTACTTTTTCTTCACAGCTTCTACTCTCTCAACTTCGATCAGCCTCCTTCAGACAACGGAGACTACCCTTTATAGCAGCTCGAGCAGGGGCAGCACTGGGCGCGTGTGGCCTCCACATTTCCCGCCCAAGTATTTGGCCACGTGTCAGCATCTCAGCTCCTTGGATCACGTGCCATACATTTCTTTGGTTCACGTGCCAGAACACCTGCAAGAGTAACTGAGGAGTTCAGTCGATGGACAAAATTAACACAGACTGTACATAGTTCAGCAATGTATAGACTTATAGATATCAATACAGCAAGTGTGTACAGTGTGAGGGAGTGTATAGACTTAGAAGTCTTCATGCGAGCTCAGTGTATATACTTGCTGAAGAATGCATTATGATAATAGGAAGGAGTGTATAGACTTCTGTGAAATGCATGAATGAATCGAGTGTGTAGACTTACTAATGCAAGCACAGGCTGTACACACTTTGTTTGCGTGCGAGAGAACACAGTGTACAGACTTTCCTGTGAAGAACAATGCATGAATGCAATGTATAGACTTGGTGTTAACATGCATGAGAACCAATGTACAGACATGCTGTCCTTGCAGCTGACGACTCTAGTGTATAGGCTTGCTGAGGGAGAGACTGTACAGACTTGAAGCAAAGCAGGGCAGTCGAGTGTATAGACGACACGATGTGTAGACTTTAGCCAAAGGAACGACTGTACAGACTTTAACTCAACAGCGATGAATAGACTCTGCATCAAGGCATGCTGTACAGACTTGAAGAGTAAGCCAGTGTTTAGACTTCAAAAGCTTGAAGGCCCAATGTACAGACTTTGAAGAGTCTGAACTAATGTACAGACTTGTAACGCTTGAGGACCGATGTATAGACTTAGGAGCATATGAAGCCAATGTACAGACTTGCCGATGCGAGGACAATGTACAGACTTTAAAGGCTGTGAATAGCAAGGCATGCTGTACAGACTTGAAACCTATGAAGACGATTGTATAGACTTTGCCTTAGAAACAAGTGTATAGACTTGAGGTTCTGAATGAAGGTAAGGTGTCAATGTACAGACTTGCTATGGTTGTATGGACATTGAAGCTGCAAGCGATGTACAGACTTGGAGAGTTGAAACCAATGTACAGACTTGACGAAATGAAGACCACTGTATAGACTTCCTTCGGCACAAAGGCAGCTTAACGATGTACACACTTGATTGAAGTGAAGTCTGTACAGACTTGAATGTTCACAGTGTATAGAGTTTGAGGCAAGTGACCAAGGCGATGTGTAGACTTTACCCAATGTACAAACTTGGTGGTCTTGAACGTAGGTAAAGCAAAGCAATGTATAGACTTGCCACCGACCAATGTATAGACTTGCTCATACGAGTGAACAGGTCGATGTACAGACTTGGCCAATGCTTGAAGCATAGTCCACTGTATAGACTTGATGCCTTGAAGGCGATGTATAGACTTTGTTACCCAAACGATCAATGTATGGACTTGAACTTCTGGAAACGAATGAATAGACTTTGCCACAGTCTAATGTATAGACTTCCAGTGTGAATGAAACGATGTATAGACTTCACAGTTCAATAGCCATTGTATGGACTTGTACAGTGGTGCGCAGTGTACAGACTTTAAAGTCCGACCTAGCAGGATGTGTAGACTTAGACTACAACCAGGATGTCTAGACTTGTTGTGAAGCAATGCACAGGCTGTACATACTTGAAGAATGCTTGCAGAAGGCGATGTATAGACTTGGTGAACACTGCAACCGTAATCGGATGTATAGAGTTGAAGTTAGACAAACCAGTGTATAGACTTCAGTTAAGTGCATTGGCTGTACTGACTTCAATTAGAAGATGCCCGGTGTACATACTTGAAGAAGAGATGCCAATGTACAGACTTAATGATATGAACACTAAGGCATGCTGTACAGACTTACTCGATCAAGCTGATGTACAGACTTTGATACCCAGACAGTCAGTGTTCTGATGGGTCGACGCATCAGCAAGGGTGGGTCGACCCACTACTGTTCATACTAACTAAGTAGAGTGTAGCAATGAATGCTTTATGCATCAGTTAACATGACTGAACATCAAATATGTTAAACTAAACTGAGCAGCAAGATGACTGAACATTTGATAGACTGAGTTATGATCAGAAAATAACTGAATAACAGCATGATGACTCACACAGCAAGATGACTCACAGTGATTAACTCACATCAAAAACCAATCATCAAAACCATCATCAAAACCACAGGGGCACAACAGAAAAGACCTCTGATTGCCTTCCTACTAACCACAGGTAGGGACGTCAACACCGCAGATCAGATAACTTCCGATTGCCTTCCTACTAACCACCGGTAGGGATGATCTTCAGTTTCAAATATTTGAATGAAATGAAAAAGAACAAGATATGAAAACACTCAAACAAGATATAAAATATGCTCAAAGAGAAAAAATCTTGTCTGAGATTTCTGAAGCTTGAATCTGATTCTTCAATGGTATCTTCTTCCTTGTGACATGGTCTTCCTTGGATCACCTTGAGTTGATGAAGAAGATGAAGGATGCAGATTTGATCTCCCTTGAGAATGAGCTTCTATGGATCACCTTGAGATGAGGAAGAGGATGATGGTTGCAACTTTATATTCACTTGGCTTGGGGTTGATCTCCTCTTGAAGTAGCTTCAATCACTTGAGGATTTGATGAAGAACTTCTTCCCGGAGTACTGTTCACGGCTACAGTACTCGAACTCCTCTCCCTTGAACACACCCTTGCAGCCTCCTTTGATCTCCCCTCTTAGCCTTAGGGTTTCCAACACTCTTGTATTGGTTTTATAGACTTTGAATGGTCCTTGGATATCCCCCAGACCAGATCCACAATCCATGGGGGATTGGGTGACTTTGGGGTTAAACAAATACAAGGAAAGGGGCTCTTCTCGAAGTGGAAAACAAAGTCAACATTGAAGGCTCGGGGCTGGCGGTCGACCTGCAGCTTCTGGTGGTCGACCGCTACTGAGAAACCTGCAAACGGGCGGTTCCTAGAAATTCCGGTCGACCGCTACTGGGCTGGCGGTCGACCGCTACTGAAAGAGTTGTAATCTGGGGGTTGCTGGCTGGGGCGATCGACCGCCCCTGTGCTGGCGGTCGACCGCCAGCTGGGCAGACCCCGGGCTTTCCCGGGTCGGTCCGTTAACTACTTTAGCTCCATCACTTGACTCCTTTAGCAGCCCGTTCATGTCTGTGGCATCACCCTTGATAGTCTTGAAGATTTCTGTTGATTATATCGCTCTTATAATCAAAATTTTGTTCCGGGGGCTCAACATTTGAGCTTTCACATTTGCCATCTCCACTTCATTCCTTGGCAATTCATTGGCATATTTGTCATGAACAAAACATCACGTATGTCAATCATATGAGAGTTAAAACAATAATGACTTATAGTGTTTAGCTATTATCAAAATCAAGAATATCCAATAACTCAAATGACCACAAGACGATGTCGAATGACCTAAACCATAGGAAGACTCAAATGATTATAGGGGCACAACATTCTCCCCCTTTTTGATGATGGCAACACTGTGAGTCATTATGTGGCAGGAATATCCAAAATGGCAAAGTTTATGACATATGCGACATGTGCAGCTCATGATCCATGATAGTGAAAGCATGTGAATGCGGATATGTATGCATGGATGATCAAAGCATGTGAATGCTATGCACAAACCCCTATCACATATGCAGACTCAAAGCACACAAAGTTCTCTCCCCCTTTGACAACTCACAAAGACCGCATAAAGGACGGACAAAGGTATTAAAGGACTCACAACAAGACATTTTCTCCCCCTTTGACAGTAGTAAAAAGGAGGGATTAGATAGAGAAGGTGACTAATGTCTGAGAGACCAGAGGTGAATGAGAGTGGAGAGCAAGCCATTATATGCAAACCTGAAACATACCGCGAGCAACATATATGGTTCAAAGCTAATGAAATCTGAGATCATAAATAGAGTTCGAAAGGCATCTACATCCATGTTGTAATAGAAATGAACTAAAAGTGCATATCATGGCAGTGTTTAACCTTCCCTTGTCTTATATATCCATATTCAATAACTACAAAGGGAATAACACACAAACTAGTATTGAGGCTAAACAATCATGACTAAAGCATGGAATTTGATGAGTTCAACAAATTTGATTTTCAATATCTTTTGAATTTAACGGCACATGACTCATATTTTACGAGCAATCAAGTCTAGTACATGCCTCCTAGCCGTAAGAATACACGTTGTTTAGACGCCAGTATCCCTAGGTATTTAGCAAGACTGACGATTATGCTGCAGAATGAACAGAGATAGCAAAGTCACGTCATGACATATCCAATCTCATTTCTATGATGAGAAGATATATTTCTCAGCAATTATGCTAGTGCTCTGCCTAGAGTCCAAATATAATTAAGACAGAGATAACAGGGGCACATCATGACATATCATTCGTCACTTGATTTGATGACGTGACATATTTTTCCGTGCAAAAATATCATTGCTATGTCAAATTGATTTCCAAGAATTCCAGCTCATCAAGATGTTTAGAAACAATACTAAGCTCTAGAGTATCACCAAAATTATCATGACGTTTGGATTTTCAGATTTCAGGATAGTCATGCAAAGCAATATGCAATCTCTAGTTAAGGTCTATTAAAACCACAGAACATAGATGATTTCAGACTAAATATTTTTGAACTTCAAAGAAATTATTAAATCTGAACCATTTTCATTGGATGGACAATCATCAGGGCATATAATAGAAAGCTCTTACGTCGTAGTTCTGTCGGTCTCATGATCTCATATTCAGACTATAAGCCATGAAGTTCAGATTGCAAGAGAGTAAGAATAGCAGCAGGACTCCCCCTAAGGATATGCAGTGAATGCACTCAAGGAGTTATGTTTGTAATCAAGTGGAATGACGAATGTCAAGGAGATGTTGACTAGAACCATGCAGGGGTTGACCTGATCAAACATGAATTTGATAGACATAAAATGTATGAACCAACACATAGTTGTACACTTATTAAATGCAACAGAATGAAGATGAAACATATGCATGAATGCTGTAAAGAGATAACTCCCCCTTACTATATGGCCTATATGCGACAGTGACGCATGGTACTTGGCGGAGGTGAAACCTCACGCATATTGAGTGCTTCAAGGCAAGCATAACCTGCCTTTCCATACATCAACATTTAATATACCATGGCCATGCAAGAAGGATGCTACAAGAAACTATACAATACATTATGAACATGAATTCAATTTTATTATGCATCATGACTACATGCAATGCTACACCATATGCAAAATGACATATTTATATATAAACAATACATGGACACCAATCTGCAAAAAAAAACACACAACTAAATTGAACAAAGTCATCATTTCAATTTTTATTGGACTGAGGTCGGCAAAGACCAAGCTCCCTTCTGAGTGTTGAAAACCTATCATTACACAAGGGCTTGGTGAAAATATCAGCAATTTGATTTAGAGTACCAACAAAATGCAGTTCAAAATTTTTCTTAACGACCTCATCTCTAATGAAATGATGCCTAATCTCAATATGCTTAGTCCTAGAGTGCTGGACTGGATTTTTTGCAAGGTTGATAGCACTAGTGTTATCACACAGAATCGGGACACAACTAAGATCCATTAAGTAATCTTGGAGTTGGTGTTTAATCCACAACACTTGGGTGCCACAGCTCCCTGCAGCAACATATTCTGCCTCTGCGGTTGAGAGGGCAACCGAGTGTTATTTACTAGAGGCCTAAGAAACTAAACACCCGCCCAGAAATTGGCAGTAGCCACTAGTACTTTTGCGATCCAGCTTGCATCCAGCATAGTCCGCATCAGAATAAGATATAAGAGATAAATCACATGATGACGGATACCACAATCTCAAATCTTGAGTGCTGGCAAGATATCTAAGGATACGTTTGACGGCAGTCAAGTGGGATTCTCTAGGACTAGCTTGAAATCTAGCACAAAGGCATACACTAAACTGGATATCTGGTCGAGATGCAGTCAAGTAAAGTAAAGAGCCGATCATACCTCTATAGATCTTTGTATCCACTAATTTACCATTTTCATCTGAATCCAGTGATGTTGTGGTGCTCATAGGAGTTGCAATGATTTTATTGTTCATCATGTCAAATCTTTTCAGCAGCTCCTTGATGTATTTGGCTTGACTTATGAAGCACCCATCTTGTCCTTGGTTGACCTGCAAACCGAGAAAGAATTGGAGTTCTCCCATTAGGCTCATCTCAAGTTCGCTAGTCATGAGGTTAGCAAATTCCTCACACATTTCAGATTTAGTAGAACCAAACACAATATCATCAACATAAATTTGAACAATGAAGATGTTCTTACCTTGCTTCTTGATGAAAAGTGTTTGATCTACCTTACCTCGTGTGTACCCTTTTTCAATGAGGAACGAGCTTAGTCTCTCATACCAAGCTCTTGGTGCTTGCTTAAGTCCATAAAGCGCCCTGTCTAGCTTGTATATAAAATCTGCATGGTTAGAATTCTCAAAGCCAGGGGGCTGCTCAACATAGACTTCTTCTTTGATCAAGCCATTCAAGAAAGTACTTTTTACATCTATTTGATACAGCTTTATTCTAAGGGAGCATGCAAAGGCAAGTAAAATTCTGATGGCTTCGAGTCTAGCAACTGGGGCATAAGATTTATCAAAGTCTACCCCAAACTCTTGATTATACCCTTGAGCCACCAATCTAGCCTTGTTTCTTATTATCTTGCCATCCTCACTTAGTTTGTTCCTAAAAACCCACTTAGTGCCTATGACAGATTGTGATGAAGCTCTAGGAACAAGATGCCAAACATTATTTCTTTCAAACTGGTTTAACTCATCTTCCATTGAATTTATCCAGTTTTCATCTTTCAATGCCTCATCAATATTCTTGGATTCAATCTGGGAGACAAGAGCAAGTTGATCTAATTCTGCCACAATTCTAAAATGTGACCTTGTTCTAGGTGGGTCATTCAAGCTACCAATGACATTTTCTAAAGGATGATCCTTAAGAATTCTAATGTTTTCGAATCATTATCTTCTCCTAGAGTTTGATCCCTTGCATTGCTTGATTCAGATAGGTCACCATCTTCTTTTGTTTCTTCTTGTGGAGGATTACTCTTGTCCTTCATGCTTAGGAATTTTCCATCTTCATCATTTTTCCTGCAAGAGTTATCATTGTTAAAATCATCATGATATTCATCAAAGGAAACATGGGGTGATTCTTCCACAGTTTGACTCTTAATATTATAAATTTTATAAGCCCTAGATCTATCAGAATATCTAAGAAATATACCTTCATCGCTCCTAGACTCGAATTTATCTAAGTCTCTTTTGTCATTGTTGTGGATGAAGTATTTTGACCCAAACACTTTCATATGTGAGAGAGAGGCCTTTTTACCTTTCAGCAACTCATAAGGAGTCTTTTTGATGTGTGACCTTACCATAGAGCGGTTGATAACGTAACATGCTGAGTTTACCGCTTCAGCCCAAAATTTCCTTGGGAGTTGCCATTCGGCAAGCATTCTTCTTGCCATCTCTATGAGAGTTCGGTTTCTTCTTTCAACTACACCGTTTTGCTCTGGGGTTCTTGGTGAAGAAAATCGATGTGAAATGCCTTCAGCCCTGCAAAGATTATAGAAGTCAGCATTTTCAAATTCACCACCGTGATCAGATTGAATCTTGGAAATTTTAAACTCATCGTCCTGCTTTATCTTCATGTAGAGTGCCTGAAACTCATCAAAAGCATCTTTTTTATGTGTGAGAAAGAAAACCCATGTGAACCTAGAGTAATCATCCACCAAGACATATCCATATTTTCTACCACTTAAACTAGCAGTTCTGGTTGGACCAAACAAATTCATATGAATCAGCTCAAGTGGTTTAGATGACATGTTTACAGATCTAGCCTTGAAGGATTTTCTTGTTTGTTTACCTAGGGCACATGCATCACACAATTTATTTTCTTGTTTAGAAGAAAGTTCAGGCAACCCATTCACCATTGAATGCTTTAACAGTTTATGTAAGACATTGTAGCTAGCATGTCCTAGTCTACGATGCCATAACTATGCAAGTTCAGATTTTGGTGCAGCAAGACAAAGATTTAAATGAGCAGGATCATCTAAGTCAATCATGTAAACATTGTTGACTCTCTTACCAGAAAATTTTACCTTGTCAAATTTTGGTTCAAGGATTCTACATTCATGAGAGTCAAACAGCACTTTGTGACCTTTATCACACAATTGACTTATACTAAGCATGTTATTTTTCAAGCCTTCAACTAGCAGCACGTTACAAATGGAGTTGGAGAGATTCTTACCTACATTACCTGTTCCAATGATTTTTCCCTTGTTGTTCCCTCCAAATGTGACGTATCCTCCTTCCTTTTCCTCCAAGAGATAAAATTTTGATTTATCTCCAGTCATGTGTCTTGAACAGCCGCTATCAAGGTACCACCTGTTATGCATGGCTGCAAGACATTCCTGCACAAGTAATTAAGCAATGGTGTTTGGAACCCAACCAAATTTGGGTCTCATCAAACTTTTAAAATTTTTAAAACATGAAACCATTTCTTTTGGAATCCAAACCTTCTTAACATTCATGTTTTATTTGCTTAGAGTAGGGATTTGATTTTTATTTTTAATCTTGACATTCATTTTCTGTTTGGAGGCTCTTGGTTGGAGTTTGTGGAAGTTTGATGAAGTTTGCTTCTTAAGCCATTGAGGCGGTTGGTTGGTTTTGGGTTGAAAATGATTGTTTTGTCACCTATGAGATTGATGCATACAGAAATCACAATTGCCCCAAAAATATGGTGGTGTCAACCTACGGCAGTGTCGACCTGTGTGAAATTGTTTGGCGGTATGAACGTTTGATGGCCAATGTGGTGTCGACCTGTGTTGTGGGGAAGGTTGACTTTTCTTAGGCTTTTGAGCAATCTTTTTGGGGATTTCAGTGGCTTCTTCTTCAACCTTTTCTTTTCCTTTCTTCTTTTATTTTTGCTGGTTTTGTGTGGGAGTTGTGTTTGAGGTGGAAGCTTCGGAAGATGAAACAAATGTGACACTTTTTAACCCAAATGGCCTTTTATTTGTAGGTTCAAAACTTAACCCTTCCTTGTTGAAGTTCATTCTAGTACCTAGCAATGCATCTAGATTTTCTTTTCCACCCATAAATTTTTCTAAAGATTGTTGTTTGTGCTTTAACTCTTTTTGTAGGTTTTCAATGTTTTGCAAGAGTTGAGTGTTGACATGTTTGACAGCTTCATACTTCTCATTGCTTAATTTGATATCCTTTTCATAGGTTTGCATTTTGAGTTTCATGCTATCAATTTCATTCCTTAAGTCCACATTTTCAGTTTTCAAGTTAGCCATTTCTTTTCTTCCCTCTTCCAAATTCTCAATCATTTTCTTAAGATCTTCAATTTCAGTTTCAAGTGGAGCATTCTTATCATTCATATCATGATCATGCACAAACAAGTTAATTTATTTTTTTAATGATTTATTCTCCTTTTTGTACATGTCATATTTTTCCATGAGTTGTATATATGCTTCCTCCCAATCATCAGTTGTATAATCTTCAAATGGAGAATTTACCTCAGTTTCTTCGTCACCATTGGCCATGAGGCAGAGATCTTCTTTTTCTTTGTCCGAGGAGCTAGTTCCGTCATCACTTTCCTGTTCATCGCTCCATGTGGACACCATGACCTTGTTATTCTTCTTGCCCTTTCATTTGTCGACTTTTCTAAATCTGTCGGGACAATCATTCTTGAAATGTCATGGTTTATTGCAAGAATAGCAAATGATTTTATCAGATTTCTTAGAGTTTTCAGAATTAGATTTGAAACCATTTCTTACCTTTGACCTTCCTCTCATGAAGCTCTTACCTTCCTTTCTCATGAATTTTCTGAACTTACGTGTGAGCATGGCTACGTCATCCTCATCTCGCTCACTTGCCGAATCCTCACCTTCATCAGAAGAGCCTTGTCCGCTGGGTCCTGCTTTAAGAGCTAGGGGCTTTTTCTTAGGCACTTCAGCCTCTTTGTTCTTAAGGTTGATCTCATAGGTCATCAATGATCCAATGAGTTCATCTACCTTGGTAGTTGCGAGATCTCTCGATTCTTCAACCATGGTAGCCTTTGTGTGCCATGCGGGAGTCAATGATCTGAGAATCTTTCTCACAATTTCCAGTTCTGAGTATTTCTTTCCCAAATCAGTTAGACTATTAGTAAGCATAGTTAACTGAGCATACATATTTTGAATTGACTCATCAGGCTTCATGCGGAACATTTCATATTCAGAAACTAAAATGTTAGCTTTTGTTTCTCGTACCTGAGAGGTTCCTTCGTAAATTACCTCTAGCTTGTCACACATCTGTTTTATCGTTGCGCAGGTAGCAACTCTTAAGAATTCTACTGGATGGAGTGAGCATTGCATGATGTGTTTAGCACTCCAGTTGACAGTGGATTGTCTTATTTGTTCTTTGGTCCACAAATCCTCATTATCCGTAAGCTCATACGGACCTTTGCTGATCACTCGCCAAAGTTCGTAGGCTTGGGCGCGAATGAACACCTGCATGCGATGTTTCCAATAAGGATAATTAGTTCCAGTAAAGTAAGGAGGTCTATTAACAAAATGTCCTTCAGGTAAGAAACCTTTGGACGCTAATCCACCATTTCCCTCAAGGTCGTTGGACCCCATAATGAGAGATTAGGCTCTGATACCACTTGTTGAGTGGTGGACAGCGGATCTAGAGGGGAGGGGTGAATAGATCTGCCCCTCTTTTCGTAATGCAACTCTATATATAGCTAGATAAAATAAATCACAGTGGAATATAACTAGCTTATCGAAGAACACTATGATTCACTTGGCAAGATGAGCAACTAATATATCAATTTGAACCTAAGCATGCATCTAGAACGAAGCAATCACATAAACAAACTACAACACAAAGGATTTTAAGGTGGTTCGGACTGAATCCCCAATCCTACGTCCACCCCTCACCAAATCCGGTGAGGCTCCACTAGTGCCACGCACTAAACCGTAAATCGGAAAGACCTCCGATTGCCTTCCTACTAACCACAGGTAGGGACGTCAACACCACAGATCGGACAACTTCTGATTGCCTTCCTACTAACCACCGGTAGGGACGATCTTCAGTTTCAAATGTTTGAATGAAATGAAAAAGAACAAGATATGAAAATACTCAAACAAGATATAGAATATCCTCAAAGAGAAAAGATCTTGTCTGAGATTGCTGAAGCTTGAATCTGATTCTTCAATAGTATCTTCTTCCTTGTGACATGGTCTTCCTTGGATCACCTTGAGTTGATGAAAAAGATGAAGGATGCAGATTTGATCTCCCTTGAGAATGAGCTTCTATGGATCACCTTGAGATGAGGAAGAGGATGATGGTTGCAGCTTTATCTTCACTTGGCTTGGGGTTGATCTCCTCTTGAAGTAGCTTCAATCACTTGCGGATTTGATGAAGAACTTCTTCCCGGAGTACTGTTCACGGCTACAGTACTCGAACACCTCTCCCTTGAACACACCCTTGTAGCCTCCTTTGATCTCCCCTCTTAGCCTTAGGGTTTCCAACACTCTTATATTGGTTTTATAGACTTTGAATGGTCCTTGGACATCCCCCAGACCAGATCCACAATCCATGGGGGATTGGGTGACTTTGGGGTTAAACAAATACAAGGAAAGGGGTTCTTCTCGAAGTGGAAAACAAAGTTAACATTGAAGGCTCGGGGATGGCGGTCGACCTGCAGCTTCTGGCGGTCGACCGCTACTGAGAAACTTGCAAACGGGCGGTTCCTGGAAATTTTGGTCGACCGCTACTGGGCTGGTGGTCGACCGCTACTGAAAGAGTTGCAATCTGGCAGTTGCTGGCTGGGGCGGTCGACCGCCCCTGTGCTGGCGGTCGACGGCCAGCTGGGCAGACCCCGGGCTTTCCCAGGTCGGTCAGTTAACTGCTTTAGCTCCATCACTTGACTCCTTTAGCAGTCCGTTCATGTCTGTGGCATCACCCTTGACAGTCTTGAAGATTTCTGTTGATTATATCGCTCCTATAATCAAAATTTTATTCCGGGGGCTCAACATTTGAGCTTTCGCATTTGCCATCTCCACTTCATTCCTTGGCAATTCATTGGCATATCTGTCATGAACAAAACATCACGTATGTCAGTCATATGAGAGTTAAAACAATAATGACTTATAGTGTTTAGCTATTATCAAAACCAAGAATATCCAATAACTCAAATGACCACAAGACGATGTCGAATGACCCAAACCACAGGAAGACTCAAATGATCACAGGGGCACAACATTAAGGTGGTGTGGCAGCGGCACTCTGGTGGTGAGGCTTCTTGGGAGCGTGAGGATGAGATGCGTCAGCAGTTCCCTTACCTGTTTGAGTGAGTCTTCCTCTTTTTTCCCCTTGGGTTATCCTCAATTTCGAGGATGAATGATGGGGACATCACCCAGCGTTCCCTCTGGCTAGACACCCCTCTCCCTTCTGGAGACGGGTAGGCTGCGACTGCACGACTTGATGGGTCCTCGACGACATTAGAGTTTATTACTATGGGCATCTTGATGTATTTTCCCTTTTCTTGAGTCTTTTTGATGTATTTTGAGTCATGTCCTAGGTGCTCATATTAGTGGATCAGCATATTGGGCTTGTTTGGCTTTGTGGCCCATCTAGAGGAGCTAGGCCCATGAGCACCCCTTCTTGCACCTTGGTTATCTGTCTTTTGTTCTTTTCTCAGGGGCTTTTGTACAAAGTTGGGATCCCTATATATAGGACCCCAACTCCCACTTGAGAAGGTTAATGAATTATTGAGTATTTTGAGCATAAGTGCATCTCCCCCCCTCTCTCTCTAGCTTTATCACTCTCTCTCTCTTCAGGAGGCGGACCCCTTCTCTCTCCTCCTCTCTCTCTCCCCTGGGCGCACCTGCCCCTTCACCTTCCCCACTTGCCACATCAGCCCCCACCCTTTCACATCCCCTTGGTCCATAACTCCCATTAACACTTCCACATCCCCCAAGTGACTCTTCCAATCCCCCACACACCTTCCCCACCTCCAAGGCAACCATCCCTCTTCCCCAAGCAACCCCTCCACTTCCCCACATACCCATTCATATCCCCAAGCAATCAAACCCTCCCCCCCACTTCAAACTTGCGCACCCCTCTCCACCCACCCACCTCCCCATTTGCCTTGGCCGACCCCCTCATTCCCCTCTCACCTAGCCGCGGCCTCCTCTCCCCTCCACCCCCTTGGACCTCCATCTCCCCAGCTCCACTCCTCTCCACACCCCTACACTCCCTCTCCCATCGACCCTCCACTCCACCATCTCCACTATTGCCAAACCCCATCCTTATCCCTAGTTCCACCACCATCCCTTCTCTGCATCCTGATCAGTCTGCAGGTGGCAGAAGAGGGTTGCGACTAGCAGAAGTGACCCCGGAGTCATAAAGATACATCCAGAGGCGTGGCCTACATCGACGGAAAGGTCTGCGAGTCCCCTTCGCAAGCGAGGTGGAATCATCCCGTTCCGAGTTCATGGCCAACCTGGAGAGCTGTTCTACCACGACTGCGCCAGACATCTTCTGCAGAGAGCCTGAGCCCGATTGGAAGCAGCCTCACGACCAACAGAGAAGGAACCCGACAGAAAGCTCTTCATCAAAGTTCTTCCTTCCCCTGTCCCCGATCAGGTGCAAGAAACGGGACCTCGTTTGGCATCCAGGAACCAGAGTTCCGAATTTTCTCCCTCAGTCGCGCGGGTCTGCCTCCTGCTGTCTGCAGCGACCAGTGACTGATCATCGGCGTCCCCCAGTCCAGCCCGACCTCAGAAAGAGTTGTCGTCAGTTTTGCTGTGCAGAGGCTTCTTCCACGATTCCGGAAACTCTGACGGTTCGTAATTCGGCATCCGGGAGCGTCCGTGGCAACCTCTGCATCCTACTGCATCAGACCTGAAGCCGTCAGCATCAGAATCCCTCATCCTGTTCGAGCCTCCGCCGCGGCCAGCGACGACGCCAGAAGAATTCGCTAAAATTCATAGGTGTTCCCGTCCCTGTTACGAAGAATTCCCCCTTGGTCTCGTTGCCGGAAAATTTCCTGAGGACGAACTACGACTGCGGCAGTGGCGACCTGTTCCCTCTCACAGCAAGTGAGCAGAACCTTCGACGGCTTCCACTCCCTCATCGTTGGCAAGTTTTCCCCTTCCGCCTGGCCGGCTTAGCGCCCCTCCCTGCGTGGAGGTAGTGTTTGATGTAAGTTTGTTTTCCCCACCCCTAATCCAACCCTCCTGCGTGAGGAGTAGTTCATGTACTAAGCAGCTCAAGCGACATCGGCGCAGTGTGCGGGATCCACACTTCCCCGCTCGCCCACGTCTCCGAACGGGGTTGGTTTCTTCAAACCAACCAGGTGAGCTCTAAACTTTGCTCCATTATTCTTAGTGCTTGTTTGTTTAATATCCGTAGATATAGCCCCGTTGTGCATGCGAGCGAGTGCCCGATCCCGGTTCCACCATCATAGTGTGGTCACCGTGGTTAAAGTAAGCGAGTGGGACCTAGTGCCCCAATTGGTACCGGCCAGCCCCATAAGCGTGGGCTACGTACCCTCGGGAGGGCAACCCTAGCCCTGCTGGCACTCTACCAGCAAGGGTCTTGATCCATCACCTCCCCCTAGCATCCTTTAGTCACCCCGGGCTCACGTGTGTGCGACGGCATTTTGGCCCCGATTTATCAACTTAATTGTTATGTGATTGTGAATGCGGAGTAGGTCCTAAGATTCCTTTTGCTTGCTGCATACCCCGTAGTGGTGTCACATCAAATTGGTATCAGAGCAAGTTTTAGACTTGTCTCTACAAGCCTAGGTCCAAGGGCAAGTGCATTTCTATCCCGTTTGTCATCATTGTGCATGTCCACCCGTAGGGGCACCATATATCGGGTTGATCCTTCTAATTCCAATCCACCAATGGATCCCAATGCTCATGACAACCAAAACAACCCAAGGGAAGCTCCCCAAACTCCCATGGATCGAATTGAGGCTGCCATTCAAGTCCTCACGGAGCAAATGAATGGAATTTTCACCGGATTAGAAAGACTAGAAGAAGCTAGGGCCCCACCTAGGAACCATGCCCAAAGAGTTCCTCCTCCGCGGGTTGAACATGAGAGGGAAGACCTAGATGATGAGTGGAATCGTGAGCAAGAGAGAGTCCCACAACCTCGATACCATGATAGGCGACCACGTGAGGATCATGATGAATTCCTACTAAGAATGATCAAAGTGGAAGCTCCTAATTTTGATGGGTCTCATAACCCTAGTGTCTATAAAGAATGGGAGCATGACATGGACCAATACTTCGAATGGTACCCCATGTCAGAGGAGAGAAAGGTTAGGTTGGCCAAGATGCACCTCCTTAAACTAGCCAAAACCTATTGGCTAAAGGTTGAAAACCAAAGGAGGATCAGGCGTGAGGAACCCATCAACACTTGGCTAGACATGAAAGATCAACTTAGGAACAAATATCTTCCCATCTCCTATAGCCAACTTCTTCTTGATGAATGGCAAAGCCTTACCCAAGAGGGAAAAACCGTGGAAGAGTATATTGAAAATTTTGATTCATATCTCCTAAGGTGTGGTGTGGTTGAAGATCCAGCCGTCACGTTATCCCGGTTTAGGAATGGTCTCCTTCCCCACATCAAACGGGAGCTTTTTATGAGGGAAGTGCATAGCTTGGAAATTGGCTATCAAATAGCCCGGGATGTAGAGAGATTTGCTAGGAATCCTAGGTTTGCCCCCCCCCCAAGGGCCCGGGACCCCGTCCCAACCTACCTCCTCTGCTAAGAACACCTCCTCCTCCCAATGGGGGAACCCCCACTCGGCCCTACCACCAACCAACCACTCCCACCCCCACAAAGACCACTCCACTCAACCCCCCTTCTCAACGGGAAGACAACTCCAAAGGGAAGACCCCAATGAGCAATACGGTCAAGTGTTTTCGATGCCATGGCTATGGCCACATAGCCAACCAATGTCCCTCCAAGGGGATGTCAAGCCTAGTCATTGAGAGTGAACCTTCTACTACCCAGGAAACACATGAGAGTACTATTGAGGAATACGAGGCTGCTTTAGGATGGGAAGAGGAATACAATGAGCAATTCTTTGAGGAAGGGATAGAAGAGGACCCACACTCTAGCCACCTAGGGGTGATAAGATGCACCCTCACCCAACCACAAGAGGATGACTGGCGGAGGACTTCCATTTTTCACACATTTGTCAAGATCGGGGATCATGTTAGGAAGGTCATCCTAGACAACGGGAGTTGTATCAACGCCGTGTCTCCGGACACCGTCAAACTCCTAGGGCTTACCCCTACACCCCACCCCAAACCCTATCGTGTGTCTTGGATAAACAACCACTCCCTACCCGTCGACACATGTTGTCTTATCCCCATCACCTTCTCATCCTACCAAGGGCAAATATGGTGTGATATCATACCGATGGCTGTAGGAAGCATCCTATTGGGTAGACCTTGGATATATGATGTCAATGCTACCATCCATGGGAAAACAAACACATGCACCTTTGACCACGAGGGGAAGAGTATCCGCCTCAACCCCTCCCCTCCCCAAAAAGAACCACCCACCAAGGGAATCCTTCCTACACCACCAAAACTCAGGGCCTCGTCCACACCAACCCAACCAAAAACCCAAAACCCCACCCCTGAAAATCCCACCGGGCCAGTCAAAGGCCTCCACCTCATCACTAGGAAAGAGCTCGAGGAAGAAATAACCCGAGGGACACCCCTTTGTGCTATTGTCATATGTCTTGGAGAGGCAACCCCCTCCAATCCTCACCCCGTGGAAATCCACCCTCTCCTGGAAGAATTTAAGGACGTATTCCCCGAGGAGCTCCCCGACCAACTGCCACCCATGAGGGATGTCCAACATGCCATTGATCTTGTCCCCGGGGCCACCCTCCCAAACCTTCCCCACTACCGCCTCAACCCCACTGAGCATGCTGAACTAAGGAGGCAAGTGGAGGAACTCATAAGAAAAGGCTTCCTCCGTCTTAGCAAGAGTCCTTGTGCTGTCCCAGCCCTCCTCACACCTAAGAAAGATGGGACATGGCGGATGTGTGTCGACAGTAGGGCCATCAACAAGATCACGGTCAAGTACAGGTTTCCCATACCTAGGCTTGACGACATGCTTGACATGCTAGCCGGGGCCACCATTTTCTCCAAAATAGATCTCAAAAGTGGCTACCATCAGGTTAGGATAAGGCTAGGAGATGAATGGAAAACAGCCTTTAAAACCAAGGATGGGCTCTATGAATGGCTGGTGATGCCTTTTGGGCTCTCTAATGCCCCAAGCACCTTTATGCGCCTTATGACCGAGGTCCTTAGGCCCTACATTGGAGTCTTCCTGGTAGTCTACTTTGATGACATCCTCATCTACAGCCAGTCCAAAGAAGCCCATCTCAGTCACCTTAGGCAAGTCTGCACCACTCTTAGGAAGGAGAGCCTCTTTGCCAATTTTGGAAAATGTCAATTCATGACAAAGTCCATTACCTTCCTTGGGTATGTTGTCTCCACCGAAGGAGTATCCATGGACCCTGAAAAGGTCCAAGCCATCCTCGATTGGCCGGAACCCCGCACTCTCCATGAAGTCCTTAGCTTTCATGGGCTAGCCACCTTTTACCGAAGGTTCATCCGTGGGTTTAGCACAGTCACAGCCCCTATCACCGACTGCCTCAAAAAGGGGACCTTTGTGTGGACCAAGTCCGCAACTAGAGCCTTCCAAGAACTCAAGGAGAGGATGACCCAAGCCCCTGTACTATGCCTCCCTGACTTCTCCAAAGTCTTTGAGGTGACTTGTGATGCCTCCGGGGTAGGAATTGGCGGGATCCTTAGCCAGGAAGGACATCCAGTGGCCTATTTTAGTGAGAAGTTGTGTGATGCCAGGATGAGATACTCCACCTACGACAAGGAATTTTATGCCGTGGTTCAATCCCTCCGGCACTGGAGACACTATCTCTTGCCGAAAGAATTTGTCATATTCTCTGACCATGAGGCCCTGAAATACCTCAATTCCCAGCAGAAACTGAATGCTCGGCATGCCCGATGGGTTGAATACATCCAGGCCTACACATTTGTAATCAAACATAAGGCCGGAAGTGAAAACCGTGCTGCCGATGCCCTCAGTAGGAGAATTTCCTTGCTAGCTACCATTAGGGTGGAAGTCATAGGATTTGAAAGACTCAAGGAAGAGTATTCTGATTGCCCGGACTTTGGTCCAATCCATATCACTCTGTCCACCCTCTCACCTAGGGAACATCAAGGATTCATCTTAGAGGACGGGTTCATTTTCAAAGGCCATAGACTTTGCATACCTAGAACCTCTCTACGGGACTTCCTGATCTGGGAGTTACATGCAGGAGGCCTTGCTGGGCATTTTGGGGTGCATAAGACCATTGCTTTGGTTGAGGGTCAGTTCTACTGGCCAAGTCTCAAAAGGGACGTAGCCAAAATTGTAGGACAGTGCCGGATATGTGCCTCAGCCAAACAAACAAGGCAGAACACTGGCCTCTACACACCACTCCCTGTCCCTGACCGTCCTTGGCAAGACTTGAGCATGGACTTCGTCTTAGGCCTACCTAGGACTCAAAAAAGGCATGATTCAATCTTTGTAGTAGTGGATAGGTTTTCTAAGATGGCCCATTTCATCCCCTGCTCCAAAACCTCTGATGCCTCTCATGTGGCCCGCCTATTCTTCGATGAGGTAGTTCGCCTCCATGGTCTACCCAAGACCATCATTTCTGATAGGGATGTCAAATTCACCAGCTATTTCTGGAAGACCCTCTGGCACCTAATGGGGACCCTTCTCAAATTTTCCACGGCCTATCACCCTCAAACTGACGGCCAGACCGAAGTCATTAATAGGAGCCTTGGGAATCTACTCCGGTGTCTTGTTGAGGATCGCCCCGGGAATTGGGATCTCATATTACCCCAGGCAGAGTTTGCATACAACAATTCAGTGAATAGGTCGATAGGGATGAGCCCATTTGAAGCTGTGCATGGGTACAAACCCAGAAAGCCTACAGATCTCATTCCTTTGCCACCACATGCTAGAGTGTCTATTAGTGTTGAGTCGTTTGCCCAACACATGAAAGAATTGCATGAAGAAATACGCAAACACATTAACAAAAGCAATGAGGTGTATAAAAAGTCGGCCGATTCCCACCGTCGCCACCAGGAGTTTCACGTAGGTGATTATGTGATGGTAAGAACTGAGAGGCTTTCCCCTGGGAATGTCTCCAAATTGAGGTCGCGTGGATCAGGCCCCTTCCAGGTTTTAAAGAGGATTGGCACAAACGCTTACGTGTTGGACCTCCCCGAGGAGTACGCAATAAGCCCCACATTCAATGTGGCTGACTTGGTGCCATATAGGGGACCCACGGTGACACCCAGTGAGGAAATTGAGCCTGTTCCACCTTCTGAGAGAACCACCACACATGAGAGAGTTCAACCAATCCAGAGAGGCCAACGGGAGCAAATAGAGCGGATATTGGATGAACAGGTCACTGTCACCCGGAGCAAAGCGTACGAGCGATACTTGGTCAGGTGGAAGGGCCGGCCCCCTTTAGATGATTCATGGGTGAGCAGGGAGGATCTTCAGCAGCTGGACCCCGACCTCCTGGAGCATTACCGCAGCCGAGAGGACTCTTTCTCGACAGAGTCGAGTTCTTCACAGCCCGGGGGAGTTGATGGGGACATCACCCAACGTTCCCTCTGGCTAGACACCCCTCTCCCTTCTGGAGACGGGTAGGCTGCGACTGCACGACTTGATGGGTCCTCGACGACATTAGAGTTTATTACTATGGACATCTTGATGTATTTTCCCTTTTCTTGAGTCTTTTTGATGTATTTTGAGTCATGTCCTAGGTGCTCATATTAGTGGATCAGCATATTGGGCTTGTTTGGCTTTGTGGCCCATCTAGAGGAGCTAGGCCCATGAGCACCCCTTCTTGCACCTTGGTTATCTGTCTTTTGTTCTTTTCTCAGGGGCTTTTGTACAAAGTTGGGATCCCTATATATAGGACCCCAACTCCCACTTGAGAAGGTTAATGAATTATTGAGTATTTTGAGCAGAAGTGCATCTCCCCCCCTCTCTCTAGCTTTCTCACTCTCTCTCTCTCTTCAGGTGGCGGACCCCTTCTCTCTCCTCCTCTCTCTCTCCCCTGGGTGCACCTGCCCCTTCACCTTCCCCACTTGCCACATCAGCAGCCACATCAGCCCCCACCCTTTCACATCCCCTAGGTCCATAACTCCCATTAACACTTCCACATCCCCCAAGTGACTCTTCCAATCCCCCACACACCTTCCCCACCTCCAAGGCAACCATCCCTCTTCCCCAAGCAACCCCTCCACTTCCCCACATACCCATTCATATCCCCAAGCAATCAAACCCTCCCCCCCACTTCAAACTTGCGCACCCCTCTCCACCCACCCACCTCCCCATTTGCCTTGGCCGACCCCCTCATTCCCCTCTCACCTAGCCGCGGCCTCCTCTCCCCTCCACCCCCTTGGACCTCCATCTCCCCAGCTCCACTCCTCTCCACACCCCTACACTCCCTCTCCCATCGACCCTCCACTCCACCATCTCCACTATTGCCAAACCCCATCCTTATCCCTAGTTCCACCACCATCCCTTCTCTGCATCCTGATCAGTCTGCAGGTGGCAGAAGAGGGTTGCGACTAGCAGAAGTGACCCCGGAGTCATAAAGATACATCCAGAGGTGTGGCCTACATCGACGGAAAGGTCTGCGAGTCCCCTTCGCAAGCGAGGTGGAATCATCCCGTTCCGAGTTTGTGGCCAACCTGGAGAGCTGTTCTACCAAGACTGCACCAGACATCTTCGGCAGAGAGCCTGAGCCCGATTGGAAGCAGCCTCACGACCAACAGCGAAGGAACCCGACAGAAAGCTCTTCATCAAAGTTCTTCCTTCCCCTGTCCCCGATCAGGAGCAAGAAACAGGACCTCGTTCGGCATCCAGGAACCAGAGTTCCGAATTTTCTCCCTCAGTCGCGCGGGTCTGCCTCCTGCTGTCTGCAGCGACCAGTGACTGATCATCGGCGTCCCCCAGTCCAGCCCGACTCAGAAAGAGTTGCCGTCAGTTTTTCTGTGCAGAGGCTTCTTCCACGATTCCGGAAACTCCGACGGTTCGTAATTCGGCATCCAGGAGCGTCCGTGGCAACCTCTGCATCCTACTGCATCAGACCTGAAGCCGTCAGCATCAGAATCCCTCTTCCTGTTCGAGCCTCCGCCGCGGCCAGCGACGATGCCAGAAGAATTCGTTAAAATTCAGAGGTGTTCCCGTCCCTGTTACGAAGAATTCCCCCTTGGTCTCGTCGCCGAAAAATTTCCTGAGGACGAACTACGACTGCGGTAGTGGCGACCTGTTCCCTCTCACAGCAAGTGAGCAGAACCTTCGACGGCTTCCACTCCCTCATCGTTGGCAAGTTTTCCCCTTCCGCCTGGCCGGCTTAGCGCCCCTCCCTGCGTGGAGGTAGTGTTTGATTTAAGTTTGTTTTCCCCACCCCTAATCCAACCCTCCTGCGTGAGGAGTAGTTCATGTACTAAGCAGCTCAAGCGACATCGGCGCAGTGTGCGGGATCCACACTTCCCCGCTCGCCCACGTCTCCGAACGGGGTTGGTTTCTTCAAACCAACCAGGTGAGCTCTAAACTTTGCTCCATTATTCTTAGTGCTTGTTTGTTTAATATCCGTAGATATAGCCCCGTTGTGCATGCGAGCGAGTGCCCGATCCCGGTTCCACCATCATAGTGTGGTCACCGTGGTTAAAGTAAGCGAGTGGGACCTAGTGCCCCAATTGGTACCGGCCAGCCCCATAAGCGTGGGCTACGTACCCTCGGGAGGGCAACCCTAGCCCTGCTGGCACTCTACCAGCAAGGGTCTTGATCCATCACCTCCCCCTAGCATCCTTTAGTCACCCCGGGCTCACGTGTGTGCGACGGCATTTTGGCCCCGATTTATCAACTTAATTGTTATGTGATTGTGAATGCGGAGTAGGTCCTAAGATTCCTTTTGCTTGCTGCATACCCCGTAGTGGTGTCACATCAATGAAATTCCTTAAGGGGGGAGGGCTGTAATATCCCGAAACTTTCGGATCTTTTTTCGTTGGTCCCAGATCTGGTTTCTCGGAGTGTCCGGATCTGTTGTGTCTGAAATTTTATTTCGGACATCTTTCGTGTTCAGATCGGTACGATCCGCAGTTGTTTCGGAGGCCCGGAAGCGTTCCGCAGGTTTTCCGCGCGTGTTTTCCCATTACGGGTGTGTGTTTCGGTATTTCCTTCGGAACCTCGTTGCAGGTGAACCGGGTCGTTCACCTAGGCGAGAGTGGTACCGTTACGATCGGTGCGTTTCGAGGATCGCGGAAATGTAATTTTCTATTTTTTGATATTTTCTGGAAATTTCTGGATTTTCCTATAAATACCCCCCTTTTCTCTCTCTTCCCCACCCTCTTCTTCTTCTTCTTCTTCCTCCTCCTTTCTCCCCCACCGTGCGACGCCCTCTCTCCCTCTCTTCTTCGTCCCGCGAGACCGCGGCGAGCCCCTCCGGCTGCATACAGCTGTGGGCGACAGTGTGGTGACGACGGCGACGTCGAGGTGATGGTGGAGGCGTACGTTGACCATGGGAGCTCAAGGAAGAACTAAGGTTTTCGGACATTCTTCACGATTCGTGGTCGATCCGGCGCGTCTCGGGACGCAATTGAGGTAGGGTGACGTTCCCTCGCCTCTAGCCTTCCATTCCCGCGATTTGTAGGCCGAGGGGAAGCCGAGAGATGGGATTCCTTGTGGGTTTGGGGTTTTCCATGATTTAGGGAGAGCTCGCCCGATCTATAGATTTAATGCATGATTTCGCATTTTGATGGCCTAGAATCATGCTAGGGGTCCCCAGGGGTCTTCCCCTTTGATTTCCCCCTCTCCGGTGGAGGCATGGGGGCGTGGCCAATTTTTTTGGACGTTTCCCGCCGTTTCGCCCTCGGGCGGGTGTGACGGTCCTTCCAGTGACCGTCACACTATGTAACGCGCCCAGATGGGTGCGTTACAGCCCTGAGTGCAGCCAAGTGGGGTCTGTGGGCTCTGATGGTCCCACGATAGACCGCCACGGTGCTGTGACGCACCTAGGTTGGACCGTCAGGGGCGTTCGACTGTTGACTGCCGACCGTTGGTTTTTGACCGTTGGGGGGGTCAAGGCATGTGACGCACCTGGCTTGGCACGTCACAACCATGTGACGCCCCTATGTGGGTGCGTTAGAGCAGACGCATTCCCACGTTGTAACGCACCAGGGTTGGTCCATTACACGTTGTGACGCACCGAGTGGTACGCGTCATAGCTGTTCTCTGTTGTCTTGTGACGCACCAGGATAGGCGCATCACAGACTGTAACGCACCATGGTAGGTGCGTTACACCCTATTTTGCACCGAGCGTGTGCCGCCCCTGCGTTGGGCCGTCAAGTGATTGTGACGGTCCTTCCTAGACCGTTAGCCCCACTTTGGTATTGGGTTAGCATTGGTTTAACCGAAAGTTAACTCACGGCTAATCAATTTTATGCTTTGGCTGATAGTTTACGTTAATCGGGTTAATGTCTGGGCTAACCACCGGCTATCCCCGGATTATGAAACCCATCTATATGGCTGGCTTTATAATGGGCTAACTTCATTAAATGCGCATTAAATGCGCTTTGTGTCTCTCTCTCTCTCTCTCGCATGCTCTCTGTCTCTCTCTCGTGCTCTCTCTCCCGCACTCTCTCTCCTCTCTCGTGCTCTCTCTCCTCTCTCTCGCGCTCTCTCCCGCACGCTCTCTCCGTCTCTCTCTCTCGCGCTCTCTCTCCCGCACTCTCTCTCCTCTCCCATGCTCTCTCTCCGTCTCTCTCTCTCGCGCTCTCTCCGTCTCTCTCTCATTATACTCTCTCTTATTTATTTGTTAAACTATGTTTAACATAAAATTGTTATAATTGTCATCATCTTTAAATTTTTAGTTTGTAATATTAATGATAGTTTTATAAAAAAAACTATTATTATAATGGTATATTTATCATATATAACTTATTAAAAATATTTTTATGAGTTAAAAATAAAGATATTAAAATAAATAGTAACTTTTAAAAATATTTGTGACTTTTAAATTTTAATTAGTGAGATTAATTATGTTTTATCAAAAATTTATTTTCATGATATATTCAATTTATAGAATAGATTAAGAATATTTAAAAATTAAAATAAACTAATTTTTTGAAGACGAATAGTAATCTAAAACCGAAGTACTGTCATTTTTGACTTTTACATTTAATTAATGAGACGATTGATGTTGTTCATCAAAAAACATTATTTCTATGGTATATTCAATTTATAGAATATAATAAAAATATTTTAAAATTAAAGTAAAATAAAATTATTTTAAGATGATCAGTAACCTAAAGCTATTTAATTAATGTCGTTTTTGACTTTTGAATTTTAATTAGTGAGATTATTGTTGTTATTTATCAAAAAAAGTTTATTTTCATTGTATATTCAATTTATAAAATATAATAAAATATTTTAAAAATTAAAATAAAATAATTATTTAAGATGAATAGTAACCTTGGCCTATAATTAATGACATTTCTGTGTTTTAAATTTTAATTAGTGAGATTAATTATATTTTGTATCAAAAATATTTTTATTTTTATGATATATTCAATTTTTAGAATATATTAAAAATAATTAAAAATAAAAATAAAATAAAAAATATAGATGAATAATACCCTAAATTAGTAATTAATGTGTGCGTGTGAGAGAGAGAGAGAGGAGAGGAGAGAGGTAGAGATAGAGAATGAGAGATATATTAAACAAATCAAAAAATATATAAATATAATATTTTAATTATCATCATTACCAGGTTAACCTACTATTTATCAAATCATACTAGATTAAAAGTAGGTTAGCCCATATCCTTACTCCCAGATTAACTACCCTCCTACCAAATTAAAAATGGGTTAACTCCGGGCTACTTTAATCGGGTTGACTTAGCCCACCTTTAACCTAACTCCATACCAAAGTCACCCTTAGAGCCTATGACACGTCTAGGGTAGACCGTCAGGCTCTGGGTTGCCCCGGGTGGTTTACAATCCCGTTTCTGTTCCGACCGTGGTCACCGTGCGACGGTGCTGGTACGTGGGGCGGTCCCCGTACGTCGTCAGATGCGGATGTTATTTTCCGTTGACTTGAGAGTCCACTCCGTAGTGACCCTTCACTAGTTGTAACATGCTTACACGCGAGTGGTACCACCAGGGAGTGGTGGAGAGGCTACCCTTAGAGACGGTTTGTGGACCGGTTTCCATCGAGCCCCGCGTCTACCAGCCAGAGTTCGGTTGAGGGGAAAACCGGTCAGAGGGCCAGACCAGGGACGCACGGTCTGTGTGTGCACACGTGGTTGGGGGCGGTTGGACCCACGCCGACGGGTGCGACCCCAGCTAGTCACTTGTTTGTGGTTACTTTTACGGTGTCTCAATTCCCACTGGGTCGGAGAGAGACACCTGAGACGCAGACTAAGTCATCAGTGGACGCATCCGGCCTTGATTCTAGTGGGAGGTACTCCTGTCGAGTCGGTAGTGACAGACCGTTAGTCGTTAAGACTTTGACCTTCGGGTTTTGTCGTGTTAGCCGTGGTGTTCCGGTCGTTCCTCCGTGGCACGTGTGTTGGTTTTCGTGCCGAAAGATCAAAGTTTTATAGACAGTAGGGTTCCCTCTCCGAGGTACTCGCTTACTGCTAGCGTAGCAGTTTCTCCATTCGTGAGGTAGGGTTCGAGTGATCCCTACTGAGTCTTGTTCCGAGACTCATTCCCTGCTTGTTTTCACTATGTTTCAGGTGAGTCGCGGCCTCAAGGGAGCTCGTCTGAGGCTCAGCGTGGTTTAGGTGCCCAGCGTTAGTGTCAGAGGTCAGAGTCGGGGTATGCCCCGTGTAGCTGTACTTTTCTTTCTTGTCTCTGTACTAGTTGTGGACTACTGTTGTTGTTATTTTATTATTATCTTGTGGACCATGTATCCTGTAAACTGTTAATTTATTTCCTGCTTAAAAATATAACTGTTTATTTCTACAATTATTTATGATACTTGTGTAGTCTCTACACCATTTGTAACGACCCGAGAATCCGATTACCGAGAAGGCCCGATAACCCGAGACTCGCACCGCCACCCACGAGCCTGAAGACTCGGAAGGGTTAAAAGGATGGTGTGGAGACTATACAAGTATCACAAATAATTGCAGAAATTAAACAGTTATAATATTAAGCAGGAAATAAATTAACATTTTACATGGTCCACAATAGAAATTAACAACAATAATAATAGTCCACGACTAGTACAGTGAGAAGGAAGAAAAGTACAGCTACACGGGACATACCCCGGCTCTGACCTCTGGCACTACCTCTGGGTACCCGCACCACGCTGCACTCCTGACGCGCTCCCCGAAGGTGGCGCCTCACCTGAAACACGGTGAAAACACGCAGGGAATGAGCCTCGGAACAAGACTCAGTAGGGATCACTCGAACCCTACCTTGAAAAATGAGAAACCACTACACTAGCGGTAGGAAAGTACCTCGGAAGGGAAAGCCCTGTACTCTACAAGATAAGACCCTACGGCACGTATACTGACACATGTGCCACGGTAAGAAGACCAAAGCTCAACGGCCAAACCGACAAAACCCGAAGGTCGGAAACACACGACTGACAGTCTGTCACTCCGTACTCGACAAGAGTACCACCCACTAGAAGCACAGCCGGTAGCGTCCCCTGACGTCTTACACCGCACCGCAGGTGAACCGCCTGACGTGGTAGGTCCTACCCGAGGCGCGGACACCGTACAAGTAACCAAAAATAAGTGACTAGCTGGGGTCACGCCCATCGATGTGCATCCACTGTCCCTAACCACGTGTGCACACACAGACCACGCATCCTAGGTCTGGCCCTCTGACCGGTTTTCCCCTGGCACTGGACTCTGATTTGACGAGGGGCCCGACGGTAACCAGTCTAAAACCGTCCTCAGGGTAAGCCTCTCCACCTACTCCCAGGTGGGACCACTCGTGTGTAAGCAGGCTACGACTAGTGGAGGGTCACAAAGAGTAGATTCTCGAGTCAACGAAAAACAACTTCGCAACCGCAGGTACGAGGAACGCTCCTTGTACGAACACCGACGCACGGTGACACAAGCCGGAGCCACCACCTCTCGGGACCCCACGGCACCCCCACGTGTCGCCCCCACATGATGCCCCGCATCAGTCGGACTACGGGTCAGCACAGGGATCGAGACTAGCTCGTACGGGACTCAAGTTGGCAAGGAAAAGGAGTCGCGGTCACCGGAGGACCGCCTCCAGTGGTCGCGGTCGACCCAGGACCGCTACCACCTAGTCGCGGTCCTCCTGGGACCGCGACCACCCTGGTGCAAGAAAAGCTGAACGCGGTCGCCTGATGACCGTTTTCACCTGGTAGCGGTCTCCAGGAGACCGCGACCAGACTCCAACGGTCAAAAAATCGTGTCGAAGACCGTGCCAGACCCCATGGTGAAAGCGGTCGCCCCCTGACCGCCACCAGCAGTCGCGGTCAGTCGCATGACCGCGACCGCCTGCCGACAGAACGAGCCCCAACGGTCAAAAATCATGGTGAAAGCGGTCCCCACCCGACCGATACCAATGAAGGCGGTTACTGGTAGACCGCTACCATCTCGAAAAATCGAGAACGGCGGGAAACGGTCAAAAACACCATCCACGCCCCCATACCTCCACCGGAGAGGGGGAAATCAAAGGGGAAGACCCCCGGGGACCCCTAGCATGATTCTAGGCCATTAAAACACGAATCCATGCATCAAATCCATAGATCGGGCGACTCTCCCCAAAACATGGAAAAACCCCAAGCATGCTCAAACAAGCCCCTCTCGGCCTCCCCTCGGCCTATAAATCACGGAAAAGATCGGCAAGAGGCTAAGGAACGTCACCCTACCTCAATGGAGCGAATGCTCCGCCGAATCACCCACGAATCGCGAAGAACGCTTGAAGCTTCACGAACTCCCCACGCTTCCCACGCTTGCCGCACGCCTACGAGCTCGCCTCGCTGCCACCCACGCGTCCGCGCCGTCGCCCTGCCGCCGTCAACAGCTGGGGAGGGGCTCACCGCGTCTGAATGGGAGAGAGAGGGAGAGAGGAGGGCGGCCACGGTTGGGGAAGGAAGGAGGAAGAAGAAGAAGAAAGAGAAAGAAGAAAAGAAAAAAAAGAAAAGAAATGGGATTATATAGAAAATCCGATTTTTTGGAAAAAATACCAAAAAATAGAAAAATATATTTTCGGAATCCTCAGAGCGCACCGATCGCAACAGTACCACTCGTGCCTGGGGGAACCGCCCGGTTCGCCCGCAGCGAGCTTCCGAAGAAAAAGCCGAAACACACACTGGGAATCGGAAAACACGCGCGGAAAAGCCGCGGAACGCCTCCAGGCCTCCGAAACAACTCCGGATCGCGCCGATCCGAACACGAAAGATGTCCGAAACGAAATTTCGGACCCAACGGAGCCGGACACTCCGAAAACCAGATCCGGGACCCGCGAAGAAAGGATCCGAAAGGTCCGGGATATTACAGCCCTCCCCCCTTAAGGAATTTCATCCTCGAAATTGAGAACAACCCAAGGGGAAAGAAGAGGAAGACTCACTCAAACAGATACGGGAACTGCTGACGCATCTCGTCCTCACGTTCCCACGAAGCCTCACCACCAGAGTGTCGTTGCCACACGACCTTTACCAAGGGAATGACCTTGTTCCGCAGGCGCTGCTCTCGCCTATCCTCCACGCAGATCGGAAACTCTGGGAGAGAAAGATCTGGAGTCACCTCAGGCCAAACATAAAACTCGAGCACATGAGAGTCATCGGGCATATACTTCCGCGACATCGAGACGTGGAACACGTCATGCACCGACGCCAACTCAGGAGGTAACTGCAACCGGTAAGTGACCTCACCGATGCGCTCCACAATCGCGAAAGGACCAATATAGCGGGGACTCAGCTTCCCACGCCGTCCAAAACGCATCACCCCCTTCATCGGAGAAACTCTCAAGAACACATGATCACCCACGGTGAACTCGAGGGGCTGCCTCCTACGGTCAGCATAGCTCTTCTGCCGACTCTGGGCCGCCAACATGTTCTGACAAACCAGGTGCACAACATCCACACATTGCTGCATCAATTCCGGTCCCGTCAAAACACGCTCACCCACCTCAAACCAATCAAGTGGAGTCCGACAAGGACGCCCATACAATGCCTCATAAGGAGCCATGCCGATGCTCGAATGATAGCTGTTGTTATAGGCAAACTCCACCAACGGTAGGTGATGAATCTAACTCCCCTGCCACTCCAGGCAGCAGGATCTCAGCATGTCCTCCAAAGTCTGAATGGTCCTCTCAGACTGACCATCTGACTGTGGATGATACACCGAGCTAAATGCCAACTCCGTGCCAAGAGCTCGCTGGAAACTCCTCCAGAATCCAGATGTGAAGCGCGGATCCCGATCCGACACGATCGAAATGGGAACCCCATGCAACGGCACGATCCGCTCCACATACAAACGAGCCAACTTAGACACGCTCCAGCTGACCTTGACCGGTAACAACCGAGTCACCTTCGTCAGCCGATCCACCAGCAACCAAATACTGTCCTGCCCACTCGGGGTCCTCGGCAATCCCACCACGAAATCCGTGGTCACTTGGTCCCACTTCCAAGCAGGAACATCCAAGGGCTGGAGAGTACCTCCTGGTCGCTGATGCTCCGCCTTCACCTTTTGACAGATCAGGCACCTGGCCACAAATTCTGCGACATCTCTCTTCATGTCAGGCCACCAGAACTGCCTCCGCAAGTTCCGATACATCTTCGTCGCACCCGGGTGTACGGTGTACCTGCTCCCATGAGCCTCGCGTAACACTGCACGACGAACCTGCTCCTCCGCTGGGACGTACAGCCTGCCGCGAAACCTCGCAGCACCGTCCTCGCCGAGCTCTACATCAGCCATCGCAAGAATCCGGGGCAACTCCGGGTCTGCATGCTGAGCCTCTGTCACCTGACGACGGATAGCAGGAATGACAGTCAGACTCGCAAGCACTGCCAACCCTGGCTCCTGGGGAATCTTGAGCCTAAAAGATACCTCGGACACTTGTTCCCAGAGCCTCCACTTCCTCAGCATCAAGGTACTGACTGCAACCTTCCGACTCAAGGCATCGGCGACGACATTCATCCTGCCCGGCTGATAAGACAGGGTGAAGTCATAGTCCTTCATGAACTCCATCCAACGCCTTTGTCTGAGATTCAGATCTCTCTGCGAGAACACATACCTCAAACTCTGATGGTCAGTGAATACCTCGAACTTCTCACCGTACAGATAATGCCTCCAAATCTTCGGCGCGAAGATCACCGCCGCCAACTCAAGGTCATGGGTAGGGTAGTTCTCCTCATGGGGCTTTAGCTGCCGAGATGCATAAGCCACCACTCTACCATGCTGCATCAGAACAGCACCCAATCCGACCCCGGAAGCATCTATACACACCACGAAACCTCCCGATCCAGAAGGCAAAACCAACACCGGAGCCGAGGTGAGCAATCTCTTCAGTTCCTTGAAGCTCTGCTCACACTCCTCGGACCAAACGAAAGGCACATCCTTCCGCGTGAGCCTAGTCATCGGGGTCGCAATGCGAGAAAAATCCTGGAAAAACCGGCGATAATAACCCGCAAGCCCCAAGAAACTCCGGATCTCCGTCACCGACCTCGGCCTGGGCCACTGCATTACTGCCTCTACCTTGGCGGGGTCCACGGAAATGCCATCACCAGAAATCACGTGCCCCAGAAAGTGCACCTCGCTGAGCCAAAACTCGCACTTGCTGAGCTTCGCATACAACTGGTGATCTCGCAACGTCTGCAGCACCACACCCAAATGGTACGCATGCTCCTCAGCAGACTACGAATAAACAAGGATGTCATCCACAAAGATGACCATGAACTGGTCCAAATACGGATGAAACACCCTCTGCATCAAGTCCATGAAGGCTGCAGGGGCATTGGTGAGCCCGAACGGCATCACCAGAAACTTATAATGCCCGTACCTCGTACTGAATGCAGTCTTCTCCACATCGGACTCGCGAATTCTCAGCTGATAGTAACCGGACCGCAAATCAATCCACGAGAACACTAGCGCAGACTGAAGTTGGTCGAACAAATCATCAATCCGCGGCAACAGATACTTGTTCTTAATGGTCACTTCATTCAGCTGCCGATAGTCAATGCACAACCGCAGACTACCGTCCTTCTTCTTCACGAATAACACGGGCGCACCCCAAGGGGAAAAACTAGGACGAATATACCCCTTGGCCAACAGTTCCTGCAACTGCGTCCTCAACTCCCTCAATTCAGCGGGGGCCATACGGTAGGGAGCCTTCGCCAAAGGTCACGTACCAGGTACAACCTCGATCACGAAATCGATCTCCCGCTGGGGAGGTAATCCAGGTAACTCCTCGGGAAAAACGTCGAGAAACTCGCACACCACCGCAATGTCCTCGACATCCGGCTCCATCCGGTCAGACACAACCACTGACGTGAGAAAACCCTAACAACCAGAATCAAGCAATCGACGGGCTCGAATAGCAGAGATAAGAAATCGAGAAGAGGCGGAACGGATACCTTGGAAATAGAAGGTCCTCTTGCTCGGATGCTGGAAGTAGACCCTCTTCATTCCACAATCCACCACCGCTCCATGGGTCTCGAGCCAATCCATGCCTAGAATCACATCATAATCCCGAAGCTGCAACGCATACAACCTGCCTGGCATACTCCGCCCATCGATCCAAACCGGAACCTGATCGAAGCAAAACAGAGTGATCATAAAGTCATCCGAAGGTAACTCCACTGTCAAATCACAGGACAATTGGGTCACCGGCTCCTCGACGCTCGACGTGAAATCCTCCTAAATAAACGAATGAGACGCGCCAGAATCAAACAAAACCCGAGCCGCACAACCCAAAATCTGAACGGTACCTTCCACGAGCTGCGACGCCACTGCCTCTGCCCTGGTCATGTGTGTGATCTGGCCCCGAGCCCTCTGCCTGCCTCCCACACTAGCTGACCTGGGTAGCGGCGGATACTATCCCTGCTGCTGCTGCTGCCTCTGCTGCTGGGGAACCTGCTGCTGTGGCGGCCTCTGGGGATAGTCACGCGCCATATACCCTGGCTGGTCACACCGAAAACAGACGATCGGCGCCGTGCACTGCCTGCCTGGGTGGGTCCCACCACACCGTGGACAAGGTCCTCGCGATCCACCCACTGATCCCTGACGCTGCAAAGGAACCGGCTGCTGTACACTGCCCGATGAAGCCTGCCCCTGATCCTTGGACTTCTTCTTACGGAAATTCTTCGAGAAGAACTTCTTGACCTTCATACCGAAGGACACAGATCCTGTCACCGAAGCTTCCGATGCCGGTACTCCTGAACCACCCGACGCATGCTAGAAGAAACCCTGTTGTTGGGTAGCCGACTGCTGGCTGCGACCTGACAAGGACTGCCCCTGGCTGATTGGTCCTCGAGTCCTCTGCATATCCATCTCCAAAGAAACCGCAACACGAGATGCTGTCTCTAGATCAGTGGCCCCGTTCGCGATCAAATGGTGCCTCAACTCCAGCCTCAAGCCCTGCACAAACTACGTGGTCCTCACCCTCTCATGATCCATGATGTGAGGTGCGTACCGACCCAGCTCGACAAATCGGGCCCTGTACTACAACACGGACATGTCACCCTGCACCAGCTCCAGAAACTCCCGCATCCGCTGCGTAGCAACAATATCTGGACAGTACGTACGCTCGAAAGCATTAACAAAGTCATCCCACTCGATCTGCTCAAGTGGACGAAGCTGAAAGGACGTCATCCACTCAGAAGACCACCACCTCTGAGCCGTACCCTGTAACTGGTTGTAGGCCAACACCACTCTGTCCTCGGTAGCACTCTTCGCAGAACTGAACACCCGCTCCATCTCATCGAGCCAATCACGAGCCGCATCAGGGTCTGCCTGGCCGCTAAAGTAAGGTGGATGGAACTGCATGAAGTCCCTCACTGCTCGACCTGGCCCACCCCTAGCTGACGAGCCCTCACCGACCTCTCCACCGAACTGCTGAGACATAAGCTGGTACATGCCACGGAAGAAATCCTCGGCCCCCGGAACTCTCGCAGCATCCGCGGCCTTGGTAGCCCCCTATGGCACTCTACTATGCTCCTCCTGGTCCCTCTGGACCCCCTGCTGGATCTCCTGACCTCCAGCCGACTGCCCCTGCTGAGAGCGAGAGCTACTCCTCGGTGCCATACTCGCTCCTGAAGCAAAAGACAGAAAACACAAAAACGGCAAGGTCAAGAAAAACACACGATGCCCAATGCCAGCGTCACCTGTACATCATCGCTGTGGACTAGTGGACCACTACAATTACCTATGATTCTCATGTAATTCCACAACCGCGCTCTGATACCAGCTGTAACGATCCGAGAATCTGATTACCGGGAAGGCCCGATAACCCGAGACTCGCACCGCCACCCACGAGCCCGAAGACTCGGAAGGGTTAAAAGGATGGTGTGGAGACTACACAAGTATCACAAATAATTACAGAAATTAAACAGTTATAATATTAAGCAGGAAATAAATTAACATTTTACATGGTCCACAATAGAAATTAACAACAATAACAATAGTCCACGACTAGTACAGTGACAAGGAAGAAAAGTACAGTTACACGGGCATACCCCAGCTCTGACCTCTGGCACTACCTCTGGGCACCCGCACCACGCTGCACTCCTGACGCGCTCCCCGAAGGTGGCGCCTCACCTGAAACACGGTGAAAACACGCAGGGAATGAGTCTCGGAACAAGACTCAGTAAGGATCACTCGAACCCTACCTCGAAAAATGAGAAATCACTACACTAGCGGTAGGAAAGTACCTCGGAAGGGAAAGCCCTGTACTCTACAAGACAAGACCCTACGGCACGTAAACCGACACATGTGCCACGGTAAGAAGACCAAAGCTCAACGGCCAAACTGACAAAACCCGAAGGTCAGAAACACACGACTGATAGTCTGTCACTCCGTACTCGACAGGAGTACCACCCACTAGAAGCACAGCCGGTAGCGTCCCCTGACGTCTTACACCACACCGCAGGTGAACCGCCTGACGTGGTAGGTCCTACCCGAGGCGCGGACACCGTACAAGTAACCAAAAATAAGTGACTAGCTGGGGTCACACCCGTCGACGTGCGTCCACTATCCCCAACCACGTGTGCACACACAGACCACGCGTCCTAGGTCTGGCCCTCTGACCGGTTTTCCCCTGGCACTGGACTCTGATTTGACGAGGGGCCCGACGGTAACCAGTCTAAAACCGTCCTCAGGGTAAGCCTCTCCACCTACTCCCAGGTGGGACCACTCGCGTGTAAGCAGGCTACGACTAGTGGAGGGTCACAAAGAGTAGACTCTCGAGTCAACGGAAAACAACTTCACAACCGCAGGTACGAGGAACGCTCCTTGTACCAACACCGACGCACAGTGACACAAGCCGGAGCCACCAACTCCCGGGACCCCACGGCACCCCCAGGTGTAGCCCCCACATGATGCCCCGCATCTGTCAGACTACGGGTCAGCACAGGGATCGAGACTAGCTCGTCCGGGACTCAAGTTGGCAAGGAAAAGGAGTCGCGGTCACCGGAGGACCGCCTCCAGTTGTCGCGGTCGACCCAGGACCGCTACCACCTAGTCGCGGTCCTCCTGGGACCGCGACCACCCTGGTGCAAGAAAAGCTGAACGCGGTCGCCTGATGACCGTTTTCACCTGGTAGCGGTCTCCAGGAGACCGCGACCAGACTCCAACGGTCAAAAAACCGTGTCGAAGACCGTGCCGGACCCCATGGTGAAAGCGGTCGCCCCCTGACCGCCACCAGCAGTCGCGGTCAGTCGCACGACCGCAACCGCCTGCCGACAGAACGAGCCCCAACGGTCAAAAATCCTGGTGAAAGTGGTCCCCACCCGACCGCTACCAATGAAGGCGGTTACTGGTAGACCGCTACCATCTCGAAAAACCGAGAACGGTGGGAAACGGCCAAAAACACCATCCACGCCCCCATACCTCCACCGGAGAGGGGGAAATCAAAGGGGAAGGCCCCCGGGGACCCCTAGCATGATTCTAGGCCATTAAAACGTGAATCCATGCATCAAATCCATAGATCGGGCGACTCTCCCCAAAACATGGAAAAACCCCAAGCATGCTCAAACAAGCCCCTCTCGGCCTCCCCTCGGCCTATAAATCACGGAAAAGATCGGCAAGAGGCTAAGGAACGTCACCCTACCTCAATGGAGCGAATGCTCCACCGAATCACCCACGAATCGCGAAGAACGCTTGAAGCTTCACGAACTCCCCACGCTTCCCACGCTTGCCGCACGCCCACGAGCTCGTCTCGCCGCCACCCACGCGTCCGCGCCGTCGCCCTGCCACCGTCAACAGCCGGGAAGGGGCTCACCGCGTCCGAATGGGAGAGAGAGGGAGAGAGGAGGGCGGCCACGGTTAGGGAAGGAAGGAGGAAGAAGAATAAGAAAGAGAAAGAAGAAAAGAAAAAAAGAAAAGAAATGGGATTATATAGAAAATCCGATTTTTCAAAAAATACCAAAAAATAGAAAAATACATTTCCGGAATCCTCGAAACGCACCGATCGCAACGGTAACACTCGTGCCTGGGGGAACCGCCCGGTTCGCCCGCAGCGAGCTTCCGAAAAAAAAAGCCGAAACACACACCGGGAATCGGAAAACACGCGCGGAAAAACTGCGGAACACCTCCGGGCCCGAAACAACTCCGGATCGCGCCGATCCGAACACGAAAGATGTCCGAAACGAAATTTCGGACACAACGGAGCCGGACACTCCGAAAACCAGATCCGGGACCCGCGAAGAAAGGATCCGAAAGGTCCGGGATATTACACCATTCCTTTAACCCTTCCTAGTCTTCGGGCTCGTGCGTGGCGGTACGAGTCTCGGGTTATCGGGCCTTCCCGGTAATCAGATTCTCGGGTCATTACAATGTCCATCGGTGCAAGTTGTGTAATATAGTAGAGCCGAAGCCCATTGAGGAACCTTTTTGCCTTCATCTTCTCCGTACACACCAAGTGGGGTGCATACCTAGCCAGTCTTGAAAACTGGGCCTCATACTCGTCTACTTTCAAGGTTTGTTGTTTCAATTCAGCAAATTCCGCGGCCTTCTTTTCCTGGATATGGTCGGAGAAGTACTTGTTGTTGAAATGCTCAGCGAATTCATCCCATGTGACGTGGTCATCGAGCAATGTTACTTCCACAGATTCCCACCAACATCGAGCATCCCGCTCCAGTTAGAATATAGCCAATAGAACCCTTTCCTCGTCCGTGCATTGCATCACACGGAAAATTCGTTTCATTTCCTTTAACTAATTTTCGGCATCCTCGAGGTCAGATGAACCTGTAAACCTTGGCGGGTTCATGTTGCGGAAACCCCTGTGGAGATCACCGGCTCAACGGTTAGCACCGCCTTGCGCCACTTGCTGTGGTGCCTGAGTAAGTCCCTGCACGGTGCGCTGCATCTCGCGTCATTGTGCTCTTTCAGCGGTCATGGTCCTACAAAAGATTTTAAGCATAATAAAGATCAAGTTTAATTATAAGGTCAAATGTCATTATAGAACTTAACCCACGGCTCTGCCCATCACCGGGTAAGGTATAAACCTATCCTTAGACTATAATCTATCCTTGGACTTATGTTCTTTTCCTAGGAAATTAAAATCCTAGGCTCTGATACCACGAAGACTCTCACGTCTCGAGCGCGGAAGATACTCGGATGCGTGACGTGTCTATATAGATCGTGTCATTCACGTAAAATCAGAGTGCGCATAGTACGCGATAATTTATCACTAACTTAAAATTTGACATATTATCCATAGTCCAAGATGACAATCATTTAACTAGAATAGTAATATCCCAAATTGATTCATAGTGCCACATATTTGGCATAATGCCATCCAACTTAATCATAACTATCTGAAACCGTACCATAGATTACAAGCCTTAATAATAACTGGAAATACACAATGTAGGACCTAAAATACGAAAGGCAAGACTAGCTGACCGTACACCAAATCTAGCACTCATCACTCGATATCTGTCCCATCCGGGTGGTGGTTGCTATCCAAGTTTCCTGAAAAATGTTGGAATTGTAACTTTATGAGCGAATCGCTCAGTAGGAATTATATCTCAAGTTCTAACAATCTTTAAGTTAATTACATGTTCAGTGCAGGTATAATGATGCATGTTGGAACGAGCAGGATATCAAGAATTATATCAAAAGAGTATCACATGAATTTTAATAAGATGTATCAACAAGGGACTAGCAAGTAATTTGCAAGTAATCGCACAAGTATTTCCAAGAAATTAGTATTTAAGCAAGTATTTCCAAGAATTTAACATTCGAGCAAGTCCTTTCAAGAAGGTAATAATCAATAATCGAGCAAGTAATCTCAAGCTCATGCAATAACAAGTAGTGCAATGGAATTGGCTATTTCATTCAAGCAAGTAATTGCCCTTTTTCAGGTCAAGCAATTCATGTCAAGCAAGTCATGTCACGAGAGAGTGAGTAGGAATGTCTCAAGTCAAGTCAAGCAAGCAAGTACTTCGGTGCAATGCAAAACACCGTGGTCAATAAATTCCCGCGGGAACAAGTACCTTCGGGTGCTCCTCCCAGGACCAGACCGAGCCGTTAATATGCACAACATTTCATGTATACTCTTTGACATCCACTCTCATTTATATAGCCAATATAGAATTTCAAGAATTTTACACATTGTAGGAATATAAGGTAGATTTTCAGGAATAGAGTTGAAGAACGATATCACATGTAAATGATGATTTATGACCAAGCTACTTAAAATGCATGACACATAGGCCAATCGGGGTTAAGGAGGTGGCCAGAGATCATTGGGTAAGGGCTGGGCAGAAGCCCAAAAAAAATTCTAGTTTACAGGGAAATGGCACCCTTGTAGAGGGTCTCTATTTCAGTAAATAGAGTCTTCTCGGAGAGTCTCTATTTCAATGCTGAAATAGAGTCTTCCCGGAGGGTCTCTATTTCGATAAATAGAGTCTCTCTGGGGAGTCTCTATTCCAGAAGGTTAACAATCTAACATGATAACAGGTTTACACGTACTGTAAACAGGTTTAACAGGCTATGTGTTTTGAAAGTCTACAAGATTAACATAGCTTAATGACGGATATGTAATTAACAAGGTTTGACAGGATATGTAATTACCAGGCTCAGTAATTAGCAAGTTTAACAGCTAACAGGCTTAACATGGTAAGTAATTACTAGGTTAACAGGTGTCAGGTTTAACATGATCAGGTTTAATAGGTAACTGATTTAACATACTATTCTCGGGTTAACAGGCTGTAGGATTTTTATAGGCTTAACAAGGTATGTAATTTACTGGTTAACATGTAACAAGTTAAACAGGTTTAACAGTTTTAACAGGCTAATCAAGAAGGTTTAACAGGTAACAGGTTCAACATGCTAATCGATAGGGTTTAACAGGTTAATCACAAGATTGGGGGGTTTTAATTCACACTGGAGAATGGCGCCCTAGCCAGGGGCGCCCTTCTTGGAAATGGCACCCTGGCCAGGTGCGCCCTATTGAATGGCGCCCTGGTCAGGGGCGCCTTTCACTAGGGTGCTCCAGAGACTCAAAACACTGTTCATCATGCGAAATTTCACGAATTCGAAATGAAGACATGATAAAATAGAGAGAAATCTAGGGATTCCAGAGTCATGCTCATGCAGGAATTTCATGATTTGGTTCAATAGATATAAATCCCTGAACATGTGGCTACTAATCACGTAACTTTACTGTTCATGATTTATAACATGTTCACATAATCAAGAAGTAGAGACATATATAGACATGGAAAAATAGTAGGATTGCAAGGTCATGCTCATGCAACAATTTTCGATTTTAGTTTCATAGATATTAAGTTCTAAACATGGATCAATTTACAAGAAATTGGGACAGATTATGAGTAATGACAACTATATAATCAGTATGTACATGGGGTACTTGACGGAGGTAAGATCATAGATCTACTCACGCAAGAGTTAGTGTTTCAGCATGGCGTAGCCTAACCTTCCCCCTAAATCTTTTGATATCCCTAACTAAAATGACCAGATCATGACTATGAAAGGTTTAACTAGCATGCATGTTAACCTATATTAACTACTAGTTAAGCTAGATCTTGAGAATACCTACCTTTTTGACGTAAATACGTAGAAGAGATGAAGATATAATAAAAGACCAAGCCCTTCCTGCAAGGTTCCAGCAGCAGGAAGAAGCACGTAGGATGAAGATCTCCCTTCAGGTACGTTCTTGTAAAGACCTTATTTTGCAGGTGAAGACTAACCAGACGATACAGGCAATCACCCTCTAACACTAGAGGGTCTGGGATAGTTATAGGAAAGGAAAACATAAGGGTCCATTGCCAGGAAAAATAAGCAATTAATGCTTCAATCGGTTGTCGGGTAAAAGGGTACGTTGCCAGCAAAAGCGGCTGTTCATGTTTACTTCTGGAAGGATGACATTATGGCATTCAGTTTGGCAGGTTGCTGGCAAAGAAATGTCGACTTCCCATGTAGTCTCTGTTTAGGAAAATAACGCCCATGCAGGTGGGTGTTACATCCTTTGGGCCTTACATATATATATTATATATATATATATATAATTTGCTCAAAAAGAAATGGCGTCTGGTCTGGGGGCACCCTATTGGGAATAGCGGCCAGGTCAGGGGTGCTATTTCCCTGACTACTGTTCCTATTCCGAGCCATGCCGGGTGTGTTTCATGTTCCGTGCCATGCTGGGTATTAAAAGGGGTTATAATATATGTATATGTGTGTGATTGGTTGGTAAAGAGAGATATATGTATACTGTGGGTTTTAAAACCGTCGGTTGTGGCCCTGTGACTTTAGAAAATGACGCCTTTGTATAGAGTCACTATTTCAGATGAATAGTCTTTTAGGAACAGGAAGTCTCATTACATATGATGACTTCAATGGTGGTATATTTACATAATGGCCCTCATTGGGCATTCTAACTTTTTATTTAACCCTCTTATAGTGTTATCTCTCATAGAGTTATCTAAAGTTTTTATTTACTTGGGGGAAAAGTCTATATATTATTATTATTTATTATTATATTTTCTTTTATTTTTATACGGGGTGCTACACCCTCTCCCACTAAAAAGAATTTGGCCTCCAAATTCAATTGCATATACGGAGGCATGGAGGAGGTACTTACAGACTAGAATAGTTCTGGAAATCTCCTTCTCATTGACTCCTCGGTTTCCCATGTAGCTTCTTGCTCTAAGCATCAATTCTATTAGATTTTTACCATCGAGATCGTCTTGTTCCTTAGAACTCGAACTTCTCGGTCGAGGATCTTCATTGGCTTCTGCTCATAGGTAAGGTCCTTCTGTATCACTAAGCCAGTGTGATCGATGATGTGGAGAGGATCGTGCACATACTTCTTCAGCATAGAAATATGAAATACATTGTGTACTACTGATAGTTATGGAGGCAAGGTAATGCGGTAAGCTATCTCGCCCACTCTCTCCAATACCTAGAATGGACCAATGAATCTCGGTGTAAGTTTGCCCTTAACACCGAATCTTCTAATACCTCGACCAGGAGAGACCTTGAGGAAAATAGTCTCCAACTTGGAATTCCAGATCTCTTCTCCTATTATCAGCATATGACTTCTGCCTGGACTATGCTATCTTTATCCTTTCCCGAATGAGGTGTATCTTTTCAGTTGAGTCCCTCACCATATGTGGGCCTAGGATTTGCTTTTCACCAACTTCGTCCTAGCATATTGGAGATCGATAACATCTGCCATAGAGTGCCTCGAAAGGTGCCATTTGGATACTGACTTGATAGCTATTATTATATTCAAATTCGGCCAGGGGTAAGTGGTCATGCCAACTACCGTCGAAATCTATAATGCAGGCCCTTAACATGTCTTCAACAACTTGATTTGTCCTCTCTATCTGTCCATCTGTCTGGGGATGGAAAGCAGTGCTGAAGTTGAGTTTCGTCCCCAGAGAGTGTTGTAGACTCTTCCAGAAATGAGAGGTGAAGCGTGGGTCTCGGTCAGATACGATCGACACGGGAACTCCATGTAATCTAACAGTCTCCTTGATATACAAGGCATTAAGGACATCAACCGACCGTAGGCTTTTGATAGGCAAGAAACGAGCCGATTTAGTTAGGCGGTCGATAATTACCTAAATTCCATCATGTCCACTTCTAGTCTTAGGCAAGCCCATACTAAAATTCATGACAATGTCTTCCCACTTCCACTTGGGAATATCTAGTGGATGCAGCTTTCCAGCGGGTTTCTGGTGTTCCGCCTTCACTTGTTGACATGTCAAGCAGCGAGATACGAAGTCCGCTACCTCCCTTTTCATATTATGCCACCAGAAAGTCCTTTTCAAGTCTTGGTATATTTTGATGGCTCCAGGGTGGATCGTGTATCTCGATCAACGAGCTTCTTCAAGAACCTTCTTCTTTAACTCGGGACAGTCGGGTACACATGTCCTTTCATGGAATAACAGTCTTCTATCGGGTGCCAACTTGAAATCCGGTCTCTCGTCCAGCTTGTCCCTTATCTCCACTAGTGCATGATCTTCCTCTTGTAGCTTTTAAATTGCTGGTAGCAAGTCCGAATGTAGACTCATATGGGCTAGAGTAATACACCTGTCTTGTTCATCAGTGCCAATTTTGAGTTTAGAGAATTCCTCTAATAGCTTCCATTCTTGAATCATACAACAGGCCAATACTGCTTTCGGCTTTCGACTAAGGGCATCAACTACGAAGTTACCCTTACCAGGATGGTATTGTATGGTGAAGTCGAAATCCTTGAGATATTCGAGCCATCGCCTCTGCCGCATGTTTAGCTCCTTTTGGGAGAATAAATACTTAAGGCTTTTGTGATCGGAGTATACTGTGAATTGTTCTCTGTAGAGATAGTGTCTCCAGATCTTCATGGCAAACACCACCGCGGCCAGCTCTAAGTCATGCACCGGGTAGTTCTCTTCATGCTTCTTCAGTTGCCGGAAGAGTATGCAATGAATCTTCCATTTTGCATCAATACACATCCGAGGGCAATACCAGAAGCATCGGTATATACCTCGTACTTTTCTCCTTCGATTGGCAATGATAAGACTGGAGCAGTGGTCAAGAGATCTTTCAAAGCTTGGAAACTCTTCTCACAGTCTTCATTCCACTCATAAGGTATTTCCTTGCGAGTCAATCGGGTGAGAGGAACAGTAATTCTTGAGAAGTCCTTGATGAAACGTCGGTAATAACTGGCTAGCCCCAAGAAACTTCGAATCTCCGTTGTATTTGTTGGTCGCTCCTAATTTTTCACGGCTTCGACCTTTGATGAGTCCATGGAAATTCATTCTTCAAAATTATATGGCCCAAGAAGGATACTTCCTCGAGCCAGAACTTGCACTTGCTGAATTTGGCATATAATTTGTTTTCCCTCAATATCAGCAATGCTTGCTTGAGATGTTCTTCATGGTCTTCTTCGGACTTTGAATAAATCAAAATATCATCGATAAAGACCACAATGAACTGGTCTAAGTGAGGCCTGAATATACTGTTCATTAACTGCATGAAAGCTGCGGGGGCATTTGTTAGTCTGAAAGGCATAACAGTGAATTCATAATGCCCATACCTACTTCGGAATGCATTTTTATGGATGTCTTCTTCTTTGATCTTCAGTTGGTGATAACCAGATCGAAGATCAATCTTGGAGAAATATTTAGCTCCAGATATTTGGTCGAACAATTCATCAATCCTTGGCAGTGGGTACTTGTTCTTGACCGTAAGGTGGTTTAACTGCCGATAGTCGATACAGAGTCTCATCGATCCGTCCTTCTTCTTGATGAATAGTACATGCGTTCCCCATGGGGAAGTACTTGGCCGGATGAAACCCTTGTTCAATAGCTCCATCAGTTATTCCTTTAGCTCTTTCAACTCAGCAGGAGACATTCTGTACGGTGCCTTGGAAACAGGTCCAGCACTAGGGACAAGGTCGATGGTGAACGACACCTCCAGCTCCGGGGGTAAGCCGGGTAATTCTTCTGGAAAAATGTCAGAAAAATCCCGAACTACACGGATGTCCTCAAGCTTAGACTCCTCGATGTCCGTGGTAGTTACAAATGTAATGAAAGTCATACATCCTTTGCTTATAAGCTTACTAGCTCGGAGGGCTGATATAAGAGGTGATCTAGCTCGAGGGCTAATGTACACCAGTTCTGGGTAATCCATAAAAGTTATCTTGCTATTTCGGTAATCTACAATTGCTTGATACGTGGATAACTAGTCAGCACCTAGTATGACATCATACACTTCCATATCTAGGCAAATTAGGTCGGCAGACAGATTATTTCTTTTAACCATAATCTCACAGTTTGAGTAATGATGTGTGAGGTCGGCCTTGTTCCCGATAGGTGTAGATATGACTAAGTCTAACCATTTAGCCTCACTTTGGTAGGGAATTTGGCTTAAATTAAACTACTTAGGTTAGTCCATAGTTAGCCTATTTTTGATTTGATAGCAAGAGTATTAACCCGAAAATAAGTAGGTGGGCTAACCTAGTTTGAATCTATTGTGATTTGGTAGTTAGTGGGTTAACCCAATAATATTTATAAGTAAAATATTGAGAGAGAGAGAGAGAGAGAGGGTGCATTTATTGCGCATTTGTTGTTGGGTTAACCCTTTGAAATCTACCTCTGGAGGTGGATTTCGAAATCCAGGGTTACTCCGGGTTTAATACTCATCCTCCCGGTTTAGTCCAAGTTTAAGTATCAAAGCAATTTGGACTTCAAAAATAGTTAAACCTAGACTAAACTATGACTAACCCAGGACTAACCATATATCAAAGTGAGGCTTAGGCTCCTTAGTAAAAGCAGCAGCAAATTTCTTGAAAATAAATGAATGTGTTGCTCCAGTATCAAATAAAACTTTAGCAGTCTTAGAGCAAATGATTAGTGTACCTTCCATGATTCCTCCTTCCATTGGTTTCGTCTCTTGGAGAGCTTGCAGACGGCCTTGCTTTTTTGCCGGGAATTTCTCATCTTTAATAGCTTGCTCATTCATCAGTGGGCAATTAAGGATCCGATGTTCTCGGCTTCCACATCGGAGAGAGGCTCCTAGCTTCCTCCAGCATTCCTCGGTCCTATGACCAGCTTTATCATAGTACTTACAAACTTCCTTGGAAGGTGTGGCGGTAGAGAATGGCTTGACATTCCTTTGGAGGACTCCGCTCCACTATAGTACCGCTTCTTGTTGAATGATGCTTTAAAATTTCCCGGGTGTTGGGTTCGGGTGCGCCCCCTCTTTGTCTTTGACAATGGTTTTGATGATTCTAATACATTGTGTGGTTATCATAAGTTCTAAAGTGAAAATCATTCATGTTTATTGTGTGGAAAATGTCTTGAGGTCTTGGTCCTCACTGTTGTTATCTTGTTTGGCAGGTTGAAATTCAATGGCTCCTCATGAAGATATTTTTAATGATGTCTCGTGTATTCTGTTCATGGCTTAGGAGGATTCATCTGAATACTGTGTTTGAGGCCATTTCATTTCTAGATTTATTGTTGCTTGGAGAGCATATGCTTAAGAGAGTATATTCATTATATGATCATTTTTGCTGCAATTGAAGATGGTTTTTCACTTGTTATTAGAATTGGGTTTTCTAGCATCATCTTGCATTCTGATAATTGGGGATTTCAAGTCAGGAATTCATAATGCCTTCACTATGCATTTTCATATGCTTAGATCAAGGGCGAATTGAAATTTGGCTTGTTTTTAATGAATGTGAAACTGACTTCCATGTTAGTTTGTTTGATGGGTTTAAGTCATGGTAATTCATGTCACTAAATTTCTTGAATGAGATTGCTTATTCAATTGATCATATGTATTGTTTGGTTTATTGGACTGTGCAGGAACAAATTGCACGGACCTTGTTGTCCATTGCACCGACCTTCTTTAACATTGCACAGACCTTGTTCGTCATTGCAAGGACCTAGTTTACACTTGCACTGACCCTAACTATGAGTTTTACACTCTTTGCACCGACCTTGTTCATCATTGCACGGACTTTGTTCACCTTTGCACCGACCCTGTTGTGAGCGACGTCACGCGGTTCGGGGTGCGAAGAGGACGCGGAGCGCGCGGGCTCCTCTTTTGTTTGCTGCAACACAGAAATAAGAGAAAAGAGAAGGGGCCACCACGGGAGATTGCTCCGGCGGGAACGAGCGGGACAAATGTAATATAGCAAGATATGGGGGTTAAACGGCCATAGCGGGAAGTGACTCGCCGCGGCCTCAGGGGGACGGGAATGGTGCAGAAATTAAATAGCAAGAATTGAAACGGCCATTGGGGAAGTGACTTGCCGCGGCCTCGAGAATATGAGCAGATAAGAATATAACAAAATATAAGGAGAATATAAAGAGCGGGAATTTAAACGGCCATTGGGGAAGTAACTCGCCGTGGCCTCGAGAATATGAATAGATAAGAGTATCACAGAATATAAAGAGAATATAAGAGCGGGAATTTAAACGGCCATTGGGGAAGTGACTCGTCGCGGCCTCGAGAACATGAATAGAAAAGGATATAACATATAAGAACGGGAATTTAAACGGTCATTGGGGAAGTGACTCGCCGCGGCCTCGAGAACATGAATAGATAAGGATATAACATATAAGAACGGGAATTTAAACGGCCATTGGAGAAGTGACTCGCTGCGGCCTCGAGAACATGAATAGATAAGAATATAACATATAAGAACGGGAATTTAAACGGCCATTGGGAAAAGTGACTCGCCGCGGCCTCGAGAACAAGATGTGATCGCCAGGGGCCAAAAGACCCCAAAATAAAGAAAGTGATCGCGCCTACCTCAAGAGCGGGAGATGGCGGGTTGCTTCTTCCTCCCCCTTCGGCCGGTCGACAGAGAGGGCTTTCCTTGGTTACCCTTGCAAAACAGTAGACAACAACGAACGGAATAAGAAAATGACAATGTAGTAACAATTCCTTGCAATAAAAGTAACGAGATCGACACCTGACACACACCTGGTTGGTGTGGTTTTAAACCCCTCTCGGACTCGAGTAGGAGGAAAATGCGATGATGAATGCAAGAATTATGCAAGAGACGGCGCCCTTATGTAGGGGGATAGAGGCTGTAGTATGATGAATGTAAAGAACTATGGAGAAAAAGGGGAAGGAAAGGCTTATTGGATGAGCCGAGGGCGAGATCCGGCGGAGCTCCGGCAACGTAGGGACGACGTGGAAGCGTGGTGGATGAAGACGACCTTCCTCTCGCGAGCGTGGGCACCCGAGAAGCCGGCAGAACCTCCACCTACAAAAGACCCCACGGGTTAGAAATGACTCTGGTAGCCTCTGGGCTCCGGCAGCCTATCGGATCTCTTAGAAGCTCCCCCAGAACTGAGGGGGTGGGCCTCTATTTATAGGGCTCCGGAGGGTGGAGGCGTCCAGGACCCTGGACACCTCCATCAGGGCCGAACAAATATTTTATTATATTTTTATTCATTTTTTCGAAATATTTTTGTGGAGGCGTCCAGGGCCCCGGACGCCTCCAACAGGTCCACCGAATACCACCGACGGCCGCACGCGGTTTGGCACAACGCGTGGTTTTGTGAGCGGCGCCCCGTGATTCAGAAATGGACGCGTCCAGCTGGCTGGACGTCTTCATAATTTAGATTTTTTACACATGACAAACCGTCGTTCGGTGGCCGGCGCCCGTGAGGGAGTTGATGGAGGCGTCCAGGGGCCTGGACGCCTCCATAAATATATTATTTTTATTTTTGTGTTTTGTTTTTTATGCCAAAGCTGGCATTTTAATTTTTTATATTTGTTTTTATGGAGGCGTCCAGGGGCCTGGACGCCTCCATTAATATATTATTTTTTATTTGATCTTGTTCTTCGAAAAATAAATTAAAAGGAAATTAAAAGAATGGGGGCGTTCAGGGGCCTGGACGCCCCCATAAAGACCCACCCGGGTCCTCAGTTCAGGCGTTGGCGGCCACCCGGCAGACACCCCTCTTGGTTCCGGAACCTCCTGATGCGTCTGACTAGTGTTGATGCCGTCCGAATGCCGTGACGAGACGATTCCGGATGCCGAAAAGGGCGGAAGAAGACTCAAGAAAAGGAAGCACTCAAGTGATTCAAAACGCGTAAGCCGTCACGGGGCGTTGTATAGTGATATGAGACTTTCTCAGGAGACGTCAGGAATAGCGTGTCTACACCTGCCCCGCCTTGGCGTCTGCTTTGCAAGGGAGCGAAACGTAGTGGAATGGTTTCGAAGTGGAGTGAAATGAAGTGGGAGCGGACTGATAAGTTGATGCCAAGGTGTGATGAGACACGCTTTTGACGTTACTGTCTGGAATCTTTCCTGAAGTTTCAATGAGGCGACCTTGAAGGAGGTCTTTCAAGTCTTGACGGTTGCTTGGACGGAGATCAAATAAGGGAGGGTGAAATGTGCACTCAGGCACGAAAATAAAGGAGACCAACTTCTCGGTGTGGAAGTACCTGGGTCATAAACCTGCAGGTTTCACCTTTGGGGAGCGGTTACCAGCCAACGTGGAAGTGCTGCGGCCAAGGTGGGTCAAGCAAGGTAAAAAGCAAAGGAATATCTGAGGGTCTGTCCAAACAAGGGTCTCCTTTGGAAGAGCAATGTAGGGCCGTTTCAGGGAAACTCAGTATTTCATTCGGAGTGGAATATCTCATATTTGTAAGAATTGAAGCACAGCGGCTTTCGCAATCGAATCACTTGAATGATCTTCCGCAATAAATCAAAGTCCTATATGAATGCATGCTGGGCTTAAAGAGAAATTTAAAACAAACTAAAATAGAAAATAGCCAAGGATAATATTGTCAACTTGTTAAGAATGGGTCAGGATACCGATCCGGTGAGTCGACACTGGGCTGGGGCCCGTTTATCCGCGCACCAACTCACTTAATGGAACCGTCGTCCCCATGCTACCACAAGTTAACGGCCTATCCGTACAACCCAAATTCTTCGGGATCATCACTGTTTTTGTTGAAGGGGAACTCAAATCCCGGATTCATTCGGGTCGCAAGGTCCTTGACATGTTCTAGTAGCGTAGGTATCATATACTATGATGCATGACATGGTGGGACCAACCATTGAAAGGTGGGACAGGAGACAGGACAAAGACGTCCGTTAGTAAAACCTGCACAGACTAGCAAAGGTTATCAGAAAGTAGCAGAATCTTAGCAGAATCGCACCACAGTACAAAGGAGATCCAGACAAAATCTGACAATGACCACTGATGTGACATGTTTTGTCCTGTAGCGCCCTACCCTTCCTATAAGAACTCCCCTTAGGCTAGTTCATTCAAATGCACCAAGGTGGGTTTTGGAAGCTCAAGAGAGGAAGGAGAGAATCTAGAGATTTCAGGATGGAAGGAGAGCCTTCCCGCATTATGAAGAGGAGCAGGCCTAGCAGCGAGATCAGGCGACTCTCCGACCTCGAGGGTCATCTGAGTGGGACGATCATGTCGCATATGGTAAGCTGATTCTTTTCAAATTTCTCCACATGAGCCTTCTTCTTACTTCCTTCATTTCTTCTTCTTTCTTTTCTCTTCCAGCCATATCCACTCTTCCCAGGCCCGAGGAAGTTTTCCAAACTGCCATGGCTTTCAAAGCTAACTTCCAACATCTCCATCGGCATGAGGGCCATACTCTCGAAGTGGCATCTGCAGGGGCTCCTTATTCACGCCAAACACTACGAGAAGATTCGTATGGACTGGGCGGCTATGGGCGCACTAGTGGAGATCTGGCATCCCCAGACCCACACTTTTATCTTCCCGACCTTCGAGGTGACCATCCTCCTCGAGGAGGTGGAACTTCTGCTCGGATTGAAGAAATTCAAGAGTGACGGGAAGGTGAAGGCTATGCGGATGCTGACACGGGGGACTTTCGAAAGCGTCCTTGGAAGCTTCATGCCGCCCGACGCAGCCCGAAAGGTTCGTACTCAAAAGGGAATTGATTTGCAAAAGCTCGCGGAATGGGTCATGGAGGCCTTGAGAGGGTCACCAGACGATGAGTATTTGGAGGGAATCATGAAGGGGTTCACCATTTGTCTGGCGGGTGCTCTCTTGTTTCCTTATACCGACAACATGGTGGAGGAAGACCAACTGAGTGCTATCTGCGGGATCTGGCGTGGAAGAGGGTGGGACCCGCTGTCCTTGCCTACCTATATAGTGGCCTTACTGCCTCGAGCATGGGTAAGCCTCCTTTTGGTTGCGCACTTGTCTGAATTGCTGGCTTGATTTGCACTTCAAGTTTGATCACCGCGAGGGAATGCCAACTGCTTCGAAGCTCTTCCAACAAAGCCCTCTTCATCACATAGCCGACGTGTTAGGCTTCGGTGGTACTGTAGTGAACCGCGTTCCGTGGCTGAAGAAACGTGAAGACTGGCGGTCTCACTTCCGCACCGTGACACAAGGCTTCTTCACTTGCGCACCGGCATGTTTGCTTTCGCTTGATCTCCTCATGAGGCCTTCTCCTGAAGTTGATCTTCAACTGATCGGCACGACCGAGTTTGTCCTTTATAACGCGCATCGATGCTGCCTCCAGGTCGGCATTCCACGCCATTCGTTCCCACTATCGACTGGCATCGTTCCTTTGAAGAAGAGAGAGTTGGGTACTGAAGCGGATGCGAAGGAAGCGAAGGCCGTCAAAGCACCTTGGAAGACAAGTGTTGCGGGAAAGGCCTTAGCGCACGTGGGGGAAGAATGCGAGCTGTGGAGAGTTTATGTGACCGAACTGGGGAAGTTAAGGCCTAAGGCGCCTAAACCCCTGATGTAGCCTATTCTGCTTTTCTGATGGAATAAAATCTGGCATGGATGTTTTGGACCCTTGTCCCCTTAATTATTATTATCTTTTTTGTGATTTTTCTTTTTCTTTGTGTTTTTTCTTTTGTTTGGATTATATACATACTCTTATCTTTTTTTTCTTTTATTATATTTTTTTTTTGAAATTTTTATTATGGGGGCGTCCAGGGGCCTGGACGCCCCTAATTTTTTATTTTTGATTTTTTAAGTTTTTTTATTTTGGGGGCGTCCAGGGTCCTGGACGCCCCTAATTTTTTATTTATAATTTTTTTTTGTTTTGGGGGCGTCCAGGGTCCTGGACGCCCCTATGTTTTTGAATTTTGAAAAAAATAAAAAAAAGGTGGGGGCGTCTAGGCGCCTGGACGCCCCAAATAAAGTGGATTCTATATATATGGGGGGGGGCCTCCCCCCTTTGCTCATTTACTGTTCATTCAAACGACCCAGTCAATCCAGACGACCCATTCTTAGTCCCAATGGAGCAAGGAGGCCCAAGCCAGGGTGGAGAGAAGCGCAAACGACGGGCTCGTCGTCCGAGGAGGCTGAGGGACGATGCCGAGGAGGCTGCTGCGGCGGAGGAGATTGCCGCGGAGGACGAGGCTCTCCTTTGGCCGTGGAGGCTGCAATGGATGCTGGCGACGCGGGAGAGGACGACCACGACCCGGTAAGCCCCTCGAACTTCCATTCTGTTGGTTCACTGGGCCAAACGTGCGGACGAGAGGCTGTGTGGAGAACGCCGGGGAGTGAGGGAAGGAGGTGTCCAGGGGCCTGGACGCCTCCATATTTTCTTTTTTTTCTTTTTTATTTATTTACGTAAATAATAAAAATAGAATTAAAAATAAGGAGGCGTCCAGGGCATGGGACGCCTCCATGATAATATATATATTTTTTATTTATTTTGGTTTTGGTTTTTGGGTTTTTCTAAAATTAAAATAAAGAAAATGTAAAGGAGGCGTCCAAGGTGTTGGACGCCTCCAAAAAAAACATAAATATTTTTTTAAAAATTAAAAATATAAAATAAATAAGTAGTATATACAGTGTTATTGTTTATTACTATTCATAATGCTGATGTGTTCTTTGTTGGCTTTGTGGTGTGCAGGGCGTGATGAAGGGCCGGATCAGCTGGTCCCTAGTGGTGGCGGCATACCGTGGGCTGCCAGACTTTCAGAGGGCACGTGTGGACGCCATGGGCTTTGGAGCTTTCCTTCGGATCGAGCCCTTTCGGCTCGACCTTCCTCTTATCCAAGCATTGAGGGAGCGGTGGCACGCACCGAGCCGGGCGTTTCTGATGCCCTGGGGGCACATGGTGCCGACACTCGAGGACGTGGCTCGGATCACCGGGCTACGGGTTGACGGAGAGGCGGTGAGCGGGGTCACCTACCCCGACTACCGAGAGAGTGCCCTGGACCTGCTGTGGTTAGAGACGAGCGTGACTGATAGAGACAGCAGGGTAGTCGGCCGAGTGGAGATTATGGAGGCGCTCGGATTCGTCGACCCGCGCCAGCGGGTTAGCGAGACTGGAGCGGAGTTTCTGGCACGACTGGAGGGAGATGCCCGTGCAGCTTTCACCCAGGACCCGAGCGAGCGGGAGCTGGTGGACCTAGACCTCCGGAGGTTTCTTTTCTTCTTCTTGGGCCGCCTTCTGCTGGGGACGAAGGGGGATGGCATCCACTACCGTTTCCTCGGGATCCTGGCAGACCTTGATAGAGTGGGGCACTACGCGTGGGGAGCGGCTCTGCTTGCCCATTTGATTGCCGATCTCTCCCAGACTTCAGAGAGGGAGACGACAGTCAGCGGCTTCGCACCTTTTCTCCAGGTACACAATTTATTTATGCATTTTACCGTAGTTAAATATGCAATTACTCATGCTAATGATGTATGATGGATGCAGGTGTGGAGCTACTACTACTTCCCGATGGGGAGGGCCAGGCAGGGGAACAGGAGAGCCGTTCCTCTAGCGCGACAGTGGAGGCCGGTCGTGGTAGCGGCACCACACAGCTACCAGCTGGCGTCACTTCGTCGGGAGCTGAGCGAGTATCCTGAGGCCATGGTATGATGTGTAAGATTTTTTTTGTGTTTTCTTATGTGACTGAATGGCAACTAATATGATGCATGTATGATGATGTAGGTGGTGTGGAGACCCTACCTGGGCATGGGCGACGCTGGCCAGCCTTGGGTTGTAGCGGGTCTTCCTCGTTTCAGGCGGGACGTGTGGGTCCATTGCCTGAACGAGATCGAGCCGCTTCGGCTGAGGCTGGTTATGAGGACATTGGGGCTAGCCCAGGAGTGGGTTGATGTAGATGAGCCGGCCCGCATCGGGCGGAAGACCAAGGGGAAGGTGAAGATTGTGGACTGGCGTACGCGCTTCCCAGCACAGTACCAGGACTGGCAGCAGGGCGGGGTCCCAGTGGTGTCCCATGTACAGGACAGTACTGACTACATGAGACGGTACCGAGCTACGTACGGGGACCGCCTCTCCTTGGTGGTATGGCAGGGTAAGTGAAATGAAACTGCTTCACCCTTCTATATGTATATGCATGTGGCACTAACTTATGTGCAATGCAGGATGCTCGTGACAACATGATCGCCGACCTACGGGCCCAGTTGGCGACGCCAGGCGGCAGTTAGTGGCCATCCGACAGGAGTTGGAGATCCTGGTGAGTCTATGCAATGCATTTTTTTGTGACCTAGATTTTTGATGCTTAGCCTTGACTGTCGTTTGTCCCGTGTTTCAGCGGGCCCACCAGACAGCGGCAGCCGGGACGGCTGGTGGAGCGGGTTCCAGTTCGCGGGGCCCTCCTCCAGAGATTTCTGCGCTTCAGGAGCAGCTGGCCTACGCGGTGGCCCGGGCTGAGAAGGCCGAGCGCGATCGCGAGGCTCGAGTGAGTGCCTACATGGCCCTGACCCTCCTCTAGTTACTCTTTCATCCTTCACCTCTCTCTCACGATGCACGCGTACTTTAACAGGTGGCCGAGATCCGAGAGGCCCTGGCGCGTGCTGTTCGTGCCGAGCAGGAGTGTGACGCTCGGGTGGCGGAGCGTGACTCCCGGATTGTGGAGCTGGAAGAGGAGCGTCGACGGGAGGCTGAGGAGCTCCCTCGTGACGTGCTAGATTTACGGATCGCCCTCGAACTATCGAGGAGGGAGGCGACGCGAGAGAGAGAGGAGAGGGAGAGGGAGAGAGAGGGCAGAGAGAGAGAGAGAGGACAGAGAGAGAGAGAGAGAGGACAGGAGGGCGGAGCGACTGCAAGACTGGGACGAGAGGAGGGCTTTGGAGGCCCAGCTGATGGAGCTCCGATTGAGTCTCCGCACGGCGGAGGGGAGGCTTCGAGAGAGCGAGGAGCGGTACCAGAGGGCGAAGGAATGCGGGGCGCGACTTCGTCAGTCCGGTTCCTTTTCTGTGGGCAGCTTTCTAGTTTCTTCGGTCGAGCAGTGTCGCCGCACCTTGGAGGCTGGCATGGTGCCACCTGGAGAGGCGAGCACGGCTTCTCAGGGTTCGCAGAGGTCGCAGAGGCCCCCTAGGGATCCCCGTCAGAGGAGGGAGGAGAGAGATGACCAGGAGGGTGGTGGTGAGAGTTAGAGAGTTGTTTGTACACCACACCGTCCTCACTGTATGATGTACTTTTGACTATTTGTATGAAATGGATTTCGTGTGGTTCCTTTTGTCGTGTGCCCTTTTCCTTCCTGCACTTTCTTTCACACCACGTTGTTCACGCTTCATGGGACTTTGCCCTGGACAGGAGGGAACTACTTCGCATGGAGGGTTTTTTGTTCCCTTTTTTTTCGCTTTCTTTTGGGCGTGTCCAAGCGCGAGGACGCGTCTTAATCCTCGAATTCAAATTTAAAGCGACGGGTGGCCTTTCTTCTCCGTGCCTTACCTGCAAACGAGCCCGCCTTCTGCCGAAACTCGCTTGCCCCCTTTTTCGTCTTCCTCCTCTTTTGATCAATGGAGTTCGGTGGGCCCGACCATGGTGAAGGTGGAGAGGGACGAGGAACTCCTCGCCCGAGGAGGGACACGCAAGAACATGGAACGACGTCCATGGAGGAGGAAGGGCCGCTTCGGGCCCCCGAGGACCCGAGGGGCCCGATGTCGCGGAGGGAGGTGAACACGGTCTGGTAGGTCCTCCGATCTCTTCCTCTTTTGATCCATTTTGAGTTTTGAAGCGAGCCGTGCGAGGGGGGAAAGGGTTCGGCGAGTGTTGCACTCAAATGATGGACGCGTCCTAGACAGGGGACGCGTTCTTTGTTATGATGCGAGGCCCTTCTTTCTTGGTGCAGGACATGGCGAGGACCCTGGGCCTGGCCGATGAGTGGGCGAGTGAGGACGAGCCGAGCCGCGTCAGGAGGGAGAGTTGCGGCAAGGCGAGGCTCGAGGACTGGCACGTACGTCTCCCTGGACAGCAAGGGAGTGTATTGGTGCAGGACAGCGCCGACTTCCTGCGGCGGCAGAGAGAGAGTTATGCGGGGCTTCCCCAAGCTGGGGACACGCGTGGCATCGGCGGCTCGCGCGCCCAACTGTCAGAGGCTAGGCAGCAGCTGGCCGTCGCTCAACATGAGCTGTCGCTCCTGGTAAGTTACGTGCCGCACTTTTATCTTCAGATTTTGGAGTTTCACTGACGGCCGTTGTTTATTTTGTTCCAGCGTGCCCAGCAGACAGCGACGGCGGGGATGATTGGTGGCGCATCTTCCAGTTCCTCGACCCCTTTTCTCGAGATTGCCTCCCTCCGGGAACAACTTGCCGGTGCGGTGGCCCGCGCGACCCGGGCGGAAGAGGAGCGTGATGCCTGGGTGGCGACTGTAGCGGAGCTGCGGCATCGTGGTGAGGAGAGACCTTCCCCAGACATCCTGGAGTTAAGGGTTCTTCTGCAGATGATGAGGAGAGAGGCAGAGAGAGAGAAAGTCGAGAGAAGGTCCGAGCGACAGCGGGATCAGACCGAGAGGAGGGCCTTGGAGGCCCAAGTGAGGGAGCTCCAGCTGGGCCTTCAGGCCGTCGTGCAGAGGCTAGGAGGGATGGAGACGTGCTACGAGAGAGCGCGAGAGTTCGGGGAGCGACTGCGCCAGTCTGGTCGCTTTGCCGCTAGTGGCTTCTTTGCCACGCCAGGGGAGGAGCAGCGAGTCATTGCTGTGGAGCCGGCGCCACGAGGCGAGGCGGGTGCTACTGCACGGGGATCCCGGAGGCTTCTGAGGGACCCTCACCTCAGGGGAGAGGAGAGGGACGCCTAGAGGGACGAGCATGAAAATAATGGCAAGAGCTGGCGAGCTAGTGGACCCGCCACCTCTCTATGATTGTAGTGTTTATGACAGCTTATGTAGAATTATGAATGGAATGATTTGATTTTCTGCTGCTTGTTTGTTCTCTTGTGCGTTCCTTCTTCCCTACACTTCCTCTCCTTTGCACTGTTCCCATGTGATGGGTCTGTCGAGACTCCACCCCGAGCAGAGAATCGCGTCTTGTTGTGACCATTTTCCACAGGAATCTGCCGTCGAAGTTAATAATGACGGCCCTAGTCCCTTTTCCCGGATGTTGTGTCAAATTTTGCGGACGTCCTCCAAAACATGATAGGGTATCCCTAGACAACATAGGGTGCTAGTCGTCATATTCTTCGTCCAATTAATCACCCAGTGCGAGCGGTGAAGTGACACACGGGACCGATGGCAGGTGCCTCATTGCGAGGGCTATCATTAAAAGGTGATGGAGGCAATCTTGGCCCACACTCCTTCCATTTCTATAAATTCTTGTCCCTTTTATCCTCCCAGGTATATCGAGAGCTAACTCGAGGAGCACAAGTTCTCACGGGAGAGGAGGAGTTCAAAATTCCGAGAGTTGGATGGAGGGCGAATCTTCCCACTCCTAGAAGAGAAGCAGGTCCAGTGGTAGTAGTTCCAGGAGGCTTTCGGACCTCGAAGGGCACTTCAGCGAAAGGGCCCAATCACAACTCGTAAGCCAAGTTTTCCTGCCCTTTTTTCCATTCTTTTTTCTTCCTTTCTTTCTGACCAAACCTCCTCTCCATTCCCTGCATGCGTAGAGTGTGATGAAATTGCAGATCTCATGGGAGTTGGCAGTGGCAGCATACCGAGGTCTCCCAGATTTTCAAAAGGCCAGGCTAGACGTGATGGGTTTTGGCACCTTTCTTCGGATCGAGCCGATCCAGCTCGACCTGGTCCTGATCCAAGCCTTGTGTGAGAGATGGGACCCAGTGAGTCGGACATTCCTGATGCCCTGGGGGCACATGGTGCCCAGCCTGGAAGATGTGGTCCGAATTACGAGCCTCTGAAGTCCCAAGATTAAATGGCACCCAAGAGGGGGGGTGAATTGGGTGAAGGTAGAAAAAAATGAAACTATATCACCTTTTCTTAATTTGTGTGACAAGAAGCTAACAAGAGAACTAGAAATAATTAAAGCCCACATACAAAGCAAGTTTTATAAGATGAAGAAGGATTATGCAGGATAAAAGAGAATAAAAACTGAACTACACTAACACACTTACGATTTGCACAGAAGGAGGATAGAGGAAAAGGAACAAACCACAAGGAGACAGCAATTTTAGGTGGTTCGGATGCCACAACGGCAACCTACGTCCACCCCTCACGGACAGTGAGGAAACCACACACTATCTTGTAGGAGGTTACAAGATCAACCACACACAACACTCACACACTAGGAAGGAGGATCCCACGAAGGTGTAGAAACACCTTAATACACACACACACCTCCAACCAAGAACACACAACCACACACACACTGATCTAAGAGGATCCACACACTCTGGAATGTTTAAAGATTACAAGGATTACAGATGAAGCTTTGAGAGATCAAGAATGAATTCAAAACATAAGAGAAGGATCTTGATATGCTCCCCCTTAGTGGATGATTGTATGCTTTGGATGCAGCTTGAATCCTTGGACTGATTTGCACTTGATTGGATGAAGAAGGATGAAGAACTTTCCTCTCGGAGCACTGTTCACGTCTACAGTGCCAAATCCCTTCTCTTCCTCTTGGCAGCCTCCCTTGATCTTCCTTGAGCATTAGGGTTTTCCAAACCCTCTTGTATAAGTTTTATAGGTTCTTGAATGGTCCAAAGACTCCCCCAGACCAGATCCACAATTTCTGGAGAGTTAGGTTGCTTAGGGATTAAACAATACCAAGAGAAAGACCATTTCTCGAAGTGACAAAAAGTCAACATTTGTTGGCAGCTCGAGGCTGGCGGTCGACCTACAAAGGCCAGCGGTCGACCGCCATTGGCCGTCCTGTAGCCATTTGGCTGCTGGGAGAATCGGTCGACCGCTAGCTCCTGGCGGTCGACCGCCAGCTTTCTCAGATTCCAGATTTCAATTCTGTTATTTTAGGTCGACCGCCAAGGGTCCACAGGTCGACCGCCAATCTTCAATCCTGCAAAAATCAAGTGTTAGCTCTCTTGAAGCTGTCCATTTGTTCGATGATTGAACCGGGCTTGTGTAAGAGTTGATTTATGTTTGAATAAACCCATGGAAGAATTTATAACCACACAATTGACATGGGGTAAGAATTGAAGGTTTAAAGCATGAAACTTTGCTTGAAAAATAGATACAAGGGAGAGAAACATCTTAGGTTTTGTTATCGTCAAAATCACTCGGATATGTTCAACAATCTCCCCCTTTTTGATGATGACAAAACCTAGGCAGTAGAATTGCATTTTCACAAATGTGCTTTTGAAAGAGTTTTAGAAGCTTCGTTAGTCACAAATGAGATACGTGGAAATCCATCAAGTTGAATCTTCTAAACTCACGATTTGAAGGCATTCGAAATGCTCAATCACCAAACATATCACTACCAACCATTCAATACTTATTTGCCGTATTGACAAGAGGTGAGAAGGAAAGGAGCCAATCTTGTAACGTCAAAGAGTGCATTCTTCCATTCATTTTCATTTGATCCATACAAGGTACACTGAATGCAGAAGGGAGAAATAAGCTTGAATGAGCTTGACACGCTAAGGAATGCAACCACTAATGCATACAATATGCTCAAACTACGATGCAAGAGATAGACAGGCATGCAAGCAGGCAAACACAAAACACACATAGCATATATATATATAAGCCTAATAGCCTACTTCTCCCCCTTTGGCATCAGCAAAAAGGCGAGAGAGGGGATACAAAAAGTGGACAAAAGGGACGCTAGAGACCCAAAAAGCAGCTATACAGCAGGGGGATCCTCAGCTTCCTCGCCATGAACACCATCCGGCGGACCATCACCATGGGGGGAACCAGCAGGAGCAGGAGCAGGAGGAGGAGGAAGACGATCCTCAAGGTTATGAAGAATGGCATCATAATGACGGAGCTGGTTACGGAGGGAAAGAAGGGTATGGTTTGTGGTGCGAAAGGCCTCACGGTTATCTTCATGGCTGGCAAAGAGAGTGGCTATGTGGAGAGAAAGATCATCCAGAGCAAGGGTGAAGGTATCCATTCGTCCAGTCATGGTGTCCATAAAAGTATCCAAACGCCCAAGGGAGGAGTCAAGCCGAGTTTCCATGCCAAAAAGGTGCCTGTCAAGAGCTTCATAGTCCCCCCAAGTGGAATGCCCAGCACCCTGAGTAGAAGACTCCCCATGAAAGTGCTGTGGTGGAGGAGGGAGATCCGCTGGAGGAGGCACAACTGCAGGCTGAACTGGTGCCGGTGCATTTTGGTTATCTTGCTGTGGGTCCGGCGCTTGTTCATCTTCACTGCCAATTTCTTCCCCATAAACTGGGACAGCACGGCGAATTTCACCATTTGCATCCCTGTAATATCCCATATCGGAGAAAAGCTTATGCTCATTGTAAATGTCATCATGGCGGACTAGAACAGACTGCTCATTCTCCAATGGGACCCCGACAAAGATGAACACTCCAGTGAGCTGAGAGGCATAGGGCAGGGATCGCCGTAAATGTGTACGGCATCGAGTTATCAATTGAGTCATGAGCCATCCCATATTAACCAAGTCGCCATTCATAACATGATAGAACAGGAAACGGTGCACTTCGGTCACTTCATCTCGGCTCCCACTCTTGGGATAAATAAGTGTAGTAAACATGTGATGAATAACCCGTTGTAATGCGGGAAAGTGGTTGGCATTCAGCTCAATGAGGTCACTCACACCACGAACAAAATCACAGCTCGTCATGGCAATAAAACTGGCCTCAACCTCACCATGCCCAAAAAGCATGTCTGCACCATGGGAGGAAACACCTAGGGCATTATAGAATAATTCTGCATTAATGCGGATCTCAATGCCTTGAACCATTGTATACAAGCTTCCATTTCTGTCAACCAAATTCCCATAGAACTGTTGTACTAGATAGGGATAGAAGCGATTGTATCTAGTGACAAAATCAAGCCACCCCGGTTGCATTGAAAAAACGGTATAGATGTCGGGCAGGATTTGATTCAACTCTTGAAAATCAACAAGGCGAGGCTCGATGATAGACCTCGGAGGTAACCTGCGTGCGGGAGCTTGTGGTGGAGGTGCGGCCGGAGCTTCACGTCTCCGAGCACCAGGTTCCCCTTGGAGAAGACGCCGAGCACTCCTTCGAGGTGCCATTTTAGACTAGGAAACCCGCTGAAGAGAGTATCCTCTAGAGAGGTAGAACCTCTACCTTGGGATGGAGAGGGAGACACCGAGAAGAACTAAGAACACCGTCTCCACGCTCTGGAGCTCAAGGAAGGTTGGCACGAGTGCACGAACGCCGGCGAGGAGACGTTCCGAAATGGAAACCAATCGACCGGATCGTGCTAGGGTAGAAACGGTGTGGGGTTTTTAGGGCTTGAAAGGTGGGAGGGAGAAGTGCTAGAGTGGAGGTGGAATGAGGGAGAGAGAAGGCAGAGTGATAGAATGAGAAAGGGGGGAAGAAAACCCCCTTAAAGTAGGGTTCGGACGCGGTTGACCCGGGCCGGTTCGCCGCTGGCGGTCGACCGGCACGAATCCAGCGGTCGACCGCTGGGGCCTAAATCCCAAGAAAAGACCCCGAGAGAGAGGACGAACCCCAGCTAGCCACTACCGGAGATGGAAGTGGGCTCCATGACCCTTGGACTCCCCCATTTTCACAGATCATTCTTCTTTCTTTTTTTTTTCTTTTCTTTTGCTAACCCACGAATGATATCAAGCATGAGTCGACTACGGAAACCCTTGAGTGGAGACTGCTAAGAGCACTAGATCACTAGTCCACATTTATCTATCAAGGAATATTCAGTTGTAGAAAAATGTCAAGGAATAAGTGTATATAAATATAAGTATAGACACACATGCTAGGAATAGTCATACACAATAAAAGTGAACCACACACACAATGCATGCATCTCACATGATCTACCCAACAAAAAAAGAACCAACCTAATGCAGACTTAAGTGCGTATGCCCTCACCCTTACACATGCCAAGTTCTCGCCTGATTTTATTGAATTGATCCTGATTTAGAGGTTTTGTGAAGATGTCAGCCAATTGGTTAAGAGAATCAATGAACTTGAACTCAAAGACCCCTTTGCCTACATGATCTCTCAGAAAATGATGCCGAATGTCAATGTGTTTGGTTCTGGAGTGTTGAACAGGATTTTTGGAGAGATTAATTGCACTCGTATTATCACAGAAGATCGGCACACAATCCACTTCAACATTCAAATCAAGCAATTGATTTTTGATCCAAAGTACTTGGGCTCCACAACTTCCGGCGGCTACATATTCAGCCTCGGCCGTTGAGAGAGCTACTGAATGTTGTTTCTTAGAGACCCATGAAACAAGGCACCCGCCAAGAAACTGACAGTACCCACTTGTACTTTTACGATCTACAATGCATCCGGCGTAATCCGCATCGGTATACGCAATTAACTCAAAAGAACTACCAATGGGAAACCACAAGCCAAAGTCAATAGTGCCAATTAGATATCTGAAAATGTGTTTAACAGCTGATAAGTGAGATTCTTTAGGGCATGACTGGAAACGGGCACAGAGACATACACTGAATTGAATGTCAGGGCGGCATGCTGTAAGGTACAGTAGTGATCCGATCATACCTCGAAACAGTGTGGAATCTACTGTTTTACCATTTTCATCCTTATCCAGCTTTGTGGTGGTGGCCATGGGAGTTGATATGGGTTTTGCTTCTTCCATCCCGTATTTCTTCAGCAATTCCATAGTATACTTTGCTTGATTTATAAAAATTCCTTCCGAAGTTTGTTTCACCTGCAATCCAAGAAAAAATTTTAGCTCCCCCATTAAGCTCATCTCGAATTCTCCTTGCATGGTCTTTGCAAAATCCTCGCATAAGGCATTATCAGAAGCTCCAAAAATAATATCATCCACATACACTTGAACCACCAAAATGTCCTTACCTGATTTCCTTGTGAAAAGTGTTTGATCAACCTTACCTCTCTTGAACCCATTTTCAGCAAGAAAAGAAGTAAGCCGTTCATACCATGCCCTTGGTGCTTGTTTTAGTCCGTACAAGGCCTTTTGGAGCTTGTACACGTGTCGTGGATGTTTGGAATCTTCAAAACCTGGCGGCTGCTCTACAAAGACATCCTCCTTGATATAGCCGTTAAGAAATGCAGATTTAACATCCATTTGAAATAGTTTAAAGTTTAAAGAGCAAGCGTAGGACAGTAAGATTCGGACTGCTTCAAGTCTAGCAACTGGTGCAAAAGACTCATCAAAGTCAATTCCCATCTCCTGGCTGTATCCCTTGGCCACAAGCCGAGCCTTATTCCTCACAATCAATCCCGCATCATTTAGCTTGTTTCTGAAAACCCAGCGAGTTCCAATAGTAGGATGGTTCTTAGGATGCTGCACGAGAGTCCACACCTCGTTTCTTTCAAATTGATGCAGCTCTTCATGCATCGCCTGAATCCAGGATTCATCTTGAAGAGCTTCATGAATGTCCTTGGGCTCTACTTGAGAGAGTAGGGCCATCAGGTCCTCTTGTTCAACCTGCCTTAGAGAGGACCTAGTTTTCACCCCATCCTCCGGATTACCTATGATGTTCACAGTTGGATGATCCTTTAGAAATGTGGAGGAGCTGGGCAGATCAGGATGCTGCACTTGTGGTTCTTGCAGTGTCTCAATTGTAGGATCCTCATCTTCCTCATTTTTACTTGAAGTTGCCTTCAATGGCTCATCATTGGCTTTAACATTTGATGAGTTCTTAGGGTCTTCATCTGCATCCGAGATAGAAGAAATTTGCTTTGTGAGTTTTGACTCGGATTCATCAAAAATAACATGAGGACTTTCTTCAACAACTAAAGTCCTTTTATTGAATAATCGATAAGCTCTAGAATTGAGTGCATAACCTAGAAAAATTCCTTTATCACTCTTTTCATCAAACTTACCCAGATTGGACTTACCATTGTTCAAGATATAGCAAGGGCATCCAAAGGGTTTAAGATAAGAAATGTTTGGCTTCTTACCCTTGTAGAGCTCATATGGAGTTTTCTTCAGAATGGGCCTTACCATTGCCCTGTTGATGATGTAGCATGCGGTACTTACCGCTTCAGCCCAAAAATACTTGGGTAGAGAATTCTCACTGAGCATGGTCCGGGCCATGTCTATCAACGTTCTATTCTTTCGCTCTACTACTCCATTTTGCTGGGGCGTTCTTGGTGATGAAAAATTGTGTGTGTACCCCTGCTCTTCACAGAACATGCTGAATTCATGACTTTCAAATTCACCACCATGATCACTTTGGATTGTGGTGATGAGGTAACCCTTTTCATTCTGAATTTTTCTGCAAAACACTTGAAACTCCGTCACGGCATCACTTTTATTAGCTAAAAACAGCACCCATGTGAATCTGGAGAAATCATCAACAATCACAAAGCCATAGGATTTTCCTCCTAGGCTAGATGTTTTAGTAGGACCAAAAAGATCAAGATGCAATAGTTCCAATGGCCTAGCGGAAGAAACAATATTTTTGTTTTTGAATGAGATTCGTGTTTGCTTGCCTTTCGTGCAAGCTTCACAGATATTATCGCTTTCAAATTTCAATTTGGGCAGACCTATCACCAAGTCATGTCTAGACAACTTAGAGATCACTCCAAAACTAGCATGACCTAGTCTGCGGTGCCATAGCCATGCATTCTCATGGTTGTTAGCTACCAAACACACATTATCAACTGAAACATCATGAAGATCAATGGTGTACACATTGTTGCTCCTTTTACCAATGAATTTGATTTCATTTGAATTTTTGCACATGACAAAACAGTGAGTCATATCAAAAATAATCTTAAAACCCTTATCACATAATTGACTTATGCTCAACAAATTATGATTCAAATCTTTCACCAGAAGGACATTTTCAATCAGAGTTTCAGAATTCTTACCTATGTCTCCAACTCCGATTATTTTACCTTTGTCCTTCCCGCCAAAAGCAACTAAGCCTCCTTCTTTTTCTTGCAGCTTGGAGAACACTTTCTTGTCCCCTGTCATATGCCTTGAGCAACCGCTGTCTAGATACCATTTGCTCCCCCTAGCTTCAAGACATATCTGCAAGAAGAAAAATTCTCATGCAATTGTCTTTGGTACCCAAACAAGTTTGGGTCCATAGGAGTTAGTCCAACTTCTTACGGGTGTTCTCTTCGTCCATGGAACATGATAGTTAGGTGTGCTTTGTCTAAACTAGCAGTTGGAAATCATATGGCCAAATCTACCACAATGAAAGCAGTTAGCATGTGAAAAAGTTCTTTGATATCTGTGTGGTTTAGGCTGAGCATGTTGAGGTTTAGAGTTAGAACATGAAGCATGATTATCGTCCTTTCCATGAATAAAGGATGTGGTGATCTTATGCTCAAAGGATTTTTTGTTTTGAGGTGTGTACCCCAAGCCTTCCTTTTGGAAGTTGACTTTAACCCCCAATATGTTATCCAGGTTTTGTTTCCCCTTAACAAACTTAGTCAAGGTGAACTGAAGCTCAGCAACTTTTTCACCCAAAATCCCATTTCTCCTTTCGAGTTCTGAATTAGTGGATTTTAGAGTTTGTTCTTCAATTTTGATCCTTTCACATGCTTCCTCCATTTCGGTTATTTTGCATGATAGTTCCTTTTTGGTTTTATCACAGTCTGAGATTATTTGCAGTAGACTTTCCTTTTCTTCCGAAGCCTCAAACCATTCCTGTTCCAGTTTCTCAAATTTGGCATAGATATCTTCACGTGATGAATCATCAAGTTTCTTTTTAAGAGCTTTATTTTCAGATCTGACTTTCTTGTACTTCGTGTACAACTTTTCATATTCAGATTCCCATTGTTCATTGGAAATGAATTCAGGGTTAGAATTTACCTCCGTGGATTCATCCTCATGTGCCATGAGACACAAGCTTTCCACAAGTTCTTGAATCTCTTCATCAGATGGTTCATCTTCTTCGTCGCTCCAAGTGGCGACCATGGCTTTGGGTTTATTGAAGTTATCCTTCTTGAATTTCTTCTTTAGATCTGGACATTCACCTCTCATGTGTCCAGGCTTCTTGCATTCGTAGCATATAATGCTACTTGGCTTGCTCGATTCGCCTTTAGTCTGCGTGGGCCTTCTTTGCCCTTTTCTGAAATTTCCTTGAAAGTTTCTCTTCTTCCTTAGAAATTTTCTCACTTGGCGAGTTATCATCGCCAATTCTTCCTCTTCATTGCTTCCGTCACTTGATTCACCTTCTTGAAATTCGTCATCGGATTGATGAGCTTTCAGTCCAATGACCTTTTTCTTTTTGATGTCTTCATCAACTATTCTCTTTATATTTATCTCATAGGTCATGAGTGACCCTATGAGTTCATCCAAAGTGAGAGTTGACAGGTTCTTTGAGTCTTCAATAACCGTGGCCTTTGTGTGCCAAGCTGACGGTAGGGACCTTAACACCTTCCTCACAAGGTCGTAATTTGAGTATTCCTTCCCGAGACTTTTGAGACCATTTGTGATTTCTGTTAGCCTTGCAAACATCTTGGAGATGGTTTCTTCAGGTTTCATTTTGAATAGCTCATAGTCAGTGACTAGGAGATTTGCCTTGGTTTTTTTGACCTGTGACGTTCCCTCGTATATGAGTCACAGCTTGTCCCACATTTCTTTGGCTGAGCTGCACATGGAAACACGAGAGAATTCATTAGGGTGTATCGTACATTGCATGATATTCATGGCATTAAAATTAGCAGTGCATTTCTTAATTTCCTCGGGTGTCCATTTTTCTTCATCAGCCCTGAGTTTATGAGGACCCTTGTCCACAACTCTTCAAACCTCGTACTCTTGAGCCCTCAGAAAAATATGCATTCTATTTTTCCAGTAGGAGTAGTTGGAACCGTCAAAAAACGGAGGACGGTTGATGGAATGACCCTCGGGTACCATACCCTTGTTTGCCATTTAATCGGATCTTGCTCTAGATCGTTAGATCTCTGAAAGGAAGAGCCTTAGCTCTGATACCAATTGAAGTCCCGAGATTAAATGGCACCCAAGAGGGGGGATGAATTGGGTGAAGGTAGAAAAAAATGAAACTATATCACCTTTTCTTAATTTGTGTGACAAGAAGCTAACAAGAGAACTAGAAATAATTAAAGCCCACAGACAAAGCAAGTTTTATAAGATGAAGAAGGATTATGCAGGATAAAAGAGAATAAAAACTGAACTACACTAACACACTTACGATTTGCACAGAAGGAGGATAGAGGAAAAGGAACAAACCACAAGGAGACAGCAATTTTAGGTGGTTCGGATGCCACAACGGCAACCTACGTCCACCCCTCACGGACAGTGAGGAAACCACACACTATCTTGTAGGAGGTTACAAGATCAACCACACACAACACTCACACACTAGGAAGGAGGATCCCCACGAAGGTGTAGAAACACCTTAATACACACACACACCTCCAACCAAGAACTCACAACCACACACACACTGATCTAAGAGGATCCACACACTCTGGAATGTTTAAAGATTACAAGGATTACAGATGAAGCTTTGAGAGATCAAGAATGAATTCAAAACATAAGAGAAGGATCTTGATATGCTCCCCCTTAGTGGATGATTGTATGCTTTGGATGCAGCTTGAATCCTTGGACTGATTTGCACTTGATTGGATGAAGAAGGATGAAGAACTTTCCTCTCGGAGCACTGTTCACGTCTACAGTGCCAAATCCCTTCTCTTCCTCTTGGCAGCCTCCCTTGATCTTCCTTGAGCATTAGGGTTTTTCAAACCCTCTTGTATAAGTTTTATAGGTTCTTGAATGGTCCAAAGACTCCCCCAGACCAGATCCACAATTTCTGGAGAGTTAGGTTGCTTAGGGATTAAACAATACCAAGAGAAAGACCATTTCTCGAAGTGACAAAAAGTCAACATTTGTTGGCAGCTCGAGGCTGGCGGTCGACCTACAAAGGCCAGCAGTTGACCGCCATTGGCCGTCCTGTAGCCATTTGGCTGCTGGGAGAATCGGTCGACCGCTAGCTCCTGGCGGTCGACCGCCAGCTTTCTCAGATTCCAGATTTCAATTCTGTTATTTTAGGTCGACTGCCAGGGGTCCACAGGTCGACCGCCAATCTTCAATCCTGCAAAAATCAAGTGTTAGCTCTCTTGAAGCTGTCCATTTGTTCGATGATTGAACCGAGCTTGTGTAAGAGTTGATTTATGTTTGAATAAACCCATGGAAGAATTTATAACCACACAATTGACATGGGGTAAGAATTGAAGGTTTAAAGCATGAAACTTTGCTTGAAAAATAGATACAAGGGAGAGAAACATCTTAGGTTTTGTTATCGTCAAAATCACTCGGATATGTTCAACAGCCTCAAGGTGGATGGCGAGGCAGTGACCGGAGTCACTTACGCGGACTACCGAGAAGGTGCCTAGAAGTTACTGGGTTTGGACCTAGATGGTCGGAAAAATAGGTCGGTAGCTAGGGCGTCCCTCATGGATGCATTAGGGCTCACCGACACTTGTCGGCGGGACGACGAATCCTTAGAAGAGCTCATGGAAAGGATGGAAATAGGATGCCGTGCCGTGTACTGCACAGATTTCGGCAACTAGGAAAGATGCAACATAGATTTGAGAAGATTTCTCCTCTTCTTTTTGGGGAGATTGGTACTGAGCTCGAAAGGGGACGGTATCCAATGTCGCTTCCTGGAGCTACTGTCAGACCTTGAAAGAGTAGGATACTACACCTGGGGAGCTGCCATGCTGGCGCACTTGTTTGCAGGCCTGTTCCAAGAAGCGGATCGTGAGATGGCTGTGAGTGGTTTCACACCATTCATCCAGGTATTTTTGGTTTTGCTTGTTTTGTATTTTTTTTTCTTATTTTTGCAAGGTACTGATGACCTGCGTCGAGCAGCTATGGAGCTATTATTACCTCCCCATGGGGAGAGCTCGACATTGGCGACCCGCGATGGTGCCGCTAGCCAGGCGGTGGGAACCCATCATGAGTGCGGCACCCCTAACCTATCAACTGATGGTGCTAAGGCGGGAGCTACAGGAGTTCCTTGCAGCGATGGTAAACTGGAGACCCTACTCAGACATGGTCGATGCCGACCAGCCGTGGGTTCTAGCAAGTCGTGCCCGGTTTGGACGGGAACTGTGGATGCACTGCCTGAATGAAATCGAGCCGCTTCGGCTACGATTGGTTATGAGAACTTTAGGACTGGCTCAGGAATGGGTGGATACGGCTGTGCCACCTCGTGTCGGGAGAAAGACGCGAGGACCGGCGACCTGCATTGACTGGCGCGTGCGGTTCCCTGAATAGTATGAGGACTGGCAACGGGGTGACACGATTGTAGAATCACATACGCGGGATAGGGAGGACTACTTGCGTCTATATAGGACAAAGTACGCAGAGCGGTTCCAACCCCGGGGATTTGTGAAGGTAGGTTTCCCCTTTTTCTCTTTTCTTCTTTCTCCCCTTTTTTTGGTTTTCTGGTGGAAAATGCTGACTCGTAAGGCTGCAGGATGTCCGGGATGCCATGATAGCGAATTTACGAACTCGCTTGGCAGAGATGGAGCAACAGTTGGGCGATGCCCGCGGAGCTACGAGTGCCTTGGTAGGTGTACAATGCGTTCCTAATTAAAACCCCAGATTCCAGATGTTGGCTGCTAATTCACACGGTTGTAGCATGCCCAGATTGGTGCGGCTTCCCCAGCGATGGGAGTAGGTGGTGCCTCTTCTAGCTTGTGGATTCCCACCTCAGAACTTGACTTGCTTCATGAACAACTTGCTCACGCCATGCAGCGTGCTGCGGAGGCTGAAGGGATGCTCTGTATACAGGTAAGAGTCTCAGTGTTGAGTTTTCTTTGTTTTACGCCTTATCGCGTATCTAAGATGGTACACTCGGCAGGAAAAGGAGACGGAAGAAGCGCTTGCCCAAGCTACGCAGAAGGAGGCTAGGATAGTAGAACTGGAGAGGGAACTGCGATGCCATCCTGATGACGACTCCTCTAGGGATGCCGTGGAACTGAGGATCACTCTCCAGTTGGAGAGGGAAGACCGCGAGAGAGAACGTGCAGAAAAAGAAAGAGACGCAGAGAGAGAAAGAGCCAACAGATTGACTGAAAGGGAGGAACGAAGGGCCATGGAGGCCCAACTATTCGAACTCCGAATCAGCCTTGGTCTTGCTGAACAGTGGCTGAGAGATGGTGAGGAGCGCTACCGAAGAGCACGAGAGCGTGGCTTTCGTGTTGGTAGCTTCTCTGCTGCTTCCGTGGATCAATGCCGGGATGTGGGAATAGGAAGGGGAGTACAGAGCGGTAGGAGTACCGCTTTTCGTAGTTGGGTAGCGCCTTTGAGAGCGTTTTGCCCGGAGAGTAGTGGGACGAGTAATGCAGAGAGAGAGGGCGGAACTTGATGTAATTTTTTTTTACTTTTGGAATAAAATACAAGGTTCGGTTTGTTTGTTTTTCACTTTTGCTTCTGTTGCCTGAGTCCCTGCACACATCACTGAAACAAACAAATCAGAATTTCTGTTCTGACTTGGCCCCTTGCTCAATAAGCAAATGGTCACTGTGACTGTCCTTGATGACTGGTCAAGGGGCCAAGCCTTTATTTAACGAAGGCAAGGGAAAGATGCGGTGATGATAAACGTGACAGGCAAGCACACGAATGCAAGCGGTATTTAAAAGTGAGATGCTGCACGCAAATGTAATCATGCAAAATTGATTTGTTTTATTTTTTTATATTTGGCATTTTTTTTGTTTTATCATAAAGAAGATTTTTTATGTTTGCAAATATGTACATTTTCTCTTTTCCATTTTTTTGTTGCTTTTATCATTTCAATTTTTTTGTTGCTAACGCCTGGCAAGCACCCAAATGGCACCTAACCTTTGTGAGAACAGGGGTTTCTTACTAACCTCCCAGGTATCCTAAGTGCACATCTAGGTTGATTTGGGCCTCTAGACCCTCGAATGATGATCCCGCCGGTTAAGACTTACCCTGATGATAATACCCTCATGCCATGCTTAGGCTCCCAGTCGCTTCCGACCACAGGGATTCACCCAAAAGATGTTTGAGGTAAATGATTTGCCCGACCCGGGTCTGTTTCCTCACAACTCTAGATGATATATGATGGAACACCCTGGAACCCTAACGACCAACCGTGCGACGCTGACCCGGAATCAGACGCCGTCACACCCATAGGTGACGCGCTTGCATTGGCCTAAGCCCAAGGTTAAGCAAGAAGACATCAAGGTGGTAAACAGGGGTCTTGACCAGCCAGAAACACGGAGACTCCTTCGCAGCGATAGCTTTTACTTTTCAAAGTAGGCAACCAAATGTGTATATTAAAATAAGGTCACAGACCCTGGACAGTTTTCACCCTTCAGAAACTCCATCGAACCTTCATCTTTAGAGGAAGAAGGAAGAGCGTGGGGGATAAACCTCCTGAGAGGATCGGCAAAACCGTTAACCCGGCGAGCGAATAAGGGCCCATTAACTTGTGGACACCGAAAATTGCACATCCAAATGCCACGCTCGGCCCAGCATCAACAACGGCCCCGAGTGAAGAAACCCCGGAGAAATCAAGCACAAGAGGCCCCACGGCCCACGGGCCTCGAAGGAAATCAAATGGGCCACGACTCGTGCTCACAATGGGCTCAAAATTGCCCATTTAGCTCTTCAACGGCACGCCCATCCTGGGCTTCAGCGGCACGGCCTTCAGCGGCACGCCCAGCCCCTTCGGCTGCCCAGCGGCACACCCTTGGGGTCTTCACCGGCACACCCCCCTTGGGGTCTTCACCGGCACACCCCCCCAGGGGGGGTTCAACGGCACACCCCCAGGGGGGGTTCAGCGGCACACCCCCTTTGGGGTTCAACGGCACACCCTTGGGGTCTTCACCGGCACACCCCCAGGGGGGGTTCAACGGCACACCCCCAGGGGGGGGTTCAGCGGCACACCCCCTTTGGGGTTCAACGGCACACCCTTGGGGTCTTCAACGGCACACCCTTGGGGTCTTCACCGGCACACCCCCCTTGGGGTCTTCACCGGCACACCCCCAGGGGGGGTTCAACGGCACACCCCCAGGGGGGGGTTCAGCGGCACACCCCCTTTGGGGTTCAACGGCACACCCTTGGGGTCTTCAACGGCACACCCTTGGGGTCTTCAGCGGCACACCCCCAGGGGGGGGGGTTCAACGGCACACCCCCAGGGGGGGTTCAACGGCACACCCCTTTGGGGTTCAACGGCATGCCCCCTAGGGGGGGGTCTTCAGCGACACACCCTGTAGGGTCCCCAGCGGCACGCCCTTCAGGCCGTTCAACGGCACGCCCATCCGGGGCTCCAGCGGTACGCCCTTTTGGCACTACAGCGGCACGCTTGTTCAGCCCTTCAACGGCACAGCGGTGAAGCCCTTTCAACGGGCGACGTGAGGCCCATGCCCTACACATCCTTGGCGCGCAGTGGAGCCATATGAGGTGGCAGCCGATCGTTGGGCCACGTGGCCTAGTCCACTGACAGCCAGGACAGGCAGGTCAAACCTCATGATCACGGGCCACTTCCCGCTTCGGCGGCCGTGCTCGAAGGCTCCCGCCGCCCGGGGTATAAAAGAACCCTTCTCTTCGAGACAAAAGGCGAGGAAGAGGACAGAGGGAGGGAGATACACAGACGAACATACAGAGGGGAGAGGCTCCGACAGTAGAGGACACACACACAGGAGAAAGAGGAAAAGGGAGAAGAGAAGAAGGGACCCTTCCGGCCTGAGCTCCGTCGACGGCCACCGGGAAGAAACAAGAGTAAGAGGGAGAGAGAGCTTGTTGTATTGGGGAGAGGGTTGGGAATGATAGCCTGTCTTAGGCCCCAATGTTTTCTTCCGTCTTGTATTTCATTCCTCCTCTCGTTCTTCGTCTCGGAGTCTTTTCCTTTTGTCCATGGCCTCATTTGGGCATTGTCTCTTGTAATATGCATGTAGGGATACGGTGCTTGGCATCCCACGAATAGAAACAATCGCCCTCCTTGGGGCTTTTCATGTTATTTCCATTGTTTGATCCTCACTTCATAGTGCATGTAGTGTGTTACCCGTTTCCTCCGTTCCTTCGGTTTCTCTTGAGCCACCACATCAACGTGACGCCTCCCCTTCAAAGTCTGGCTTTGGGGGTCCTTCATTCATTTCCAATAACCCTTCCTCCTTTTTTGGGACAATCTGCAAGCCCACACACACTTGGCCCTTTTAATCCTTCAGCGATGCATCCCTTTGGCCCCCGAGCGGCACACCCCCAAGTGCCCTCAGCGGCACACCCCATCTGCCCTTAGCGGCACACACCCAAGTGCCCTCAGCGGCACACACCACTTGCCCTCAGCGGCACACCCCGTCTGCCCTCAGCGGCACGCCCCTTGAACCTTCAGCGGCACACCCCTAGCTGGCCCCAGTGGTACACTCTTCTGGCCTTCAGCGGTACACCTGCTGGCCAAGCCCGAGCCCGTTGTTTTCCCTCGTGTTTTCCGAGGTTCTTTAAAGGTGTTGCTCCCCCGGGGGCCCACTTCCAGTTGTCGGGTTCCGTCACTCCATGTGGGCGCGTTCCCTTTATCTCCCTTACGCCCTAGGTCAAGGGGAGATGCTGCCGAATTTTCTGTGAGGAATTAATAAACAATTAAAAGAGGCAAAAGGAAGCAATAAACAAGCAAGACAATTGACGAAGCCTTCCAACCTATCAAATCACTGCCGGCATCACGATGAGAATGGGACCGAGCTAACTAACCACCCGGCAGCCCGAGCATCCGACCCACAAGAAAAGAGACCGAACCGAACAAAGAGAACAAACACGGGAGGAACTTTGTATAAACTACATGAAAGTTAAGAAAAGAAGAAAAGAAAAGCCTTAAAACAAATAGTTGAAAACTGATCGAGCCTCCACCCTCATTGACCTTCAGCGGTACGCCCCATTGACCTTCAGCGGTACGCCCCCTTGGCCTTCAGCGGCACACCCTCATTGACCTTCAGCGGTACGCCCCATTGACCTCCAGCGGTACGCCTGTTTCAGCCCTCGCTCCCAGCGGTACGCCCCTTTGGCCTTCAGCGGTACGCCCCATTGGCCTTCAGCGGCACACCCTCAAGCCTCCAGCGGTACACCTTGTTTCCTTCGCCGGCACACTACACGCATGCATGTATGTACATCACGACAAGGGCATTAACAATAGCAAATAAATCAATAAAAATTATGCTAATTAAAGGACTCCGAATGCCCAATATTAATCACGATAAAAGAGGTGGGAGGGATAATAATAAATAAATAGTAATAATAAGAATAATCATGAATAAAAGAAGAGAAATCATCCCGATCAAAGGCACGAACAAACGGTAAACATCGAATCAGAAATCCCAGAAGATATAACTAAGAAAGCCCCAGATAAAAGACGCTAACATCCACACTGCAGCCCTCTCTCTCTCCGGGACCCGGGGCAAAAGAGAATAACGACGCTGCCCTTTCAGGTCAAGCCTGAGTCTCGGGAATTCCCCCGACATGGCCGGGCTTTGATCTAACCTCGGGCCGACACCCTAATCGGACCGGATTTGTTTTCTCGTTCCGGATACCTTCCGAATCTTCATTAAAAAATTGCCGCATGCTCGGCAAACATTTGAAGGGATCTACCTCGGTTTTCTCATTGTGATTCCGCCGCGGACCTGTGTCCGAATGCGAAAAGGTCTACGAGCGGCCGACATGGCCGACAGTTTATGGCCTTAATACAACTTTCAGTGTGACCCATCCCTATCTCTCTCGCATAATTAGTGTTACTCCTTTCGGCCGCGGGGCCTCTGATTTCAGCAATTAATCAAGGGTATTCCCTCGTATGAGGGATGTAAATGACGTCGTGACCTTTATGGCGCGACGGGATTCGGTCCCGACACGAACCCCACAATCGTCTGACGAAGTCAGATCGAGCGCACCATGGGCTCTTCGGAGCCCGAATAAATCGTCACCTCGGTGACTGGCACGCCCACGCACTTAATAAACCAACAAACGAATAAAATGATTGTTAAACGAAAAGTGCGTCCACAACTCTGGCACGCCCGGTGGGACAAGTCCACCCTTCATCTCTTTGCCGAAATTAGGGGCCCCGCGGCCCCCTTCTTGTAATACTAATTATGCTACTTTCTTAAATGCAGAAAAAAAGAGAAAGGCATCATGGAGCCGACAATGGCTGTTGTCTGCAGCCCTGAGGTTGTGAAGAATCATGTGCGAGGCGGCTACCTGGCGGTGCCCCTCACTTTCGGGAGCTTCCCTCCCACCGTGGGCTTCCCCAACTTCTTGGGGGTGGCCTTCGTTGACATCCTCGACGCACGAGCGCCCGAGGAGCCTCAAACCAACGCTCCTGCTCCGAGAGCCGTCGAAGCTGCCGCCGACCGAGCGGTGGCCGAAGGCAACAATAGCGTCCCCACAACGACGCTCAGCTGCAACGTGCACCACGTGCACCAGACCACCGGCCCGTTCCACCAAGGGTCGGCATCCCACCGAAGGAGGCTTCGGAGAGGCAACACCGGCGCCGGCTCAGGGCGTCGCATGTCCAACTCCGGAAAGTCCATGACGGTTGGGGCCCTCCGAGTCCGCCTAGACGGCCAGAGGTCCCAGGTGACGCCAGACCGCGTCGTCCCGACCGTCCCAGTCCGCAACTCCTTTCAAGGGCTGGAGAAACTAAAAGGGAAGGTGACGCCCGCTGTTGTGGCCACCCCACCAAAGATTGCACCGGCTCGCAAGCTGGCCAAACTGAAGCAAGTCTGGGTACCCAGGGAGGCCCAGCCCACTGCACCCGCCCAGGCGGGGCCCAGCACTTTCCGCCCGAGGAGGGCCCGAAGAGATGACAGGGTCGAGGCAGTGACCCCCACTCTCCGACCGGCACCCGTCATTCCGGTGCCGCCCGAGAATGCTCATCGCCGTCGCCGAGGGCGCCGGCACAACGCCGCCCGCCCGGCGCTCGGGGCCTACGCTCCTCCTGCTGCCGTCATCGACGCGCAACCACAGGCCGCTCTCCCTGACCAGGAGTGGGAAGGGATCGAGCAGGCTATGAGAAACTACCTCCGAGGCCCTGGTAGCACCCCCGCTGGCCGCCAGAGACTACTGGGGGCAATGACCTCCGCCTTCCAGGAAGAAAGGGGGGAACCTGCACCTAGTATGGAGTCGAGGACCCGCCCGGAAGAGCCGCGCCAGTCCCCTGTACGGGAGGAGGCGCCGTCCCGACGGTCGGTCTTCGACAGGCTAACATTCCCAGGAGGACCGTCCCGGAGGGCGTCAAGAAGAAACAAGAATAAGAAATGGCAGACATTCACCTGCAATATGGCAGGGGTCCATGGTCGGTATGGGGCCCTACCTACCGACCCGGAAGAATTGGCCAGAATAGCCGCCAGGCCGGGACCCCTTACCAGAAGAAGGAGAGCGGCAGGCGGCGCGACACCCACGGGGCCCCTCACGGCCCTCACGGCCAATGTGGTCACCACCGGCGACACGAGTGGCGGACCCTCGACATCATCCGAGGACGCCCCGGCCGAAGAGACAGGGGGCATGCCCAGTCTTCCCACAGCTGATCCAGCAATGCTGCTCATGATGCAACGATTCCAGCAGGAAATCGAATCACTTAAAAAGCAGTTGAATGAGCGAAACACACCACCCCCAATGTCCTGGCAGACCGAGACCATACCCGAGGTACCCAGGGACAGGGGGCAGTCTTCCGAGGCAGCTCTTCCGGCAACCCTCGATCCCCCCGGGGGCACGCCCCCGCAGCAAGCACATTGCACAGCGGTGACCCCGCCACAGGCTCCGCTTTCACAAGGGTCCCCCATGGCCCCCCGAGCGACCGTGGTAGTCACCCCGAGCGCACAGCCCGCTCATTTCTACCCGAACCCGGTCGACCCGGCGGCAGTCAGCCGGTTGATGCTTGAGCAGATGATAGACATGAAGTTGGCCGAAAGGGGCGATGGGGATCAGACGCCTTTCGACGTCTACCGAGTACCCTACCCGGCTCAGTATGCTGCCAGGAAGTTGCCGGCGGGCGTCACCAAGCCGCCGAAATTTGAAAAGTTCAATGGGCAAGGATCTCCCAGAGAGCATATTGCCTATTACGTGAACGTCATGGGAGACCTGGCTGCTGATGAGGCCTACCTCCTGAAGTTCTTCGGTTCAACACTCACCGGGCTTGCCTTTGAATGGTACTCCGGCTTGTCGCCCGGGTCGGTGGCCGATTGGCCCGACATGCAGAAGAAGTTCAAGGAAAGATTCTACGTGGCCGAGAGAGAAGTTACTATGACTGAACTCTACGCCACAAGACAGAAGAATGATGAGTCGGCCCTCGACTACATCAAAAGATGGAGGAACCTTAGTATGAGGTGCAAACGCCCCCCGCATCAGGAGGACGCAGTTCAGATCTGCAAGCAAAACTTAAAGAAAGAAATCCTAGAAAGAATGATCGGCACTGAGGTCAAGACATTTGACCGTCTGAACAATGTGGTAGCGGAGATCGAGGCATTCTTGGCCCGATACTCCTCCACCCCAGCCATGTCAAGCCAGAGGGCCAGGCAGGCGGAGAAGAAGCCGGCTCCCCCGGAGGTGCATGCACTAGACTTCCAGGCTTTTGAAAAGCAGAAGGAGAAAGCCAAGGGAGCGGCTAACCCTCCGCCGCCCAGAACCACAGAACGGCGGGAAGGCCCCTCACTAAGAGAGAAGATGAGAAACAAGTTGTATTCCTTCTCCCGGGACAAGTCCAAGCTCCTGTTTGAGTGGGCAACCAGCTACAATAAGATCACATTGCCAGAGCCGAAAAGGCCTGGCGACTCAAAGAAGAAGGATGACCCGCGCTTCTGCATGTACCACCGGGTGCTCGGGCATACTATTGAAGATTGCTACGTCTTCAAGGATGTTATTGAGTCCTTAATCAGGGACGGGGAGCTGGACATGGGGGAGCATAAAGTAGACCCCCCGCAGCCACACGAGCTGCCCAGCATAGCCTCCTCCGTCAATATGATCTCACTATATCAGGAGCTGCCAGAAGAATGGGCGAAGGCCTGTGCCCGTGCCACTTATGAAACCTTTATCATGGCCCCAGCTCAAGACCAAGAAGGGTGGCAGACTGCACCCAGAAAAACCAGAAAGGCGCGCGCCTCTCAACCTACCCCAGGAATTCACTCGAGGGTAGCAGCGCCCCTGCCTGCACCGCCCCCGGTAAACCCTGTTTGCCACGACACGGCCCCCCGGCTGGTCATGAGGCGGCCCACTCACAACAAGAAGAGCTCTGCCCCGCTACGGATGTACAAGAAGACTAGCCCGGCGGTTGAAAAACTCCAGGCTATTATCGACGGGCTTGAAGATTATAAGCAGCCCAAAATCCAGCCCGTCGAGCTAAAACAATATGTCCCCTGGGAGGAGTTCGAGTCACTCGAGCTGGCTCCAGGAACAGAAGCTGATGCAGACAAAGAGCCTCCCCTGTGGGGTGAACCTATTCGAGAGCAGCCGTCCGCTGCAGCGGGCAAGAAGAAGAAGAAGAGAAGACCCAGGGGCAAGAAGAAGAAGGAGGTCGTCTTCGCCTGCAACACCCTCTCGGCGTTGTTCGACACCTCTCTCTCCCTGGAAGAGAAAGAAGAAGAGCCACCCCATGAGCCGGCGGAAGTGAGTCAAGCTGAAGCATCCACCTCCCAGCACGCCACCAGGTCAGGGAGGAAGTGGGGGCGCTCTCCTCAGGGCAGCCTCAACATCATGCTCAGGGGGGAACAACCATACCAGGTTCCCGAGCCCGAGGTCCGAGGCACCGAGATCCCTCCTCCATCAGGCCTCTACCCCGGAGGCACCAAGAGTCAAGGCGCCCCGTCGTTCGCCGAGTTCCTGTCAGCTCGAGCAGGAAGGCGGGCGCACCCCCAGGGGCCCGCTGCGACCAGTAAAGCAAGCATTCCTCAAGCTCTGCCAGCTGCAACTCCTGCCCAGCCAGAGGAAGAATTCAGCGGCACCCCAAACCTCGCCGAATTCATGCGAACAGCGGAGGAGGCCCAACAGGCCCCGCCTGCTCAACGGGCTACAACAGATCCCGCAAAGGAGGCGTCCCCTAATCCGGCACCCCAATCCCAGGATGAGGGCAGGCGCAGCAAGCCCGAAGAGATGAAACTGCTCAAGGTGCGGGCGGCCGAGCGAATAGTCAGACACCTCAAGAAAATCCCGACCCGGTTCACGGTGTGGGAGATGCTGTCCCTGAATGAAGAAACACGGCAAGCCATCATCGCCGCACTCCAGACGCCAGCACACCTTGAAGCCTGTTTGGCAGAATTATCACCTGAAGTAGCAGTGGCTTTCACAGAAGATGACATGCTCCTACCGACTTGCAGCCATAACAGGCCCCTCTATATGAAAGGGCAGCTGAACGGCCAGCCTATCAACAGGGTCTTGATCGACCCAGGGGCAGCAGTGAATATACTCCCGTACCGAGTATACCAGAAGCACTACTTTGACGTACACCTGGTCGAAGTTAAAAATGTCAAGATTGCCGGCTTTAACCAGAAATGTGAGGTCCCCATGGGGGTCGCAGAGTTCAACTTGACCTTTGACGACTTCACCTCCAAAGTCCAGTTCCACGTCATCAACTCCAACACGTCCTACAAGGCGTTGCTCGGCCGGCCTTGGCTACACCAAAATAGGGTGGTGCCCTCCACCTTGCATCAGTGTATCAAGTACCCCTGCGAGGGAAAGGAAGTCAGAATCTTCGCCGACCTCCACCCGTTCGAGGTGTTTGAGTGTCACTTGTCAGATGCTAATCTGTACTTGGAAGAGGCGAAGCAAGCTCCTCAAGCTGCCCGAGACAAGGGAAAGAAGAAAATGGAATCGGGAGGCTGGTTTCCTCCGCCGCCCCCAGGCTATGTGGCTCCACACATGTACCATGTATTGCACAAGAGGAAGGGGTATTTAGGGCAGCCCCTCTCCCCATCTACCCCACACCGGGGGCACCCTGCCTCGAAGACCTGCTAGAAGATGTCAGGGTCCCGCCAGGGATCGTCAAGCCGATAGCGGAAATTGAATGCCAAGCGGCTGAGCAATTGAGAACCTTCGAGGTGCCTAACCCCGAGGGGCCGCCCACTATCTTCTATGTGGCCGGGAGAAGCCGGTCAGGGAAGACGATGATTGCCGGTTCCCTGACGAGTTGCATGACCCGCACGTCCCCATTAAGGGACTTCCCCACATGACTGACCGGGCAGCCAGAATGGTCAGGAAGCAGAAGATTCCTCCCTACCAGCCCTCCAGCCGGAAGGAAATGTTTAAAAAAATGTGGAACCCACCAAACCTGGATCGACGGTTGCTGAAAGTCACCAAGCACCCCGGTCTGGGCTTTTCACTAGAAAATTACTACGAGACTGATGTCATATCGATCTCAACATGGCCCGGTGACGATCCCGTAGAAGCTACAGATTCGCAGAAAGCTTGTCAAGACGCACATCCTGCGCCCCCAATGCAGGAGACACAAGACGAGGAGATCTTCCTTTGGAAACCTCCCCGCCGCCGTTGCATAGAGAAGACCCCCTCCTTCTCCGAAGTGTCGACCTCGAAAGGGCACATCGGCGAGACACCCTCACCCCGGCCGGTCGGCGAAGCAAGAAGCAGCAGCATGGGCCAGGCTCCGAATTCCCCTCGATACGACCCCGTCATGTACGCCTTGTACCACAGGCAGCAACGGGAGATCGAGATGTTGAAAAGGCGGCTAGCTGAGTTAACCTCGCTAGTCGCCGACCTGATCCAGGGCTCCCTCCCCCCATGGGGTGGCCGGATGCCTCGGCCCCGGGGCACCAGTCCCAACGCCCCCGCTTTGTCAAGGCGGGAGATGAGAGACATGGCGAGCTTGCTGACCGAGCAGCCAACCAGGCAAGGGCTAACACTCCAAGAGAAGCTGCAGAAACCCTACTCTTTCCCGAGAGAGAAGACCCGGGGCATCTTCGACTGGGCCTGCCATTACGGTAAGGTCTCCCTCCCACGGCCCAAGAGGCCACAAGACACCAGAAGGAGTGGGGACCCACTATTTTGCCCTTACCATCAGATGCTGGGTCACGCCATTGAAGACTGCTATGTCTTCAAAGACATTGCTCAAAGCCTCATTGACAGGGACGAGCTCAGAATGGGGGACTACGTGGTAGCCCCACCACGCCCCCATGTGGCGGACAACCCCAGGACAGGAGCCTACACTGTGTCCATCCAACACCAGGCGCCCGAAGATGCGGCTACCCCGGCTCCCGCAGGAGCTGTCTATGATGAATACACGGAGGAGCCCGAGATGGACCTATGCCCCTCTGAGCCAGCGCACCTCACGTACCCGACGGCTACGGCCCGGGAGGAGTGCGAGGTGAATGCGGCCTCCATCCCCAGTCGTGATGAACAAGAAGAGGGAGATGGCGTCCTCGAGCCCGAGGACAATGAAGACCAAGACTTCGTCGATTTGTCGCCAGCCCCGCCAGAAATTGAAAATGGCGGCCAGGTCACGGTCGACGAATTGATTGAGGTCAACCTTGGTACAGAAGACGACCCCAGGCCGACTTTCCTCAGTGCTCTTATGCCCCTGCAGGAGCGAGAGCGGTACACAAAGTTGCTACAAGAATTCCGGGATTGCTTTGCCTGGAATTACAAAGAAATGCCTGGGCTCAGCACCGAAGTGACTCAGCACATCCTGGCCATTGATCCTAAGGTGGAACCAGTGAAGCAACCTCCCCGGCACATGAGGCCGGAGTTAACCAGCCAGATCTGCAAGGAGGTCGACAAGCTCATAGATGTCGGCTTCGTGGCAGAAAACCAATACACCACATGGTTGGCCAACATTGTACTAGTGAAGAAGAAGAATGGACAGATCAGGATTTGCGTGGATTTCTGCGACCTGAATAAAGCCTGCCCAAAAGATGACTTCCCGGTGCCTATTACCGAAGTGATGATCGATGCAACTACTGGCCACGAGGCCTTGTCTTTCATGGATGGGTCGTCCGGCTATAACCAAATCTGGATAGCCGACCACGACCGGATTCACACCGCCTTTAGGTCACCTAAAGGGATATTTCACTACAAGAGGATGCCCTTCGACCTCAAGAATGCTGGTGCCACATATCAGCGGGCGATGACCAAGATCTTCGACGAGCTGCTATACAGCAAGGTCGAATGCTACATCGACGACCTGGTCGTCAAGACTAAAAAGAGGGATGAGCATCTGAATGACCTCAGGGTCGTCTTCCAAAGGCTCCGTCTGTACGGGCTGAAAATGAATCCCGTGAAGTGCGCCTTTGGCGTGTCCAGTGGAAAGTTCCTCGGCTTCATTGTTCGACACAGAGGGATCGAGATCGACCCCTTTAAGATAAAAGCTATCCAGGAGCTGCCCCCTCCGAAGAATCTGGGAGAGCTGAGATCCCTACAGGGGCGTCTAGCTTACATCCGCAGGTTCATTTCCAACCTGTCGGGGCGCTGCCAGCCATTCCACAGACTAATGATGAAGAATGCACCTTTCAGCTGGGGTCATGAATGCCAGCACGCGTTTGACCAGTTAAAGGAGTATCTGAAGACCCCGCCAGTCCTGGGGGCACCTGTCAAAGGCAGACCGCTGATTCTATACATAGCGGCCACCGAATACTCACTGGGGGTAATGCTCGCCCAAAACAATGATGAGGGAAAAGAGCAGGCTCTCTACTACCTCAGTCGAAGATTGGTGGGTGCAGAAGCTAAGTACACCCCGATTGAGAAGATCTGCCTTGCCCTGGTCTTTGCAGTCAAGAAGATGAGGCACTATATGCTGTCCCATGAAGTCAGCTTGATATCCAGGGCCGACCCCATTAAGCACATCCTTTTTCAGCTCGTCCCAAAGGGGCGCCTTGGCAAGTGGGCCGTGCTACTCATGGAGTTCGATATCACCTACGTGCCGCAAAGGGCCGTTAAGGGACAAGCCGTCGCGGATTTCTTCGCAGCACATCCCGTGCCCGAAGACTCCCCGTTGGCCACCGAGCTACCTGAAGATGAAACACTAGAGGTAGACCAAATACAACAAGCCATCTGGCAGCTTTACTTTGATGGAGCCTCAAGGACAGAAGCGACCCCGTCCGGGCGCGCCAAGGTACGAGCCGGAGCAGGCATCGTCCTCAAGTCGCCGGACGGAGAGGTGATGCACACTTCTTGCTGCATCAGCAAACCCTGCACCAATAATGAAGCAGAGTATGAAGCCCTGATCATCGGCCTCCAGGTCGCCCTCCAAATGGAGATCAAAATGCTCCAGGTGTTCGGCGATTCGCTGCTGGTCGTTAAGCAAGTCCAGGGGCAGTTTGATGTCCGAAAACCTGAGCTACTCCCGTATCACACTAAAGCAAAAGGGCTCATGGAGCGGTTCTACCTCCTCGAGATAGGCCATGTCGCCAGAGGGGAGAACGCACAAGCCGACGCATTGGCAAAATTGGCAAGCTCACTGGCGGTGCCCCCAGATGGATATCTCCATATCCAAGTAATAAACCAACGCCAGATGCCCAGCATGATAGAAGAAGAGCCGGAAGAAGAGGACCTACAGGTCGCTACAGCAGAAGCTGTCAGCCTACCTGACTGGAGGGACCCCCTAATGCAGTGGTTCAGGCACCAGCAACTACCCGACCGAAGAGAAGAAAAGATCAAGCTGGTCAGAACCAAGGACTCCTATGAGCTCCGAAGCGGAATATTATTCCGGATTGTGGCCGATGCCAAACGGAAGCTGCTCCTCCGATGCTTGTCCATTGAAGAAGCTTGGAGGGTTATGAAGGAGGTCCATGCCGGCATAGCAGGCGCACACCAGGCGGGGCCGAAAATGAAAATTGAAATCAAGAGACTTGGCTATTATTGGCCTGCAATGTTCAACGACTGTTGCGAGTATGCTAAGTCGTGTTAGAGATGTCAGGAGCATGCCGCCGTTCCCAGGAGACCTCCTGCACCATTACACCCAACAGCGCCCAGTTGGCCGTTCGCCCAATGGGGAACGGACGTCGTGGGCCCCTTGCCCGCGTCTTCCACAGGTTGCAAATACATTCTGGCGGCGACCGACTACTTCTCCCGCTGGGCCGAGGCCGTTGCCTTACAGGAGGTCACCGGAGAAATCGTGGCCAGGTTTTTCCTCCGCAACATCATATTCCGGTTCGGCGTGCCCGACCGAATTGTGTCAGACAATGGCAGCCACTTTCGCAACCAGAAAGTCTACCGACTAGCAGAAAAATACAAAATTGATTGGAGGACCTCAACTCCTTACAATCCACAAGCTAATGGGCTGGCCGAAGCTTTCAATAAGACACTCTGCACTCTCCTGGCCAAGACTGTTAGCCCTAACAAAAGGGACTGGGAAGGAAGAATGTATGAAGCGCTTTGGGCGTACCGAACCGTATACAAGACCCCGACGGGCTGCTCGCCCTTCTCTCTCGTATATGGCTCGGAAGCAATCATCCCCGTCGAACTGGAGATACCGTCCCTCAGGGTCGCCATTCAGCATGGGCTTGTCCCCGAAGGGCAGACCAACACCGAGCGAAGGCTCGATGAACTCTCCAGTCTGGAAGGAAAGCGGCTTCAAGCCCAACAGAATATTCAGGTCTACCAGGCCCGGATTGCACGCGCCTTTGACAAGCTCGTCAAGGAACGCGAATTCAAGAAGGGTGACCTTGTCATGGTCAAGAGAAGAGATCTCATGGCGGCCAACCCCAAAGGTAAGCTAAACGAGAACTGGCTCGGACCCTACGTAGTCCAAAAAGTCTACGAAGGCGGAGCCTATGTAATTGTCAACCACCGCGGGGAGGTTCAATTCCCGCCTCTTAATGGAAGGCACTTGAGGCTGTACCACGCCCCAGCGCCCCCATTCAAGTAATAATATTACTATTCGCCCCATTTTGGGGCGGATTTGCGTGATTAATGTCCGAATGATTTGGCCACCAGCCGGGTTTCCGAAAAAGGGAAGAAAGGAATAGAAAGAGAAAGAAAGAAGAAGCAAAAAAAGAGAAAGACAAAAAAGAAGAAGCAAAAAAAAAGAAAAAAAATGGAAAGAGGAAGAGAGAAGAAGCAAAAAAAAAGGAAAAAAAAATGGAAAGAGAAAGAAGGAAGAAGCAAAAAGAGAAAAAAAAAGAGAGAAAAAAAAGAAGAGGAAAAAAAAAGAAGAGAAAAAAAAACAAAAAAAAAGAAGAAAAGCCAGAAAAGGGGAACGCCCCCCATTTCCAGTCACCGCCCCGCATCAGCGGGGGTACCAAAAATTGATTTAAAAAGAAAGAAACACACTCTTCTCTCCGTCCTTCCTGGGCGGTGGGTACCCCTTTGGCTCGGACTTCACGTCCGGGTCATTGACTAAACAAACTCTTCTCTCCGTCCTTCCCGGGCGGTGAGTACCCCTTTGGCTCGGACCTCCCGTCCGGGTCATTGACTAAACAAACTATTCTCTCCGTCCTTCCCGGGTGGTGAGTACCCCTTTGGCTCGGACTTCACGTCCGGGTCATTGACTAGACAAACTCTTCTCTCCGTCCTTCCCGGGTGGTGAGTACCCCTTTGGCTCGGACTTCACGTCCGGGTCATTGACTAGACAAACTCTTCTCTCCGTCCTTCCCGGGCGGTGAGTACCCCTTTGGCTCGGACCTCACGTCCGGGTCATTGACTAGACAAACTCTTCTCTCCGTCCTTCCCGGGCGGTGAGTACCCCTTTGGCTCGGACCTCACGTCCGGGTCATTGACTAGACAAACTCTTCTCTCCATCCTCCCCGGGGGGGCGAGCACCCCTTTGGATCAGACCTCCCGTCTAAGTCACTGACTCAACAGACCTTTCTATCCGCCACCTCTGAACGGCAAAAGGGGTCTCTGGCCAAGTACCCCTCACTCGAGACCAGCACGCGCTTCCAATATTGCGGCAAAACCAGGGAGTTGCCCGTTCGGTATGGTGGAGTGGTCCCCTCGTCCTCCCCCTGGGAAGGCGAGCACTCTCCTGTACCCTGACATGGGTCCCTGCCTGGTCCTCCCAAAGTGAATCCCCGCAAAGACTCATACCTTGCCAATGGGTCCCTACACGCAAAGGGGGAAAAGATACAAGAGCGAGGGAAGAGGAAGGAGAAAACAATATGCACGGAAGAGAAAGAGGGGTGGGAAAGCTCCCTCTGGGACAAATGCATACACCAGGAATGCGTGAAATCATAAATGCTTTGCTCTATTCAAAAGAGGATCAAACTACATGTGCTGCGGGGCATACCCCTGTGTTACATTCAAAAGAAAGAAAGAGAAATTAAGGGACGCAACGCTTAGTCGATGTCCCTGAAGATGTCCTCGAGGGGGAGGATCCCGACGCAAGGGAAGTTCGTCATATCGCGCAGTCGGCCCCTCAATCCCTCAAGACGGGCGAGCTCCGCTTCGACGGACGCCATTTCAACGTCGGCGACGGCAAGAGCTTCCCTCTCCTCTGCCACCGCCCCTTCCGCCTCGGCGAGGCCAAGTTTAGCCGCAGCGAGATAGCCCTCCAGCTTCTCGATCCGGTTCTTGAAGGAACGAACGCTGCCTTCGCCTTCCTCTAAGGCCTTTCCGTGGCGTTCTCTACTGTCGCGTCGGGCCTTTAGGGTCTGCAGATATTCGTCTGCCTGAGCATCAAGGGCGGCACGTTCGTCAGGAGCCTGGGTCTCCAGGAACTCGCGGCGCTTGACATACTTCAGCAACAGCAGAACCCGCCGCAACCATTCTCCCAGCGGGCAGCTGAGCACTTGCAACGCCCCGGTCAATTGCACCACTATAGTATGCACCTCCCTATATGACAGAGAAGGGTCGGCGAGGAGCATGGTCCGTAGAGTGATCAGCATTTGGCGTACTGGCGCTTCTGATGACATATGGCTGACTGAGGGCGCTACCGGAGGAGTGAATTCCACGGTGCTGTCCACCTCTGCCCACAGGTCGGTATCTGCCGCCACTGAAGATGAAGGAAGGGCGAGGGTCAAGTCGCCCGGCCGGCCTAGCTCGACGAGAGACTCTTGGCCAACCACTGCCTGGGGAACGGAAGAGACCATTGCCGAAGCCTCCGGCGCCCCCATCGTTTGGATTTCCCCTGCCCCCTTTGCCTCCGTCTGGCCCGACCCTGCCACTGCTCCAAGGGGCAGGGGTGCAGGGGCCGTCACCTCGGCAAGAGGAGGAGCTTCGAGTAAGGCCAGGCCCGAAGTCGCCACCCATGAACTCCTCCCTCGCGGCTGAGATCCCTCCAGATGCGCACGGAGCCCCGCAAATATCTGCTGCAAGAGCGGGTCCCCCATCTGAGCCGGGAGTTTCGGGAAGGGCGGAAGCGGAACCACCAGCTGGGGTAAACGTCCCGCTTCCATGAGCGCAGCCAGGCTCTCTCTCTCCAAGCCCAAGACTGGAGCCGGCCCCTCCACCGCTATCGGGCCAATGCTCGGTCTCCGTTTGGCCACGGCCTTCCGGATACGGCCAGGTGCCTTCCCCGGCACCGGCATCACCTGACCATGGGAATGGGAATCAGCTATTCGCCATCGAGAATAAACCATGCAAAAAGGAGACCGCGGAGCCCGCATACTCACCTCAGCCGCTGGGACAATGCTACCTTCAGGCGCGATCTCTCCCTCCTCCAGAGGCTCGCCCGCCGCTCTGGTAGTACCGGAGGGCTCCACGGGCATTTCCTCTCGAAGGGCGTCGAGTAAAAGAGCCAATTTGCCCATGCCGACATCGACCCCTGTTGGGCGGTCGATCAGCGCAGCCGGGGCAGCCTCCTCTGCGACCTCAAGTTCGGCCGGTTCTTGAAAATCCTAAAAAAAAAGGGGGGGGGATAAAGTCGTCAGTCAATCACAAAAAGGGAAGGGAGAGCCGGCCCAAACAAGCTCACACTCACGGCGGTCTTCCCCACAAGGCTCGGGGAGCCAGCAAGTAAGGGGGCCCCGAAGACCGGCTCGGGCGGCTCCGATGCCCCGGACACGCCCTCGTCAGGAGCTGCTTCGTCGGAAGAGTAATTGTAATCTACCTCTTCCCCAGACGGAGACTCGACCGCCATCGGCTCGGCCTGGGCCGGCAGAGGAGCTTCCTCCTCAGAATCTCTGTCTAGCACGTCCTCCCTCGGGCTAGGCAAGGCTTGTACTCCGATCTTCTTCCTCCTCACATATGTCAGCGTCATCGGGAGGTCGAGATCAGGCCACAATGACTTGGTGGCCGCCGCAGCAACGCCTGTCATGCAAAGGAAGATAAGCCATGCTGAATCTACTGGCCCCCAGGACACAAAAAAAAAGGAGCTAACCGTATAGTCGAAAATATTTACCCCCTTCAGTTCCTGCGACACGAGATGACCCACGGGCTTCCTCAACAGGCAAACCCTTCTCGGGAGTCCCAGCCGTACCCTCGCCCGGGAGCAACACGGGCGCCGATTTCTCCGTGCTGCCCGTGAGATAGAAGCGCATCGTCGCCATGCGCGAATCCGAGGCCAACTCGGGAGGCCGGTCGACCACAGACGACACGGGCGGCCGATGAATCTCACTAGCTTCGCGGCTCGGTTCGGTCTGCGTGGCTTCGAATTCCTCGAAGGACAAGACAGGGGCCACCGGCGAGGCTGCCGTCGGAGCCGGGGATGCCTCGGTCCGCTGCCGTTTTACCGTCTTTTGCCCGGCCACCTTGGCAGCAGCCAGTGCCTTCTTAACGGGCGACTGTGCCCGGGGCCTTCCCGTTGCCTGCGGCAAGGGAGCCGGAGCCGCCGCCGGGGTCGCCTCTGCCGGGACCGCAACTTCACCCATGTCAGGCGTGGGCACGGGCTCTCCCATAGAAGCTGAGACAAAAGAAGTATCCAGGTGTCAAGACTCCACTCCAAAATAAAAGGGGGGGGGGAGATTCAAGAGACACGCTAATGATCGGGAACACTGACCGGCAGGTTGACCTGGCTCGGGACGGGCAGCTTCGAATTCCTCGAAAGACGGGACTAGTGGTGCCAGAGGAACAGCCGTCGAAGCCTTAGCCGTTTCTGTCTTCCTCCGCTTTGTATCCCGCTGCTTAGCCGCCTTGGCGGCGTCCACCGCCTTCTTCACAGGCGATTTAGCCCGGGGCCTCTTCACAGCCTTAGGAAAAGGAGCTGTGGTCGGGGCCAGTGGCGCGGCTTCAAAATACGCAGGCTTCTTCACTAGCCGGAGGAGGTTCCGGTACGTGGCCATCTGCGTGCTGTCGGGATGGTCTGCAAAGAAAAGGGGGGAAAGAACGAACATGCATATACCATTAGTACCTAACTCACCGCAAGAGCCGCAGCGCTGAGGGACAAAACCGAAGAGCAAGAGGGAGCTGAATACCATGAGGGCCAGTGTACAGCCGCAGCGTGATCGGCCAGTAGCTCAGGGACATCTCCTTGTCCCGACGTGCCGCCTCCCGGACTAGCCAACAAACGTCCTCAATAGTTTGACACCGGTCCGTGAGGTTGGCCAGATCCGCATGCTTCTTGGAAGAAAGGTGACAGAAAAGGTTGAAGTGGTTCATGCCCCACCCATCAGCATAATAATAAGGGATGTGCAGGCGCTTGCCCAGGATGGAGGCCGTCACATCTTCAATCTTCATCCCATTCACCCGGAGGAGGACATATAGCCACGTGGTATCCTTGTAATTCTCGGGCTTCCTCTCCTCCCGCCTCACGAACGTGCGATACAGGCAGGCCAAGTCCCTCTCTGGGCGCCAGCTCTTGGCAGGAGTCCCCTCTTCCTCTATGGGGAATGGGTAGTTGATGAGCTCCAGACGGTCGCTCCCCACCCGGCACAAGTCCCGCAGCGTCTTCTCGTAGTCATCCTTAGCCGCTGGGGGTAGCTCCACCTTCGGCGTCGGCCTCATGTCCCGGGCTTCCCGGCGAGCCATCAGATACGCTGCCACTTCCTTTTCCTGTCTGTTCTTGAGCCGAAGAAGATGGTCTGGCTCAATATCAAGCACTGGCACTGGCTGCCGGCCAAGGAATCTCCTTTCGGCGCCATCCCAACAATCGGTCTTGTGCAACCGATAGAAAGCCGTCCGGGCATTCCACCACTTTATGTAATCTTGGGTCACTCGGGGGACACGACCCGGGGCCGGTACCCTGAAAGAGGCGGAGTCTGCTCGGTGGAAGAAGTCCCACCAGCTTTTGGCGTGCTCGGCAACCAAACCTCCCCGGACATTCCGCGAGGGCAAGCCAAATTGCGCATGATAAGCAGGGATATGCTGATCATACCCGAAATTGCGACCGAACCGGAAAGGGTAATATGGCTCCAGCAACACATTCTCCCCCTTTCTGAATACCAGCACGCTCGGGCGAATTGACAGCGCCCAGTCTCGCAGTTCCGGCTCCAGTAGTGGGCGCACCACGTTCTCCTGGCTGATAGGATGAACGTACCTCTCCACCTGGTCATCCTTGCATTCCCTCTTATTATTCACGAGGGGGCTTGAGTGTGCGGCCAGCGTCCAGAAATGAATAGTACCGGCTGCATCCCGGGGACCGTGGTCAACCGCCCCCGGATATCATACATCCGCATCGAGGTAGAAGCCGGCTCTGCACTCGCGAACTCCAGCATCCTCGGTATCAGCCCCCAATCCTGGAGAACTCGCGGGGCAAACTCCGGGAACAGCGAACAAACCCACGCGTTGAAGAAGTGCAGTGGGCACACATACCGGGCCTGCCTGGGAAACTGGTGCGTGCTGATATCCCCCAAGGCCTTGTAAATTAAGCAGAGGGTGGCCGGGCACAGAGAAAGCCTGATACCCCACGCCATCTGGCACGCCAGGTAGATGGCGTCCGGCCGGATAACTGTCTCGTCGCCGTACGGCATGGCAAATGAGCATAGCCAGTACGTGAGATAGGCGGCGCAGTGGGTCTGGGGATCCAAACCCATCGGGTTAGGCCCGCTTCGACGCCCTCTAGACGGGATCTTCACGTCAAGCTTGGGCTTTGCACGCTTCTTGGGAGCCACGGCAGTACCAACGCAGGGGAATTCCTCGTACCGCTTCGGCCCGTCGAAGAAATACTCCAGCCACAGGGGCATGCGCACCCTCTTCCTGTCCCCACGGGCGGGCTGCTTCCCCTTGTGCGACAGCTGGTACAGCTCCCGGTACGCCTTCATCAGGTACCGGTATGAATACCCCAGAGAATAATAGCCGTCCTCGTTGGTCTCGTCTTTGATTAGGTCCGGGAGGCATATTTCTTCATAAGGCTCCCCGTCAATGGGCAAGCCGCTCAGCTGGCTTAGGCTCCATAAATCCAGAGAAGTCTCGCCCTCCGCCGTGTAGAAGGTGTTAGTCGCTGCGCTGAACACCTCTATCATGCCGCAACAGAGGCCCTTGGAAATGGGATAGCCATATCGGGAGGCGTATACGCTGTGATAAACGCCGACCCGGACCAGCAAAGGAGCATAGTTGAACAGCACATGCTCCGTGAACTCCACCGCCCTCTCCCGGAAGGTGTGGGCGTCCTGAAGCTTCAGCTCCCCGAACCAGCCCAGTGATAGATCATACTTGAATCTGATGGCCAAACAGTCCAAGATGAAGGGCTCTTCCCTGTAGCCCCACTTCAGGGGAGCCAAGAACAGGCCGAACCGAGGCGCCTCGTTGTGCACTTTCCCGGCAGACAAGTCCCATCTGGCCGGAGTAAACTGAGGCGCCCGCACCAACTTGTCTTCAGCCGGCAGTACCCCTTCGATCCCCAGGACCGGCTTCCATTCCCGGGCTTCTCCCACCAGGTACATCGGGATACTCCGGGGAACGCTGTACAACAGGCTATCCCGGGCCTGCAGTATAGCCTGTTCAGCCTTCTTCACGACCCGGAAGTCTCACCCTTCCCGCGAGCGAAAATGCTTCAGAAATCGAACCAGGTGTCTGTCCTTCGGGAAGTCCTTTCTGTACTCCCCGGTGACCCGGTTAAATGTGAAGCCACTGTCAACTCGGGCAAGCCTCTGGAAATCCATGGTCTCCCCGTCGGACTCAGACGACTCTGCCAAAGCGGCTATTTCTGCATGCTCCCGATCCAAGTCCTCTACATTTAACCAGGTAACTGCTGGTACCGGGCCCCGTGGGATAAGATCAGCACCAATAGCGGCAGCAGGAGCCGAGGAACCACTTGGGGCAGCCATTTATCTGCAAAGATACACAAATAGAAGATCAGAATAAGCCACGTGCAAAAGGGAGTGAAAGACTGTAAAGGGGCTTTACTACAAGTCAAGTGAACAAAATATTGCCAATTTCGGACGAAATTTCGGCAGAGTTTCCCCTAGGCCAGAGGCGTAAGGGAAAACACGGGTGCGCGTCCACAAGGAGTGACGGCCCCAACAAAGCATGGTGGGCCCCGAGAGGCAACACCTGAAGTCTGCCGATCGAAAAGTCTTCTTCCCCTGCCTAGGGCCTCCCTGCCGGCACACTGCCCAGTGGCTCTTCCCCGGCACGGCCTCCCGCTCCTTCGCCAGCACACCTGTGCCTTGCTTCCCCGGCGCGCTCACGGGGCACCTTACCCGGTACGCTCCCCCGAAGGGCCTTCCCCGACACACCCTCTCGCCAAGTGCCTTCCCCGGCACACCTTGGGGTGGTCCCTCTCCGGCACACTCCAGGCAGGCTTCCCCGGTACGCCCCCCCCTCGGGGGTCTTCACCGGCACGCCCCGAGGGGAGCCTCCCCGACACACCCCTCTCACCGCTCCCCGGCACGCCCACGCAGGCTTTCGCCGGTATGCCCACGGAACCCTCCCCGGCGCGCCCTAAAGGGTCTCCCCCGGCACACTTCTAAGTGCCTTGACCGGCACGCCCCCGTGGAGCTCTCCCCGGTACACCCTTGACTTGCTTCCCCAGCGCGCTCGAGTGAGCCTTCACCGGCACGCTCACGACCGCCATCGCCGGCACGCCTGGAGCCCCCCTTCGCCGACACACTCCGGCGGCTTCTACCACGGCGGCACCAACGGCACCCGCCGCCACCATTCCACGCCGAGAAGAAGAAGAAAGAAGAAGAGCAAGGGGAACGAGGGGGATGGGGAGAGGAAGAAGACGGTGGGGAGCCTAGGCCTCCCCCGACCTCATTGTTACCCGGGGACAAATAAGAAAGAACGAGGAAGAAGAAGAGCAAGGAGAGGGGGGGGAGGAAGAGAGAGGGGAGAAAGGGGGGGGGGTCCGTCGTGACCCTCTCCTCACCACAACGGCGACGGTGGCAGCGTCGATGGTGGCGCCCGGCGTCGAAGAGGAAGAGGAAGAGAAGAACGGGGGGGGGGCCTCCGTCCGCTCGGTCACCGAAGAGAGGGGAAGAGGGAAGAAAGGGGAAGGGGATTCGAACGGCGTGACCGTTCGAAACACCCCCCCTATTTATAGAAAAAGAAAGAAAGGGAGAAAAGAAGAAAGAAAAGAAAAGAAAAGAGGAAAAGAGGGGGAAGATAAAAAAGGGGAAAGGAAAAGAGGGATAAAAAAAAAGAAAAGAAAAGAAGGAGAAAAGAAAAAAAAATAACAAGAAAAAAGGAGGAAATAAAAAAAAAGAAAAGAAGAAAATAAAGGGAGGGAAAGCAAAAAGAGAATAAATCGATGTAATATATTAAATATATATATATATATATATACCCATATATGTATACATAGTTACATATCCATCCGCTCGCATACGCGGAGGAGTAAGTCGACAGCACACAATAATAAATGCCCCCGGGGAAGACATTCCATCCCCACGATCCCAGTCAGACGAACGTCCCCACCAGCAAAGACGACTCTACCCCTGTGGCTCTATCCTTGTCATAGTGTCACTACCCTACCACCAAGACAAGCTCGTCTCTGGCACATCGCCTCGGGCCTCAGCTACCACCCACGCCATACAATATTGCCATCACGGGCCCTACGCCCGGATCGGCAGAACCTCTATTCTTGCGTTGGCATTAATGCCTTGCCAACGAATAAGTCTCTTTCCGGCGCAAGGCCCCATGCCCTAGCCACCCACTCCGCACAACATTGCCATTATGGACCCTACGTCCGAATCGGCATAAATTCTCCCGTTGCGCTGGCATTCTATTCTTGCCAACGAATGAACCCTATCTTCCGGCGCAAGGCTTCGTGCCCTAGCCTACACTCGCATATCACCCAATTTCCAAAAAATAATCATAGAATAAAATGGGGTTAAAAATGGAGATACCCCGCCGGACTTGTCCCTCCACCGGGACAAGGGTAAAAATGGCGACAACCCGGCTGTGGCGAAAACCCGAAAGGGCGTTACGGGCAAAATTGGGTACCCCGCCACTTGAAAACCCGAAAGGGCGCGTGGGCAAAAGCAAGAGGGGGCCGGTACCGGCGAAAACCCGAAAGGGCGCTTGTATCGGTAATGTGGCAAAAAAAAAAAGAAGAAAAAAAAAAGTGAGAAAGAAAAAAAAGAGAAGAAAAGAGACCAAGAGATCAACAAACCAGGTCAGTCCCCGGCATCCTGTCGGCACTGACGAAGAGACTAAGAGACAACAAACCAGGTCAGTTCCCGGCACCCTGTCGGCACTGACGAAGAGACCAAGAGACTAAGAGATCAACAAAACATGCCAGTTCCCGGCATCCCGTTGGCACTGGCGAAGAGACCAAGAGACAGCAAAGCATGTCAGTTCCCGGCATCCTGTCGGCACTGGCGAAGAGACCAAGAGACTAAGAGATCAACAAAACGTGCCAGTTCCCGGCATCCCGTCGGCACTGGCGAAGAGACCAAGAGACAGCAAAGCATGTCAGTTCCCGGCATCCTGTCGGCACTGGCGAAGAGGCCAAGAGACCAAGAGATCGACAAAGCATGTCAGTTCCCGGCATCCTGTCGGGACTGGCAAAGAGACCAAGAGACCAACAAAGCCGGTCAGTTCCCGGCATCCTGTCGGCACTGGCGAAGAGACTAAGAGACAACAAAGCATGTCAGTTCCCGGCATCCTGTCGGCACTGACGAAGAGACCAAGAAACAACAAGCCAGGTCAGCTCCCGGCACCCTGTCGGCTCTGACGAAGAGACCAAGAGACTAAGAGATAAAAAGCATTTCAGTTCTCGGCATCCTGTCGGCACTGACGAAGAAACAAAGAGACCAAGAGACCAAGAGACCAGGTCAGTTCCCGACACCCTGTCGGCACTGACGAAGAGACCAGGAGACCAAGAGACTAAAAGACAACAAAGCATGTCAGCTCCCGGCATCCTGTCGGCACTAACAAAGAGACCAAGAGACCAGGTCGGTTCCCGGCGCCCCGTCGGCACTGACGAAGAGACAACACACTGCTTCAGCTCCCGGCATTCCGTCGGCGCTGTTGAAGTGACAAAGAGACCGACAAGCTACTTCAGTTCCCGGCACCCTGTCAGCGCTAATGAAGAGGCTAAGAGACGGGGTGGCACGATTGTATTGACTGGCGCGTGCGGTTCCCTGAATAGTATGAGGACTGGCAACGGGGTGGCACGATTGTAGAATCACATACGCGGGATAGGGAGGACTACTTGCGTCTATATAGGACAAAGTACGCAGAGCGGTTCCAACCCCGGGGATTTGTGAAGGTAGGTTTCCCCTTTTTCTCTTTTCTTCTTTCTCCCCTTTTTTTGGTTTTCTAGTGGAAAATGCTGACTCGTAAGGCTGCAGGATGTCCGGGATGCCATGATAGCGAATTTACGAACTCGCTTGGCAGAGATGGAGCAACAGTTGGGCGATGCCCGCGGAGCTACGAGTGCCTTGGTAGGTGTACAATGCGTTCCTAATTAAAACCCCAGATTCCAGATGTTGGCTGCTAATTCACACGGTTGTAGCATGCCCAGATTGGTGCGGCTTCCCCAGCGATGGGAGTAGGTGGTGCCTCTTCTAGCTTGTGGATTCCCACCTCAGAACTTGACTTGCTTCATGAACAACTTGCTCACGCCACGCAGCGTGCTGCGGAGGCTGAAGGGATGCTCTGTATACAGGTAAGAGTCTCAGTGTTGAGTTTTCTTTGTTTTACGCCTTATCGCGTATCTAAGATGGTACACTCGGCAGGAAAAGGAGATGGAAGAAGCGCTTGCCCAAGCTGCGCAGAAGGAGGCTAGGATAGTAGAACTGGAGAGGGAACTGCGACGCCATCCTGATGACGACTCCTCTAGGGATGTCGTGGAACTGAGGATCACTCTCCAGTTGGAGAGGGAAGACCGCGAGAGAGAACGTGCAGAAAAAGAAAGAGACGCAGAGAGAGAAAGAGCCAACAGATTGACTGAAAGGGAGGAACGAAGGGCCATGGAGGCCCAACTATTCGAACTCCGAATCAGCCTTGGTCTTGCTGAACAGTGGCTGAGAGATGGTGAGGAGCGCTACCGAAGAGCACGAGAGCGTGGCTTTCGTGTTGGTAGCTTCTCTGCTGCTTCCGTGGATCAATGCCGGGATGTGGGAATAGGAAGGGGAGTACAGAGCGGTAGGAGTACCGCTTTTCGTAGTTGGGTAGCGCCTTTGAGAGCGTTTTGCCCGGAGAGTAGTGGGACGAGTAATGCAGAGAGAGAGGGCGGAACTTGATGTAATTTTTTTTTACTTTTGGAATAAAATACAAGGTTCGGTTTGTTTGTTTTTCACTTTTGCTTCTGTTGCCTGAGTCCCTGCACACATCACTGAAACAAACAAATCAAAATTTCTGTTCTGACTTGGCCCCTTGCTCAATAAGCAAATGGTCACTGTGACTGTCCTTGATGACTGGTCAAGGGGCCAAGCCTTTATTTAACGAAGGCAAGGGAAAGATGCGGTGATGATAAACGTGACAGGCAAGCACACGAATGCAAGCGGTATTTAAAAGTGAGATGCTGCACGCAAATGTAATCATGCAAAATTGATTTGTTTTCTTTTTTTATATTTGGCATTTTTTTTGTTTTATCATAAAGAAGATTTTTTTTTGTTTGCAAATATGTACATTTTCTCTTTTCCATTTTTTTGTTGCTTTTATCATTTCAATTTTTTTGTTGCTAACGCCCGGCAAGCACCCAAATGTCACCTAACCTTTGTGAGAACAGGGGTTTCTTACTAACCTCCCAGGTATCCTAAGTGCACATCTAGGTTGATTTGGGCCTCTAGACCCCTCGAATGATGATCCCGCCGGTTAAGACTTACCCTGATGATAATACCGTCATGCCATGCTTAGGCTCCTAGTCGCTTCCGACCACAGGGATTCACCCAAAAGATGTTTGAGGTAAATGATTTACCCGACCCGGGTCTGTTTCCTCACAACTCTAGATGATATATGATGGAACACCCTGGAACCCTAACGACCAACCGTGCGACGCTGACCCGGAATCAGACGCCGTCACACCCATAGGTGACGCGCTTGCATTGGCCTAAGCCCAAGGTTAAGCAAGAAGACATCAAGGTGGTAAACAGGGGTCTTGACCAGCCAGAAACACGGAGACTCCTTCGCAGCGATAGCTTTTACTTTTCAAAGTAGGCAACCAAATGTGTATATTAAAATAAGGTCACAGACCCTGGACAGTTTTCACCCTTCAGAAACTCCATCGAACCTTCATCTTTAGAGGAAGAAGGAAGAGCGTGGGGGATAAACCTCCTGAGAGGATCGGCAAAACCGTTAACCCGGCGAGCGAATAAGGGCCCATTAACTTGTGGACACCGAAAATTGCACATCCAAATGCCACGCTCGGCCCAGCATCAACAACGGCCCCGAGTGAAGAAACCCCGGAGAAATCAAGCACAAGAGGCCCCACGGCCCACGGGCCTCGAAGGAAATCAAATGGGCCACGACTCGTGCTCACAATGGGCTCAAAATTGCCCATTTAGCTCTTCAACGGCACGCCCATCCTGGGCTTCAGCGGCACGGCCTTCAGCGGCACGCCCAGCCCCTTCGGCTGCCCAGCGGCACACCCTTGGGGTCTTCACCGGCACACCCCCCTTGGGGTCTTCACCGGCACACCCCCCCAGGGGGGGTTCAACGGCACACCCCCAGGGGGGGTTCAGCGGCACACCCCCTTTGGGGTTCAACGGCACACCCTTGGGGTCTTCACCGGCACACCCCCAGGGGGGGTTCAACGGCACACCCCCAGGGCGGGGGTTCAGCGGCACACCCCCTTTGGGGTTCAACGGCACACCCTTGGGGTCTTCAACGGCACACCCTTGGGGTCTTCACCGGCACACCCCCCTTGGGGTCTTCACCGGCACACCCCCAGGGGGGGTTCAACGGCACACCCCCAGGGGGGGGTTCAGCGGCACACCCCCTTTGGGGTTCAACGGCACACCCTTGGGGTCTTCAACGGCACACCCTTGGGGTCTTCAGCGGCACACCCCCAGGGGGGGTTCAACGGCACACCCCCAGGGGGGGTTCAACGGCACACCCCTTTGGGGTTCAACGGCACGCCCCCTGGGGGGGGGTCTTCAGCGACACACCCTGTAGGGTCCCCAGCGGCACGCCCTTCAGGCCGTTCAACGGCACGCCCATCCGGGGCTCCAGCGGTACGCCCTTTTGGCACTACAGCGGCACGCTTGTTCAGCCCTTCAACGGCACAGCGGTGAAGCCCTTTCAACGGGCGACGTGAGGCCCATGCCCTACACATCCTTGGCGCGCAGTGGAGCCATATGAGGTGGCAGCCGATCGTTGGGCCACGTGGCCTAGTCCACTGACAGCCAGGACAGGCAGGTCAAACCTCATGATCACGGGCCACTTCCCGCTTCGGCGGCCGTGCTCGAAGGCTCCCGCCGCCCGGGGTATAAAAGAACCCTTCTCTTCGAAGACAAAAGGCGAGGAAGAGGACAGAGGGAGGGAGATACACAGACGAACATACAGAGGGGGAGAGGCTCCGACAGTAGAAGACACACACACAGGAGAAAGAGGAAAAGGGAGAAGAGAAGAAGGGACCCTTCCGGCCTGAGCTCCGTCGGACGGCCACCGGGAAGAAACAAGAGTAAGAGGGAGAGAGAGCTTGTTGTATTGGGGAGAGGGTTGGGAATGATAGCCTATCTTAGGCCCCAATGTTTTCTTCCATCTTGTATTTCATTCCTCCTCTCGTTCTTCGTCTCGGAGTCTTTTCCTTTTGTCCATGGCCTCATTTGGGCATTGTCTCTTGTAATATGCATGTAGGGATACGGTGCTTGGCATCCCACGAATAGAAACAATCGCCCTCCTTGGGGCTTTTCATGTTATTTCCATTAGTTTGATCCTCACTTCATAGTGCATGTAGTGTGTTACCCGTTTCCTCCGTTCCTTCGGTTTCTCTTGAGCCACCACATCAACGTGACGCCTCCCCTTCAAAGTCTGGCTTTGGGGGGTCCTTCATTCATTTCCAATAACCCTTCCCCCTTTTTTGGGACAATCTGCAAGCCCACACACACTTGGCCCTTTTAATCCTTCAGCGATGCATCCCTTTGGCCCCCGAGCGGTACACCCCCAAGTGCCCTCAGCGGCACACCCCATCTGCCCTTAGCGGCACACACCCAAGTGCCCTCAGCGGCACACCCCACCTGCCCTCAGCGGCACACCCCGTCTGCCCTCAGCGGCACGCCCCTTGAACCTTCAGCGGCACACCCCTAGCTGGCCCCAGTGGTACACTCTTCTGGCCTTCAGCGGTACACCTGCTGGCCAAGCCCGAGCCCGTTGTTTTCCCTCGTGTTTTCCGAGGTTCTTTAAAGGTGTTGCTCCCCCGGGGGCCCACTTCCAGTTGTCGGGTTCCGTCACTCCATGTGGGCGCGTTCCCTTTATCTCCCTTACGCCCTAGGTCAAGGGGAGATGCTGCCGAATTTTCTGTGAGGAATTAATAAACAATTAAAAGAGGCAAAAGGAAGCAATAAACAAGCAAGACAATTGACGAAGCCTTCCAACCTATCAAATCACTGCCGGCATCACGATGAGAACCGGACCGAGCTAACTAACCACCCGGCAGCCCGAGCATCCGACCCACAAGAAAAGAGACCGAACCGAACAAAGAGAACAAACACGGGAGGAACTTTGTATAAACTACACGAAAGTTAAGAAAAGAAGAAAAGAAAAGCCTTAAAACAAATAGTTGAAAACTGATCGAGCCTCCACCCTCATTGACCTTCAGCGGTACGCCTCATTGACCTTCAGCGGTACGCCCCATTGACCTTCAGCGGTACGCCCCATTGGCCTTCAGCGGCACACCCTCATTGACCTTCAGCGGTACGCCCCATTGACCTTCAGCGGTACGCCCCATTGGCCTTCAGCGGCACACCCTCATTGACCTTCAGCGGTACGCCCCATTGACCTCCAGCGGTACGCCTGTTTCAGCCCCCAGCGGTACGCCCCTTTGGCCTTCAGCGGTACGCCCCATTGGCCTTCAGCGGCACACCCTCAAGCCTCCAGCGGTACACCTTGTTTCCTTCGCCGGCACACTACACGCATGCATGTATGTACATCACGACAAGGGCATTAACAATAGCAAATAAATCAATAAAAATTACGCTAATTAAAGGACTCCGAATGCCCAATATTAATCACGATAAAAGAGGTGGGAGGGATAATAATAAATAAATAGTAATAATAAGAATAATCATGAATAAAAGAAGAGAAATCATCCCGATCAAAGGCACGAACAAACGGTAAACATCGAATCAGAAATCCCAGAAGATATAACTAAGAAAGCCCCAGATAAAAGACGCTAACATCCATACTGCAGCCCTCTCTCTCTCCGGGACCCGGGGCAAAAGAGAATAACGACGCTGCCCTTTCAGGTCAAGCCTGAGTCTCGGGAATTCCCCCGACATGGCCGGGCTTTGATCTAACCTCGGGCCGACACCCTAATCGGACCGGATTTGTTTTCTCGTTCCGGATACCTTCCGAATCTTCATTAAAAAATTGCCGCATGCTCGGCAGACATTTGAAGGGATCTACCTCGGTTTTCTCATTGTGATTCCGCCGCGGACCTGTGTCCGAATGCGAAAAGGTCTACGAGCGGCCGACATGGCCGACAGTTTATGGCCTTAATACAACTTTCAGTGTGACCCATCCCTATCTCTCTCGCATAATTAGTGTTACTCCTTTCGGCCGCGGGGCCTCTAATTTCGGCAATTAATCAAGGGTATTCCCTCGTATGAGGGATGTAAATGACGTCGTGACCTTTATGGCGCGATGGGATTCGGTCTCGACACGAACCCCACAATCGTCTGACGAAGTCAGATCGAGCGCACCATGGGCTCTTCGGAGCCCGAATAAATCGTCACCTCGGTGACTGGCACGCCCACGCACTTAATAAACCAACAAATGAATAAAATGATTGTTAAACGAAAAGTGCGTCCACATAACTCTTTCCTTTCGGACAACTTCGGATCAAATCTCGAGCATTTACATTCCACGGCCCCTTTTGTGGATTCATACTTTTGCTTTGAGGGGTTCCGTTTATCGGAACAGGCACGGTCACGACCAGGCTTTTCTCTTGATTTTGATTTTGTATTTCTTTTTGTGAGGGAGATATAGTCGTTTGACGTTTGTGGGCTCCCTTTTCGTATGCCTGCGGGGACACTGCCCTCTTCTCGTGCTCTGATCGATGCTCGAGGAAATGGATCCTACTTTTACCTTTGGGGTTTGAGTTTCGGTTTCTCATGCTCAGCGTTTTAAGGGCGCCGACTGTCTCATTTGGTTGAAGAGGAAAGAATAAAGATTACAGCTTCTGGAGATCTTCTGGGCGGGGCCCCACAGTAGGTGATGCTACCGACTTTTTTTTTCAATAAAATACATAAGTGAGCACATGTTAGCTTCCTTCGAGCGAGCATAGGCCGACGTGGCCGGACAGGGATCTCCACGGTTCTGGCAAACTAAGACCCGGTGCCTACCAAGCCTTAATGGGCCCTATCCTAACATGAAGGTTAGATGCAGTGACTTGACTATATGGTGACCACCAGGCATTGGCATTTTGAATTTTCCATATTCTTAGTGGTTTTCAATATTTCTTTTTTTTGATGTTTTTATCTTTTCATCATTTTTTTTGTTTTGTGCTACGGGTAGTATTTCTTAAGATAAAGCCCATTCCAAGGGTGGGATAACTCGGTCCCTTCGGCGTTGACTAGCTTGTAGGCATTGCTAGGGTACACGGCTTGAATTACAAATGGTCCTTCCCAATTGGGTTGGAGCTTAGAACGCGGCCCTCCAGATTTGACAAAAATTCTTTTTACGACCATCTCACCGACTTTGAATTTTCTCTCAACGACTTTCTTTTGGTAAAAGCGAGTGAGTCTATTTTGATACACACGCACGTGTTCGGCAGCGGCCAGCCGCTTCTCATCCAAGAGTTCCAACTGGGCGAGGAGTGAATTACGACGATCGTCGAGGGGAAATTCCTCGTCCAATTGTACCCTGAGAGAAGGGATCAGAGTCTAGTACGGGACTACCGCTTCCATACCATAAGTAAGGGCAAATGGAGTCTGCCCGGTGGGGGTACGGATTGAAGTGCGATAGGCCCATAGGGCTTCGATAAATTTTTCTGGCCAGTCTGAAAACTTACTAGACTCGCAGGTTTTTTTGATGATTTTGAGCAATGTTTTATTGGTGGCCTCCGCTTGGCCGTTACCTTGTGGGTAATAAGGCGATGAATGATGCAATGCAATTGCGTACCTTTTGCAGAGGTCCTGTAGGTCCTGAGAAATGAACTGTGGCCCATTGTCGGTGACGATCGTGCTTGGGACGCCGAATCTGGCGAGGATGTTCTTCATGATGAACTTGCAGACTGTTGATGCCTTGATTTCCGCATAAGCTTCGGCTTCGGCCCATTTGGTGAAGTATTCCGTCGTAGTAAGGATGAAAGATTTCTGCTTGGTGAGGGAATTGGGATCACCTAGGGGACCAATGATGTCGAATGCCCACATGGAGAAAGGCCATGGGGAGGATATTGGATGAAGTGAGGAAGATGGTGAATGGATTTTATCGGCGTGAAGTTGACACTTGACACACCTACGGACATAGACAGCACAATCCTCTTCCATAGTGGGCCAGCAAAAGCCTTGCCGAATGATCTTTTTGGCGAGCATCTGACTATTCACGTGGCCACCGCACACACCCGAGTGCGTCTCCTCTACACATTTCCAAACCTCATCGTCACCAAGACATCTTAACAGAATACCAGTAAGGCTCCTCCTATAGAGTAGACCTCCAACCAATGTGTATTTCTGAGCCACCCTTCTTATGGCTTTCTTGTCCTCTGTGGTGGCCCCTTCAGGATAAGACTGATCTTGGCAGTATTTGACGATTTCATAGAACCATGGTTTCTCTTCATCAGCAGTTCTTCTTCAGCCTCTGCCAACATGATCTCCCTCTTCTCAAGGATATCTTCCTGCAGGATCTTTCTTGCTATCCTGTCTTTGATATTTACGTAGGAAGCATCATCGATTGCAGGGGCGTGAAGTTTGTAGATGGAAATGGACTTAAACCATCTTCCTAGAGGGAACCTTATGGATGATGCCAACGAGGTGAGGGCATCGGCGAGAATATTCTGATGACGAGGGACATGAACAAAGATCAGTTTGGCGAACAGTTTGGCAAAGGCAGCAGTGAGTTCTTGGTATGGCTTGAGTTTGGGATCGCGAGTGCGATATTTAGTGAGCACCTGGCGAAGGATGAGTTGACTATCACCTACGACTCGTAACTCAGTGATACGAAAAGAATGAGCGAGTTCTAGGCCTGCTAGAAGAGCTTCATATTCGGCTATATTGTTGGTAACTGGAAATTTGAGTTGGTATGCCAATGGGAATGTGAGGCCTTCAGGCGACAGGAGGGCGATGCCGATTCCTCTCCCTTGAGAATTCAGAGCTCCATCAAAATATAGCGTCCACATTGGCTCCTCTGATTGGTTGACGGACATTAGTTCCTCATCTGGAAACTCTGATTGGACGGGATCAAACTTGGGAAGAGGATGGTGAGCGAGATGCTCGGCTATGGCATAGCCTTTAATCGCCTTTTACTGGATGTAGGTGATGTCGAACTGAGAGAGAAAACTTTGCCAGCGTGCTAGCCTATCCGTAAGGACGGATTTCTCCAGAAGGAATTTGATAGGATTCATTCGAGCAATCAAATGGACCTCATGAGCCAAGAAGTAGTGCTTCAATTTCTGCACTACCTAAACGAGGGCAGCACAGGTTTTCTCCATGACGGTGTACTTCTGCTCACAGGGATTGAGAAGTTTGGACAAGTAATAGGTTGCCCGTTCCTTGCCTTCTTCATCAGCTTGTGCGAGGACGGCTCCCACGGAGTCATCCAAGACTGAGACGTAAAGGATCAGAGGTTTTTCTGGTTTAGGTGGAATGAGAACGGGTGGACTAGCCAGATATTCCTTCAACCCTTCAAAAGCTTTCTGACATTTAGAATTCCAGTGGAATTCTACTCCTGGCTTAGTCAACTCGTAGAGAGGTCTACACCTTTGTGAATGTTGGGACACAAACCGACGAATAAACTGCAACCTCCCAATTAAACCTTGGACTTCCCTCAAATTCTTGGGAGGCGACATATCCCTGATGGCCTTGGCTTTGTCGGGATCTATCTCGATCCCTCTTTTACTCACAATGAACCCCAGCAATTTACCCAATGATACACTAAACACACACTTTTTTGGGTTCATTTTCAATTGGAACTCCCTTGACCTCTGCAAGACTTTAGCCAAAACTTCTGGATGTTCCATCCTGGTCCTTGACTTCACCAATAAGTCATCCACATACACTTCCAGATATATGTGCATCATGTCATGAAATATGGCCATCATCGCTCTTTGGTAAGTAGCTCCAGCATTCTTTAATCCGAACGGCATGACCACGTAACAATATGTTCCCCAAGGGGTAGTGAATGACGTCTTTTCCTGATCCTCTTCTGCCAAACGAATTTGATTGTATCCTGAAAATCCATCCATGAATGAGAGGGTTTCGTAGCCTGCCGTGTTATTAATCAACACATCAATGTGAGGTAAGGGAAAATCGTCTTTTGGACACGCGCGGTTAAGGTCCCGGAAGTCGATGCAAATCCTGACTTTCCCATCTTTTTTCATGACCGGGACAATATTCGCCACCCATTGAGGATAAAGAACGACTCTAATGAACCTGGCTTTGTGGAGCTTATCAACCTCTTCTTTCATTTTCAAAGCCATTTGAGGGTGGAAACGCCTTAACCTTTGTTTTACCGAGACGGACCCTGGTTTTAGGGTTAAACGGTGTTCGACCAAGGTTGAATCTAGCCCCGGCATATCCTCGTAGCTCCATGCAAACGTGTCCTTATATTCCTTGAGAACTTTAATTAATGCCTCTTCTTCAGAGGGTGGTAGGTTGTCACTTATGAGGATGATCCTAGGGTCTTCCTCAGTTCCCAAGTTGACTTCTTTGGTGGATTCTTCTACGGCGGTTGACGGCTCGTCGAATCTCCTCATTCCACTAGCATATGCGCCTGCCGCATCCTCATATTCTTCACCCTCATCTTCAGTGGGGCATTCTTCATCCATGATCTCGTAGACTCCATACCCTTCATCAAATGCACAGTCGCCCTCACATTCTATTTCCGGTAGCTGGATGGGATTTTATAACAACTGGGGGATGGCAAGAAGGGCTTGACACCTGGCGGCTAAATCCAGAAGGAATCGACGAGGGATCTGCCTACCCTTGGATTTCTTCCTAGGTACCACCCTTGACCTATCATTCCTAGATTGACTGACAATATTTACAGAAGAAGAGGAAGACGAAGAGGATGGTGTAGAATGTACAGGAGAAGACCCCTCAGAGGAGGGGTAGAAAAGGTCGCTCATCGGACCTTGGACGGGTGGTCCGCAGGGCGGGACGCACCCGTGGGAGATTTAGGAGGTTTCCTCAACGAAGATGTGTTGTTGGGGAGTTTAAAAATTGACGTTTTTTTTTTCGTTTTCATTTTTGATGACAAAACAGTGAAAAGAAATCGGAGGAGAAAGAAAAGTGATTATGGCTAGAGGATTGGGAGGCTTGTAGAGCAGATCATGATTGAAAGCCTGGCGTGGGTTGAGAAGCCCGCGTAGTTATGTAAGCAGAGAAGGGGACCTGGGAAGATCATCAGATAATTATCTGGCCCAGGAAGAAGATATCAGCAAAGGCTGAGACGAGTGGATGGAGAAGATGGCGGCTAATGAGCCGTCGACGGCAATGTTGAGGACGGATGAAGATCCGTCGATGGCAGGGTCCTTCTGGCGAGGACGAGGATAGTTTGGAACCTTGGCAAGAGTGGTAATATTCTCTGGTATTCCGGAGATCGATGGTGGTCCTTCAAGCTATGGAGACGAGAACATCCTTTCCAGTGCAACGGAAATGTCCCGTATGTCGAACCATTTGTTCCACTCGCATTCCGGATCTTTGATCTTGCCTCTTTTGGTGATCCTCGGACATTTTTCAGCCAAATATACAGCATGTGATCCCCCATATGCTTCTCGTGGGTAATCTCCCATCTGAACAACGGGCCCTCTGTTGAAGTGGTTTGATAGAGTCCATGTGAGGGGCTTCCAATCCGCCTTGAACGGTCCTTTGAAGCCTATGCCAAACCTACGGTTCGGCCTAATTTCCTTTGGCGGTTTGAGCATACCCTGTAATTGTGCGCCCAGACCTTTACCCTGTTGATAGCCGATGTTCCTCATAATTTTCCAACCTTTGGAGTGAAAAGGGAGACATGATGTTGCGGTTGTCCTGATTGGCTCCTTTGGTGCTAGTGGAACGTGAGATAGATCACGCACGTCCAGCAATGACAATATGGGCCGATGAGATGGCCACACAGAGGGCAGAGAGGTGTTGATAGCATCGACTGTGTGAAGGACAGGTGTACTGACCACTTTAATAATCCTCCCATTGTAAGGAAACTTCAGGCACTGATGGTTGGTGGAAGGCACAGCGTCCATGGCTTCGATGTAAGGGCGACCCAGTATAGCCTTGAATGTGGGGTCCATGTCGAGGACATGGAATTCCGTGGGAATTGACATGGGGCCTAGTTCTGCCTTCAGAATAATCATCCCCTGTGGCGGCCTTTTGCTATTGTCATAAGCCGTGACCGTGATCGAGGAAGGTCTTATTTGTCCCTCGTTGACCCCACACAACTGAAGGGTGTCCATGGAGATCACATTTATGGACGCACCCGTGTCCACAAGACACGGGTTTATGGATACCCCATTAATTTTTATTGAAATGCACAATGCATATTTCCGAGCTTCCTTGGGAGCGAGCTCGTAGTTGTGGAACATGATGGCCGGTTGTGTGTCTGTTGGGGTCAGGACGGTCGAAATCTTCTCCACGGGGAGGTCCTCATTAACCATGACTTTTTGAAGGTATTCCATCAAGGCCGTCTGGTGGGATGTGGATCTTTGAAGTAGCTCCAGGATGGAGATCCGAGCAGGTGTCTTGTCCAAGTGTTTCAATAGATCATACTGTGTTCCAGGGATAGCTCTTTCTGGTTGTTCTCCATCATCCTTCTCTGGCTGAGATTGCTCAGGATTCTGACTGTTGTGGGGGAAAACCCTGTGGAAAATCCTTCCACTCCGGAGCACCATTGCCTGAGGCTTTTGTACCTCTGTGGGGGTAGCAGTGGGTTTTAACAGGGATTTGAGGGGTAGTGGTGGAGGAATGGTTGATGAAGCAGGGGTGATGACGGGAGCAGGGATTCTGATGAGGGGTTTGTTAGGTGGAGGCATGGTGGAGGTAGAGGGGATATCACGCGGATTATGAAGGATAAGGGGTCTAGAAGGTGGAGGTGGAGACGAAGTAGAAGTGGGTAGGGCTTGAAGCGGGTAATGATTTTGAGGTGGATGATGGGTAATGAGTGATTTTGAAGGCATTAGTGGTGATACGGTGGAGAAAGACGGGGTTATGTATGGTTGACAGATGATAAGGGGTTTAGAAGGCGTAGGGGTAAATGTGGTAGAGGTGGATGGTAAAGTGAGGGAGTGGGAGAAGATGAGAGGGTGTGAAGGCATAGTGGAGAGTGTCGGTTGATAGGGGATCAGGGTACGGATGAGAGGGCGTAATGGTAGTGGAAATGGTGAAGGCGATACTGACGCGGGTTGATGAGAGAGAGGTGCTACCCGGGCAAGGCAAGGGTGTTGCGTGATGATAGGATTGGTGGTAGAAAGAATGGAGGTACTTTCCTAGTGCCACACCTGCTCTCGCCCGACTTCCGGGAAGGAGGAGATGGGGTTAACCTGATGATTGCGCTGTTGGTGCTCCGGTAATGGATTCTGGATTATGTCCATGTCAGGCTGTTGTTGTGGGGCCTGCTGAGGCTGTTGTTGTTGTTGTTGTGGTTGCTGCTGCTGCTACTGTTGTAACTGCTGCTTTGGCCTATGAGGAGATCTCCTAGCCTTAAGAGCGGCGACGTATCGTCTCATTTCATCCCAATCTATTTGATGTTCATCATTCATATCGTGGATGTAATATTTGAAATGGAAGCAGTAATCTACTGTGTGTCCTGGCTGCCTGTGGTAGACGCAGTATTTGGAGGTATCAACATTTGGGGGCCACACGGGCCTTTCTCTGGGTAGGGCGAGTTGGTTTGATGCCATGAGGGCATTAAAAATGTCTGCTAAGGTTTCTGGCAATGGTGGATAGTAGGCTCTCTTGGGACCGAGCGGCCTCCTTTGTTGTTGTTGGGGACCATAGTTCCCCGGGGGTGGAACTTGGTTGTACTGAAGCGGTGGTTATTGTTGCTGAGGTTGTGGTTGTTGTTGCTGGGGTTGACGTAATGGAGGCATATTATCCTGGGGTGGATTATTTTGGGGTGGAGGACGAAGAGGGAAAGGACCTGGTTGGAGGGGAAGTCGGGGCATTTGTGGAGGCCTTGGGTTGACTGCATAGTTGGCATTGTTGACCGCACCCACTTGCTCATTTGTCACGACCCCTTCTGTGGCTCCGCCCGGGACACCAGCGCCTGTCTTTCTGACTACTTTGGGCTTCGGCGACTCAAACATGTTCATAATGGGGGAGTCTTTTAACTGGGTTTGGATGTACCGGGCTCTTTCATAGAGTTCCTCCATTGTAGTAAGTTTATTCATGACCAGGACATGTCTGAATTGTGGGGTTGCATTAGACACAATCATCTTCACTTGTTCGGGCTCGGAGAGGGTATCCCTTATTCTTTCCGCCAGAGACCTCCATCTATCAGCATAGCGGACAAAATCCTCGTCGGGCTTCATCTTTTCGGCCACTAGGTCGGTAATGGAGAGTGAGGGACCGACCCTATCCCTATATTTCTACAAGAACCTTCTCTGGACTATTTCAAAATTCTCGGCCTCGCGGGGCTCCAAAAAATAGAACCACTCTAGCGCGGGACCATCCAATGATCTCCGAAAGAGGTATGCCAGGGACTTCTAATCGTTTTGCCAATAGGAGGATTCATACATGAAATCCTTGAGGTGAATGAAGGGGTTGCCAGTACCATTGTATCTGCGGTACGTGGGCATTTCGGAGGGAGGAAGATGAATGACGGGAAGGATTGGCAAAGCAACCTCCGGGGTGGCTTTCACGTCCACCATCCTTCTCAGATTTTGAAACTGCTCGTCCATACGATTGAACCTATTGAGGAGCGATTGGGCGAGCTCCTCTGGAGGTGAAGGTGGCACTTGCCACTGGGGGAGAAACTGTCTCCCGGAGACTTGAGGGGGGAACCTAGAATGAGAGGGAGCCGTCGGACCGCCGACAGTTGGCCCTGGCTGAAGCGGTGTGTGGGGAACAACGGGAGTTTGAGATTGTGACGGGTACTGGAATGAGGGTGGTTGTTGGCTCGCTTGTCCTTGAAGCGAGGGAGACTGGATGGCTTACGCCAATGAAGGAGATGGAATGGCCTGCACGGACTCTTGGAGAGGTGCGATGGCCGGAGTTGATTCCTGGGGCGTGGGGGAAACATATTTCCCCTTCAGAATGGCCTGGAAGGCCCGGACCTGTTCATAGGTAAGCTCCGTGTTGGCGAGGACGCCCAGTAAGGAAGAGATATCCTGCGGTGGGGATGTGTCCCCGGCAATAACCTGCACCTCATGCGAGGGCTCATGAGAAGGACCCGAGTCCATAGCATAGACTCGCGGGTCGGCTGACAAACCACGACTAGGGTGGTTCTCCTCAAAAGACTCGTGAGCCATGCTCACAGTTTTCCCAGAACGCAAAAACATACACTAGCAAGCAGGTAGCAGAGATTATCAAACAAGTGGATGCCTTTACGCCTTTTTTTATGTTTTGATTTTGATGATTTTTTTTGTGTTTTTAGCGAGATCCGAAGTTCACACAAAATAGGGACCCTAGTTTATTTTTGTTTCACCGCCGTGTCAGCTAGGGTCTCTCGTCTCACCACGAATGAAATGACTAACTCTGGGGAACTTCAATGGTACAACCGGCCCAGTGAACGAAGAGGAGATTCTTCGATGTCGGGGACTTACGGAGGTCCCAGTGGAGGAGATTCTAGTCCGTTGAGAGGAATTCTCAAACGGAGAGTCCTTCCTTCACCGGGAAAGGGTGATCCTTAAAAAAATGAAAAAGGATATAAAAGAGGGATGGATGTATGCAATGGAATGCTGACAGAGATATGGAGTGGAAAAACAACAGAAATAACAGACATATAATAAACAAACAACCAATCACAACTGACAATGCTGCCGTGAGCACAACGGGGGCGCGCGCGGGCGCCAAGGTGGAGAGGCACGGATGGTGCCGAACTTGCAAGGGTAGCCGAAAGGAAGCAGTAGATGTCCCACTATTATCGCCAATCTGTGAGCGACGTCACGCGGTTCGGGGTGCGAAGAGGACACTGAGCGCGTGGGCTCCTCTTTTGTTTGCTGCAACACAGAAATAAGAGAAAAGAGAAGGGGCCACCACGGGAGATTGCTCCGGCGGGGCGAGCGGGACAAATGTAATATAGCAAGATATGGGAGTTAAACGGCCATAGCGAGAAGTGACTCGCCGCGGCCTCGGGGGGACGGGAATGGTGCAGAAATTAAATAGCAAGAATTGAAACGGCCATTGAGGAAGTGACTCGCCGCGGCCTCGAGAATATGAGCAGATAAGAATATAACAAAATATAAGGAGAATATAAAGAGCGGGAATTTAAACGGCCATTGGGGAAGTGACTCGCCGTGGCCTCGAGAATATGAATAGATAATAGTATCACAGAATATAAAGAGAATATAAGAGTGGGAATTTAAACGGCCATTGGGGAAGTGACTCGCCGTGGCCTCGAGAACATGAATAAATAAGGATATAACATATAAGAACGGGAATTTAAACGGTCATTGGGGAAGTGACTCGCCGCGGCCTCGAGAACATGAATAGATAAGGATATAACATATAAGAACGGGAATTTAAACGGCCATTGGGGAAGTGACTCGCCGCGGCCTCGAGAACATGAATAGATAAGAATATAACATATAAGAACGGGAATTTAAACGGCCATTGGGGAAGTGACTCGCCGCGGCCTCGAGAACAAGATGTGATCGCCAGGGGCCAAAAGACCCCAAAATAAAGAAAGTGATCGCGCCTACCTCAAGAGCGGGAGATGGCGGGTTGCTTCTTCCTCCCCCTTCGGCCGGCGGACGGAGAGGGCTTTCCTTGGTTACCCTTACAAAATAGTAGACAATAACGAACGGAATAAGAAAATGGCAGTGTAGTAACAATTCCTTGCAATAAAAGTAACGAGATCGTGACCTGACACACACCTGGTTGGTGTGGTTTTAAACCCCTCTCGGACTCGAGTAGGAGGAAAATGCGATGATGAATGCAAGAAGTATGCAAGAGACGGCGCCCTTATGTAGGGGGATAGAGGATGTAGTATGATGAATGTAAAGAACTATGGAGAAAAAGGGGAAGGAAAGGCTTATTGGATGAGCCGAGGGCGAGATCCGGCGGAGCTCCGGCAACGTAGGGACGACGTGGAAGCGTGGTGGATGAAGACGACCTTCCTCTCGCGAGCGTGGGCACCCGAGAAGCCGGCAGAACCTCCACCTACAAAAGACCCCACGGGTTAGAAATGACTCCGGTAGCCTCTGGGCTCCGACAGCCTATCGGATCTCTTAGAAGCTCCCCCAGAACTGAGGGGGTGGGCCTCTATTTATAGGGCTCCGGAGGGTGGAGGCGTCCAGGACCCTGGACACCTCCATCAGGGCCGAATAAATATTTTATTCTATTTTTATTCATTTTTTTGGAATATTTTTGTGGAGGCGTCCAGGGCCCCGGACGCCTCCAACAGGTCCACCGAATACCACCGACGGCCGCACGCGGTTTGGCACAACGCGTGGTTTTGTGAGTGGCGCCCCGTGATTCAGAAATGGGCGCGTCCAGCTGGCTGGACGTCTTCATAATTTAGATTTTTCACACATGACATACCGTCGTTCGGTGGCCGGCGCCCGTGAGGGAGTTGATGGAGGCGTCCAGGGGCCTGGACGCCTCCATAAATATATTATGTTTATTTTTGTGTTTTATTTTTTATGCCAAAGCTGGCATTTTAATTTTTTATATTTGTTTTTATGGAGGCGTCCAGGGGCCTGGACGCCTCCATTAATATATTATTTTTTATTTGATTTTGTTCTTCGAAAAATAAATTAAAAAGAAATTAAAAGAATGGGGGCGTCCAGGGGCCTGGACGCCCCCATAAAGACCCACCCGGGTCCTCAGTTCAGGCGTTGGCGGCCGCCCGGCAGACACCCTTCTTGGTTCCGGAACCTCCTGATGCGTCTGACTAGTGTTGATGCCGTCCGAATGCCGTGACGAGACGATTCCGGATGCCGAAAAGGGTGGAAGAAGACTCAAGAAAAGGAAGCACTCAAGTGATTCAAAACGCGTAAGCCGTCGCGGGGCGTTGTATAGTGATATGAGACTTTCTCAAGAGACGTCAGGAATAGTGTCACGCCCCGAGCGCGGAAGATACCCGGAGATGCGCGACGTGTCTATATCAATCATGTCAATCAGAGTGGTCGTGTATTCGACACGAAGATAGAGATGCGCAAAATAGCAAGATAACCCAATCCTTTATTTCATAATGGATAGACTATTACAAATCCAATACTCTGTTTAATAAAAAGAAAAGTACATAGTTGACTCGAGAAAACTATAGAAATAACTAGACGACACTTGTAGAAGCTCTATCACTTTCACTCTTGACCATTCCCATCCGATTGACTTCCATCGTCGTCGGACTTACCTGAAAAGTACAAAGGGACAAACGGAATGAGCGAACACTCAGTAGGAAATTATATCTCAAGTACTAGCAAGGGGTTTAAGTAATTACATTTTCATGAATGCAATAAAGCTATGCATGCTCGCATAAAACGACAGGATAGATAGAATGTAGTATCAAGGAAATAAGATGAACTTATCATGAACTTTCAACAAGATAACAAGTTTATTCAAGATATTCAAGCAAGTACATTTAACAAGTCATGTCAAGAACTTTGGCTATCATGTATCAAGCAAGTAAATTACCCTTTTTCGGGCTACGCATTTCATTTCATGTCAAGTACGAGTCAAGTACAAGATGTGTGTGGAATGTCCAATCAAGCAAGTCAAGTACTCGGTATAATGCCAGATACCTTATCATTTTAACTCCCATGGGCACAAGTACTTTCGGGTGCTCCTCCCAGGACCAGATCGGGCCCTATATGCGCAGGCATTTATCATGTGTTTTGACATCCACTCTTGTTTATATAGCCAATATAGAATTTCAATAATCAAGCTTGTAGATACGTATGACAACATTGATAGAATAGAGTCCAAAAATATGACAAAGGACATAGAATGGCGATAATAACGGTATAATCACGAGTTCGATAAAACTAGGTAGAATATGGTTCCCTTAACTTAGGTACCATGATAAATCGATATGGACATTCTTTATATAGAATTGAGGTCCATATGAACATAAGATCAAGCAAGATACCCTCATTCTTATCATAGAATTGGGGTTTACAAGAACAACATGATATGGCATGATATCATCATCCCATTAAGAATTTCTTATGATATACTCTTTGTATAATCATAAGGGCCGGTATACCATGTTTCTTTAGATTGACATGGCAAGGATCGTGTAATAGGTTTTTAGGGTACAACCAGCTCAGTCGGCCTTGAGGGAATCCAAGGCTACGAGGAGTCTTACGGAGGTCTCTATGACTAACTCGCTAGTCCAAAGGAACGGAATGTCCAATTGAGAGCTTGTATGTCAATGAGAGTTGAGTGTGATCGATAAATCAACATGAAACGTGGGACTATACTCACGGAATGGAGAATAGTGCCGATATAAATATATATGTATAATATGAAACCATCGGTAATAGAATCAGGATAAATTCAGTTTACAGTAAAATAACGACTTAAGTAAAGTCGTATATTGAATAATTAACGCCTAACAGAAGGGCGTTTACATATATTGCCAATTTGCAGAACTTCCATTATTTCATTAATTTATCAAAAACACGCCTTTCCTGGGGGCGTTTCTTCAAAGTTGACGACTGCAAAGCAGGCGTCTCATCATTTACATATTCGACAGGATATAATTATTCTCAGAAATTGATCAAAAACGCGCCCTTGGAAGGGGCGTTACTTCTAATTCCATTATACAGAATATGTAAATTTCAGGGTTTTAACAATTACACGCCCTATGAAGGGGCGTTACTTTTAAATTTACGCCTTATATTCAGGCGTTAGTCCAGTGAGAGACGACCTAGTCTAGGTCGTGAATTCAAGAAATACCATGATTTTTCATGGGCAGTAATAATTTCAGGATAATAGAATTCATGGAGAACGAATGTATGGTCACGGCAATAAAATTAGCAAGTTTGAAGACATGTGATCATGCATTATTGTAGGATCATTATTTCATAGATACTCAATTCTTAGCATGGGTGATTAATGATGAAATGAAATTAACGCCTTTGTGCAGGGCGTCAAATCCAAAATTGACGACCTTGGCAGGGTCGTGACTTGTAAAGTAGCGCCCTAGTCTGGGGCGTGTATTTCATAATCACGCCCTTTATAAGGACGTTTCTTTCAAGAAATTAACAGAAAATCGTTCAGAAAGTATAGTAAACCAAACCATGTATATGCATGATGACTATGGTACTGTATCAATTTAGTTTGGGCTACAGTGACTTGAGAAAATCCTACCTTGATTATAGATTTGGAGATGACCGGTGAATAACTTGAGAAGAACACCTTGGACAGGAAGAAGGAAAATTCAGTTGATGAAGATGATGGCGACGATGATCTTCAATCAACCTGTAGGGGAAGAAAGGAGGGAGTATGAAGATATAACCGAAGTTTAGGAAAACGGTTTGAAGAACATTACCTTGTTCTTCGGCAGTGGCTGTGGAGCTTCCTACAAAGCAAAGACAAGGAAGAATTATCAGTTCTTCATGCAGTCGAAACAGAGGGCAAAGGAAAATAAGAAGAACATACGTCCTTCACTTACCTTGCAGCAGCAGAACGATCAAATAGGTTTTGGGTTGGATCGAACGGGCTTATTTATAGGATTTTGAAGTCCTAACAAGAGTAGGGTTTGATTGAGGGTAACATATCCCTAATAGAGTCCTTACTCTAATAGACACTTACTAGATTAGGTTAATCTTTCCCCGGATAAGTTCTGGGTTCGATCGGTTCCGAATGGAATTAACGACTTTTGTCAGGGCGTGTATTCTTTAATTAACGCCTTACATCAGGTCGTTTCTTAAAAAGCGCCTTTAAAAGGGGCGTTTCGTGTTTTAAAACACGCCCAAGATAGGGGCGTTTCTTTTACTTACCCATTTGGTCGCGTGAGAACTGACGACCGCACGTGTGGGCGTCCTTTCTTTAGTCACGCCATAGATAGAGGCGTTTCTTTATAAATTAACGCCTTAAGAAGAGGCGTTATTTTCATCTTATTTTATTTCGTCCATTTAACCCTATTCCTTTTATATATATTACTTCTGTAATATATATGTTTTAATTCATTTCAATTATTCATTTATTAGGGTTGCTACACCCTCCCCCACTTAAAAAGAATTTGGTCCCCAAATTCAATATATATATATTTATACACGTGGAGAGTGTAGGACATATACCTCTTAGAATAACTCGGGAAATCGTTTCTTCATAGATTCCTCGGTCTCCCATGTCGCTTCGCGTTCAGGATTCTTATTCCATTGCACCTTGAGCATGGGAATAACCTTATTCCTTAGAGCTCGTATTTCCCGATCTAATATCTTCAAAGGCCTCTGTTCATATGTGAGATCTTTCTGGATCACCAGATCTCCATGCTCAATAATATGTGACGGATCGTGCACATACTTCTTCAACATAGATATGTGAAATACATTGTGTACCTCGGACAACTGAGGAGGCAACGCGATGCGATAAGCAACCTCGCCAACTCTTTCGAGTACCTCAAATGGTCCGATGAATCTTGGCGTAAGCTTGCCCTTAACACCAAATCTTCGTATGCCACGTCCAGGGGATATTTTAAGAAATACATGATCTCCAACCTGGAATTCAAGATCTCTTCTCCTGGTATCAGCATAAGCCTTTTGCCTTGTCTGAGCAACTTGTAATCTTTCTCTGATTACCTGTATCTTCTCAGTTGTATCCCTTACCATGTCTGGACCTAATAGTTGTTTCTCTCCAACTTCATTCCAACATATGGGAGATCGGCAACTTCTTCCGTATAAGGCTTCGAAAGGTGCCATTTGGATACTAGCTTGGTAGCTATTATTATATGCAAATTCAACTAAAGGTAAGTGGTTATGCCAGCTTCCTCCAAAGTCAATAATGCATGCTCTCAGCATATCTTCAACAACTTGATTAGTTCGCTCGGTCTGACCATCCGTTTGTGGGTGAAAAGCAGTACTAAAGTTGAGCCTTGTTCCCAACGAATGTTGTAATCCCTTCCAAAAATGAGAAGTAAAACGGGGATCTCTGTCAGACACGATTGAGACAGGAATTCCATGTATCCTGACTATTTCCTTGATGTACAGTGCAGCTAGCACATCAATTGACCATCGGCTCTTTATTGGCAAGAAATGTGCTGATTTAGTTAATCGGTCAATGATAACCCAGATTCCATCATGTCCTCCTTTAGATCTAGACAAACCCATGATGAAGTCCATACCAATATCCTCCCATTTCCACTTAGGAATATCTAGAGGATGTAGTTTTCCCGCAGGCTTTTGGTGTTCCGCCTTGACCTGTTGGCATGTGAGACAGCGTGATACATAGTCCGCTATTTCTCTTTTCATATTGGGCCACCAAAAGTTCCTCTTTACATCTTGGTACATTTTAGTTGATCCAGGATGAATAGTGTATCTTGATCTGTGAGCTTCATCGAAGATCTTCTTCTTTAATTCCGGACAATCAGGAATACAAGTTCTATCTTTGAACGATAATCTTCCATCAGAAGTTAGTTGAAAATCAGATTGTCCTTCTAATCTGCCTTTGATTTCCACTAATATAGGATCATCATCCTGAAGTGTTTGTATCTCAGATAATAAGTCTGACTGTATGCTTACATGAGATAGTGTGACCAATTTGGATTCCGTGTCCAAGCTTATATTGAGCTCGGAGAATTGTTCAAGTAACTTCCATTCTTGCATCATACAATTTGCTATCATTGCTCTCGGCTTTCGACTAAGGGCGTCAGCAACATAATTACCCTTTCCGGGATGGTATTGTATATTGAAGTCGAAGTCCTTGAGATATTCTAGCCAGCGCCTTTGTCTCATGTTTAGCTCCTTTTGCGAAAATAGATATTTGAGACTTTTGTGATCGGAGTACACAGTAAATTGTACTCCATATAAGTAGTGTCTCCATATCTTTAGGGCAAATACTACCGCGGCCAGTTCTAAGTCATGGACGGGGTAATTCTCCTCGTGCTTCTTCAGTTGACGTGAAGAGTATGCTATGACCTTTCCTTGTTGCATTAGGACACATCCGAGGCCAATGCCAGAAGCATCAGTGTAGACCTCGAATTTCTCTCCTTCTGTTGGTAGAGCTAACACTGGAGCTGTAGTGAGATGATCTTTGAGAGTTTGGAAACTTCTTTCACATTCCTCACTCCATTCATATCGGATCTCCTTACGAGTTAACCTTGTAAGTGGCACGGCGATTTTTGAGAAGTCTTTGATGAATCGCCTGTAATATCCTGCAAGACCTAAGAAACTTCTGATCTCGCTAGCATTGGTTGGTCTTTCCCATTTCCTAACTGCTTCAACCTTTGACGGATCTACAGACAATCCATCCTTGGATATCACATGTCCGAGAAAAGCCACTTCTTCAAGCCAGAATTCGCATTTGCTGAGCTTAGCATATAATTGATTTGTCCTCAAGATTTGTAATGAAATCCTCAAATGCTCTTCATGTTCTTCCTTAGTCTTGGAATATATCAATATATCATCAATGAAGACTACTATGAATTGATCCAAGTAAGGCCTGAATATGCTATTCATTAACTGCATAAAGGCGGCAGGGGCATTTGTTAGTCCAAAAGGCATAACAACAAATTCATAGTGGCCATACCTGCTTCTGAACGCAGTTTTATGAATATCTTCGTCCTTGATCCTCAATTGATGATAACCAGACCTGAGATCAATCTTGGAGAAATATTTGGATCCAGAAATCTGATCAAATAATTCATCGATTCTCGGCAGTGGATACTTGTTCTTGATAGTAAGATGATTCAACTGTCGATAGTCGATACACAATCTCATGGATCCATCCTTCTTCTTTACAAATAAGAATGGTGCTCCCCACGGGGAAGTACTTGGTCTAATGAACCCTTTTTGAATCAATTCCATCAATTGCTTCTTCAATTCTTTCAGTTCTGCAGGGGACATTCTATAGGGTGCCTTTGAAACAGGACCAGCACCAGGGACTAAGTCGATGGTAAAGGCCACATCTCTTTGCGGGGGTAATCCCGGCAATTCTTCCGGAAATACGTCTGGAAATTCTCGCACTACCTGAATGTCCTCTATCTTGGTTTCTTTAGCTTCTTTAATAGTGACAAAAGCAAGGAAGGATACACATCCTTTCTTGACGAGCTTGCTTGCTCGAAGAGCCGAAATAAGAGGGGATTTGCTTCGACTCTTAGGGCTAGTATAAGTCAGTTCTGGAAATTCCTTGAAAATAATCTTGCTATCACGGCAATCAACCGTTGCCTGGTATTTGGATAACCAATCTGCTCCTAGTATAACATCATACTCTTTTAGATCTAAGCAGATAAGATCAATAGGAAAATTCTTTCCTCGAACCAGTACCTCACAGTTTTGGTAATGATGTGTGATATCCGTTTCATTTCCGAGAGGAGTAGACAATATTAATTTCATCCATTATGGTTCTAGAGGTAATGGGTCAGCAAACTTCTTGGAAATAATGGAATGCGATGCACCCGTATCAAATAAAACATGTGCATATTTGGAACAAATCTTTAATGTACCTTCCACCAATCCGCCTTCTTCTTCTGGTTCGGTCTCTTGGATTGCATGAAGACGCGCGTTCCTTGTCACTGGGCGTTTACCCTCACCGGCTTGGTCATTCATTAATGGACAATCGGGAATCCGATGTTCACGACTCCCACAACGGAGACATGCTCCTAATTTCCTCCAGCATTCTTCTGTTTTGTGACCAGCCTTGTCACAATGCTTGCATACTACGTTTGAAGGTGTAGTGGTGATAGAGAAAGGCTTGGATTTCTTGAACTTCTGATCTTGAGAGGAAGAACCTCCATTATTGGGCCTCTTCTTAAAGTTGGGTTTGAAAGAACCCGAACTTGTGACTTGCTCCTTTTTGTCCTTCCCACGGATCCTATCAGATAGTTCCGTGGCATCTTCAAGCAACTGAGCTCGGCGCACTATTTCAGAATAAACTTGGATATCCATAGGCGCCAGTTGCGTAATGTAGTGGGGCCTAAGCCCATTAAGGAATCGACGGGCTTTCATCTTTTCCGTGCTAATTAAATGCTTAGCATATCTAGACAGTCTAGAGAACTGTGCTTCATAATCAGCCACCGATAAAGATCTTTGCTTTAATGCGGCAAACTCGGCGGCCTTCTTTTCCTGGACTCGGTCCGAGAAATATTTAGCATTGAAGTATTCCACGAATTCTTCCCATGTTACTTGAGTAGGATCTATGGTTGCTTCAATCGACTCCCACCAGCATCTAGCATCCTTTTCTAACTGGAAAGTAGCTAACAGAACTTTGTCCTGATCCATGCATTGCATAACACGGAATATACGTTCAATCTCCCGAACCCAATGCTCGGCATCGTCTGGATCGGTCGATCCTATGAACTTCGGGGGATTCATATTCTTGAATGCTTGGTGTAAGCTTCCAGCTCGTGGAGCACCACCTTGTGCTACCTGTTGTAGCACTTGGGTCATCCCTTGAAGGGTACGCTGCATGTTGCGCCATTGAGCACGTTCGGCAGCCATTATCCTACAATTCAATAGCTATGTTAGTATTATATCACTATGATCTCATAAAGGACTCATTGATCATTTAACCCTTGGTTCTACCCACTCTCACTTGGTTAAAGGTTTTGAAACCTATCCTTGGACTTGGGTTTCCTAGGAATTGAATACCTTAGGCTCTGATACCACAAAGACTGTCACGCCCCGAGCGCGGAAGATACCCGGAGATGCGCGACGTGTCTATATCAATCATGTCAATCAGAGTGGTCGTGTATTCGACACGAAGACAGAGATGCGCAAAATAGCAAGATAACACAATCCTTTATTTCATAATGGATAGACTATTACAAATCCAATACTCTGTTTAATAAAAAGAAAAGTACATAGTTGACTCGAGAAAACTATAGAAATAACTAGACGACACTTGTAGAAGCTCTATCACTTTCACTCTTGACCATTCCCATCCGATTGACTTCCATCGTCGTCGGACTTACCTGAAAAGTACAAAGGGACAAACGGAATGAGCGAACGCTCAGTAGGAAATTATATCTCAAGTACTAGCAAGGGGTTTAAGTAATTACATTTTCATGAATGCAATAAAGCTATGCATGCTCGCATAAAACGACAGGATAGATAGAATGTAGTATCAAGGAAATAAGATGAACTTATCATGAACTTTCAACAAGATAACAAGTTTATTCAAGATATTCAAGCAAGTACATTTAACAAGTCATGTCAAGAACTTTGGCTATCATGTATCAAGCAAGTAAATTACCCTTTTTCGGGCTACGCATTTCATTTCATGTCAAGTACGAGTCAAGTACAAGATGTGTGTGGAATGTCCAATCAAGCAAGTCAAGTACTCGGTATAATGCCAGATACCTTATCATTTTAACTCCCATGGGCACAAGTACTTTCGGGTGCTCCTCCCAGGACCAGATCGGGCCCTATATGCGCAGGCATTTATCATGTGTTTTGACATCCACTCTTGTTTATATAGCCAATATAGAATTTCAATAATCAAGCTTGTAGATACGTATGACAACATTGATAGAATAGAGTCCAAAAATATGACAAAGGACATAGAATGGCGATAATAACGGTATAATCACGAGTTCGATAAAACTAGGTAGAATATGGTTCCTTTAACTTAGGTACCATGATAAATTGATATGGACATTCTTTATATAGAATTGAGGTCCATATGAACATAAGATCAAGCAAGATACCCTCATTCTTATCATAGAATTGGGGTTTACAAGAACAACATGATATGGCATGATATCATCATCCCATTAAGAATTTCTTATGATATACTCTTTGTATAATCATAAGGGCCGGTATACCATGTTTCTTTAGATTGACATGGCAAGGATCGTGTAATGGGTTTTTAGGGTACAACCAGCTCAGTCGGCCTTGAGGGAATCCAAGGCTACGAGGAGTCTTACGGAGGTCTCTATGACTAACTCGCTAGTCCAAAGGAACGGAATGTCCAATGGAGAGCTTGTATGTCAATGAGAGTTGAGTGTGATCGATAAATCAACATGAAACGTGGGACTATACTCACGGAATGGAGAATAGTGCCGATATAAATATATATGTATAATATGAAACCATCGGTAATAGAATCAGGATAAATTCAGTTTACAGTAAAATAACGACTTAAGTAAAGTCGTATATTGAATAATTAACGCCTAACAGAAGGGCGTTTACATATATTGCCAATTTGCAGAACTTCCATTATTTCATTAATTTATCAAAAACACGCCTTTCCTGGGGGCGTTTCTTCAAAGTTGACGACTGCAAAGCAGGCGTCTCATCATTTACATATTCGACAGGATATAATTATTCTCAGAAATTGATCAAAAACGCGCCCTTGGAAGGGGCGTTACTTCTAATTCCATTATACAGAATATGTAAATTTCAGGGTTTTAACAATTACACGCCCTATGAAGGGGCGTTACTTTTAAATTTACGCCTTATATTCAGGCGTTAGTCCAGTGAGAGACGACCTAGTCTAGGTCGTGAATTCAAGAAATACCATGATTTTTCATGGGCAGTAATAATTTCAGGATAATAGAATTCATGGAGAACGAATGTATGGTCACGACAATAAAATTAGCAAGTTTGAAGACATGTGATCATGCATTATTGTAGGATCATTATTTCATAGATACTCAATTCTTAGCATGGGTGATTAATGATGAAATGAAATTAACGCCTTTGTGCAGGGCGTCAAATCCAAAATTGACGACCTTGGCAGGGTCGTGACTTGTAAAGTAGCGCCCTAGTCTGGGGCGTGTATTTCATAATCACGCCCTTTATAAGGACGTTTCTTTCAAGAAATTAACAGAAAATCGTTCAGAAAGTATAGTAAACCAAACCATGTATATGCATGATGACTATGGTACTGTATCAATTTAGTTTGGGCTACAGTGACTTGAGAAAATCCTACCTTGATTATAGATTTGGAGATGACCGGTGAATAACTTGAGAAGAACACCTTGGACAGGAAGAAGGAAAATTCAGTTGATGAAGATGATGGCGACGATGATCTTCAATCAACCTGTAGGGGAAGAAAGGAGGGAGTATGAAGATATAACCGAAGTTTAGGAAAACGGTTTGAAGAACATTACCTTGTTCTTCGGCAGTGGCTGTGGAGCTTCCTACAAAGCAAAGACAAGGAAGAATTATCAGTTCTTCATGCAGTCGAAACAGAGGGCAAAGGAAAATAAGAAGAACATACGTCCTTCACTTACCTTGCAGCAGCAGAACGATCAAATAGGTTTTGGGTTGGATCGAACGGGCTTATTTATAGGATTTTGAAGTCCTAACAAGAGTAGGGTTTGATTGAGGGTAACATATCCCTAATAGAGTCCTTACTCTAATAGACACTTACTAGATTAGGTTAATCTTTCCCCGGATAAGTTCTGGGTTCGATCGGTTCCGAATGGAATTAACGACTTTTGTCAGGGCGTGTATTCTTTAATCCATGTACAAGAGATACAGGTCAATTTTGATGTACCTCACTGCATGTAGTCTTGGTAGTTTTCATATCTTCACTGTATGTTATTTTATTGGTTTTCCATTCCTCTGTTTGAAACCGAGATTGAATGATGGTTTTAAGTCCTTGTAATACATCTTATTTGATTGATAAATCATGCTTTCAAATGGGTGTTTTCAAAGTGCCTTCATGCATACTTTTCATGGGCGGTTCGGAGTGGCATTGTACTAATGTGAATTTCTTGTAAGTGCAGGCTCTTAAATGTCCACAAATATTGAATTCATGGTAAGCTTCTCTTCTAGTTCTCAATCCATGAATCCATGGTGTTACTCACGGTTCAATCAGTTTTATTATGTCTTTGAATGGGGTTGAATGATGGTTAATTGGCGTTAATGGCTTTGGGCTTTATTCATTGCATAATCTATTTTTCTCTTCTGTCAGAGAAAGTGTCGACTCAAGGAGTCGACACTTTCTAGCCAGCTTGCTGGCTGGACACTATTGGCTGCAAGTGTCAACTCCTAGAGTCGACACTTACAGGCCAGCGGTCTATTTTCTATGGGGGATTTGAACCCGCGACCTCGCTCTGATACCAGTTTACAGGATCATACCCCAACCGTTGCGCTAAAAGCTCGAGCTGGTAGCGAAGGCGGATAATATTTCCTTATCGCATTGCAGAACCCCACACTATCGTGCTGCGGGCGGGCATGAGGGGCTTCGCACATGGACCCCATAATCCATGCGGCAGGATGGGCTACCAACGCACCGATGCCCCACGTGGACCCCATAATTCACGTGGAACAGCAAATCCCTAAGGGAGACGCTGGAAAATCCAACAAGGCTAGCGGACAAGAAGGGGGGGTTGAATTGTCCCCTTGTCGAGATGACATATTTTAAACAAAACTCACACTAAACACAGCGAAAATAAGATTAACTACGTTAATCCGCCCAAACAGAACTAAAGTGAGATTTAGGTTCACTCAGTCTTTCCGATCTCACTCGAACAATCTATGCATTAAACGATTAAGCGTAAACTAAACACAAATAGCAGAGTAGCAAGGTGTAGTGGTGCAGTGAATAAAAATCTACAAGTTGACCTGTGAATGAAGATAGAAGAAATGGACAAACACACATGCATGCCACAAGGAACACATAGATTTTTAGTTGGTTCGGGACCACGACGGGCTCCCTACGTCCACCCCTCACCGAACCCGGTGAGGCTTCACTACCACGCTACGAATCATAGCAAGACGGGGACGAGCCCCAACACCACACACGCTGCGTCTGCAATAAATCACACACACAGGGCCCGGCCCCAACAGGCTGCTTCGGCAGCACACACACACACACAATCGGGGAACTCACCCCGCACAAAAAGCTCACACGGAGACGCAGCTCCGTACACCACACACAAAAGTTCTGATGTTCAAAAATCTAAGAAGGATGTTCAATACATGCGCAAATTCAAAATACATTGAAGAAAGATAGTCAAGATAAACCAAAGAGTGATGAAGAGATATATCATTGATATCTGAAAGGCCTTGAGATGATTCTTCCTGAAGCTTTCAACGGTGGGGGAGTCGATCTTCAAGAGGCACGAAGACGTGCGAACTTCTCCAAAGAGATTCAGCCTCGTCATAGCTTGAGCGCTTAAGAACGGATGAAGATGTGTAGGATTCCAAACAAGATCGCCCCTTCAGGTAAAGAAATCTTGAAGCACATAAGAGGAACTCCCTTCCTCTCCCACCTTCGGCCACACTCTTCTTTCTTCCCCTACAAGAAAAAATAGAATGAGTTAGTTCCACGTGGATAAGCTCAACTTTAAAAACAACTCACACTAAATACATCGGAAACAAGATTAACTACGTTAATCCGCCCAAACAGAACTAAAGTGAGATTTAGGTTCGCTCAACTTTGATTGATCTATAACATTGTGAATTGGTTGAACATGTTTACAGGATCATGCCCCAACCGTTACGCTAAAAGCTCAAGCTTGTAGCGAAGGCAGACCGTATTTCCTTATGACATTGCAGAACCCCACACTATCATGTTGTGGGCGGACATGAGGGGCTTCGCATATGGACCCCATAATCCATGCGGCGGGTTGGGCTGCCAACGCACCGATGCCCCACGTGGACCCCATAATCCACGTGGAACAGTAAATCCCTAAGGGAGATGCTGGAAAATCCAACAATCTCCCCTCCAGCGGCACCTGGTGGATTTGAACCCGCGACCTCGCTCTGATACCAGTTTACAGAATCATGCCCCAACTGTTACGCTAAAAGCTCAAGCTTGTAGCGAAGGAAGACCATATTTTCTTATGGCATTGCAGAACCCCACACTATCGTGTTGTGGGTGGACATGAGGGGCTTCGCACATGGACCCCATAATCCATGTGGCGGGATGGGCTGCCAACGCACCGATGCCCCACGTAGACCCCATAATCCACGTGGAACAGAAAATCCCTAAGGGAGATGCTGAAAAATCCAACACCGAGCTTGTGACAGGTTCCTTCTTGTCCCTTCCTCGGATCCTCTCTAATAATTCGGTGGCGTCCTCGAGCAACTGCGCACGTCGAACCATTTTTGAATAGACTTGGATGTCCATCGGTGCAAGTTGTGTAATATAGTGGAGCCGAAGCCCGTTGAGGAATCTTTTAGCCTTCATCTTCTCCGTATACACCAAGTGGGGTGCATACCTAGCCAGTCTTGAAAACTGGGCCTCATACTCGGCTACTTTGAAGGTTCATTGTTTCAATGCAGCAAATTCCACGGCCTTCTTTTCCTGGATATGGTCGGAGAAGTACTTGTTGTTAAAATGCTCAGCGAATTCATCCCATGTGACGTGGTCATCGAGCAATGTTACTTCCACGGATTCCCACCAACATCGAGCATCCCGCTCCAGTTGGAATATAGCCAGTAGAACCCTTTCCTCGTCCATACATTACGTCACACGGAAAATTCGTTCCATTTCCTTTAACCAATTTTCGGCATCCTCGGGGTCAGATGTACCCGTAAACCTTGGCGGGTTCATGTTGCGGAAACCCCTGTGGAGATCACCGGCTCCACGGTTAGCACCACCTTGCGCCACTTGCTGTAGCGCCTGAGTAAGTCCCTGCACGGTGCACTGCATCTCGCGCCATTGTGCTCTTTCAGCGGCCATGATCCTACAAAAGATTTTAAGCATAATAAAGATCGGGTTTAATTATAAAGTCAAATGTCATTATAGAACTTAACCCACGGCTCTACCCATCTCACCGAGTAAGGTATAAACCCATCCTTAGACTATAATCTATCCATGGACTTAGGTTCTTTTTCTAGGAAATTAAAATCCTAGGCTCTGATACCACGAAGACTGTCACGTCCCAAGCACGGAAGATACTCGGATGCGTGACGCGTCTATATAGATCGTGTCATTCACGTAAAATCAGAGTGCGCATAGTACTTGGTAATTTATCACTAACTTAGAATTTGACATATTATCTATAGTCCAAGATGACAATCATTTAACTAGAATAGTAATATCCCAAATTGATTCATAATGCTACATATTTGGCATAATCCCATCCAACTTAATCATAACTGACCGAAACCGTACCATAGATTACAAGCCTTCATAATAACTGGAAATACACAATGTAGGACCTAAAATATGAAAGACAAGACTAGCTGACGGTACACCAAATCTAGCACTCATCACTCGGTATCCGTCCCATCCGGGTGGTGGTCGGTATCTAAGTTTCTTGAAAAATGTTAGAATTGTAACTTTATGAGCGAATCGCTCAGTATGAATTATATCTCAAGTTCTAACAATCTGTAAGTTAATTACATGTTCAGTGCAGGTATAATGATGCATGTTGGAACGAGCAGGATATCAAGAATTATATCAAAAGAGTATCACATGAATTTCAATAAGATGTATCAACAAGGGACTAGCAAGTTATTTGCAAGTAATTGCACAAGTATTTCCAAGAAATCAATATTTAAGCAAGTATTTCTAAGAATTTAACATTCGAGCAAGTCCTTTCAAGAAGGTATTAATCAATAATCGATCAAGTAATCTCAAGCTTATGCAATAACAAGTAGTGCAATGGAATTGGCTATTTCATTTATTTCATTCAAGCAAGTAATTGTCCTTTTTCGGGCCAAGCAATTCATGTCAAGCAAGTCATGTCACGAGAGAGTGAGTGGGAATGTCTCAAGTCAAGTCAAGCAAGCAAGTACTTCGGTGTAATGCAAAACACCGTGGTCAATAAACTACCATGGGCACAAGTACCTTCAGGTGCTCCTCCCAGGACCAGACCAGTCCCTTAATATGCACAGCATTTCATGTATACCTTTTGACATCCACTCTCATTTATATAGCCAATATAGAATTTCAAAAATTTTACACATTGTAGGAATATAATGTATATTTTCAAGAATAGAGTTCAAGAACGATATCACATGTAAATGATTATTTATGACCAAGCTACTTAAAATGTATGACACATAGGCCAATCGGGATTAAGGAGGTGACCAGAGATCATTGGGTAAGGGCTGGGCAGAAGCCCAAAAAAAATTTCAGTTTACAGGGAAATGGCGCCCTTGCAGAGGGTCTCTATTTCAGTAAATAAAGTCTTCTCGGAGAGTCTCTATTTCAATGCTGAAATAGAGTCTTCTCGGAGGGTCTCTATTTCGATAAATAGAGTCTCTCCGGGGAGTCTCTATTTCAGAAGGTTAACAATCTAACAGGATAACAGGTTTACACGTACTGTAAACAAGTTTAACAGGCTATGTGTTTTGACAGGCTACAGGATTAACATAGCTTAATGACGGCTATGTAATTAACAAGGTTGACAGGATATGTAATTACCAAGCTCAGTAATTAGCAAGTTTAACAGCTAACAGGCTTAACAAGGTAAGTAATTACCAGGTTAACAGGTGTCAGGTTTAACAGGATCAGGTTTAACAGGTAACCGATTTAACATACTATTCTCGGGTTAACAGACTGTAGGATTTTTACAGGCTTAACAAGGTATGTAATTTACAGGTTAACATGTAACAAGTTTAACAGGTTTACCAGTTTTAATAGGCTAATCAGCAAGGTTTAACAGGTAACAGGTTCAACAGGCTAATCGATAGGGTTTAACAGGCTAATCACGGGATCGGGGGGTTTTAATTCACACTGGAGAATGGCGCCCTGGCCAGGGGCGCCCTTCACTAGGGTGCTCCAGAGACTCAAAACACTGTTCATCATGCGAAATTTCACGAATTCTAGAAATGAAGACATGATAAAATAGAGAGAAATCTAGGGATTCCAGAGTCATGCTCATGCATGAATTTCATGATTTGGTTCAATAGATATAAATCACTGAACATGTGGCTACTAATCACGTAACTTTACTGTTCATGATTTATAACATGTTCACAGAATCAAGAGGTAGAGACATATATAGACATGGAAAAATAGCAGGATTGCAAGGTCATGCTCATGCAACAATTTTCGATTTTAATTTCACAGATATTAACTTCTAAACATGGATCAATTTACAAGAAATTGGACAGATTATGAGTAATGACAAGTATATAATCAGTATGTACATGGGGTACTTGACGGAGGTAAGATCATAGATCTACTCACGCAAGAGTTAGTGTTTCAGCTAGGCGTAGCCTAACCTTCCCACTAAATCTTTTGATATACCCCTGACTAAAATGACCAGATCGTGACTATGAAAAGTTTAACTAGCATGCATGTTAACCTATATTAACTACTAGTTAAGCTAGATCTTGATAACACCTACCTTTTTGATGTAAATACGTAGAAGAGATGAAGAGATAATAAAAGACCAAGCCCATCCTGCAAGGTTCCAGCAGTAGGAAGAAGCACGTAGGATGAAGATCTCCCTTCAGGTACGTTCCTGTAAAGACCTTCTTTTGCAGGTGGAGACTAACTAGACGATACAGGCAATCACCCTCTAACACTAGAGGGCCTTGGATAGTTATAGGAAAGGAAAACATAAGGGTCCATTGCCAGGGAAAAAGAAACAATTAATGCTTCAATCGGTTGTCGGGTAAAAGGGTACGTTGCCAGCAAAAGAGGCTGTTCATGTTTACTTTTGGAAGGATGACATAATGGCATTCGGTTTGGCAGGTTGCTGGCAAGGAAATGGCAACTTCCCATGTAGTCTCTGTTTAGGGAAATAACGCCCATGCAGGTGGGCGTTACATCCTTTGGGCCTTATATATATATATATATATATATATACAATTTGCTCAAAAAGAAATGGCGTCTGGTCTGGGGGCGCCCTATTAGGAATAGCGCCCAGGTCAGGGGTGCTATTTCTCTTACTACTGTTCCTATTCCGAGCCATGCCGAGTGTGTTTCCTGTTCCGTGCCATGCTGGGTATTAAAAGGTGTTATAATATATGTATATGTGTGTGATTGGTTGGTAAAGAGAGATATATGTATATTGTGGGTTTTAAAACCGTGGGTTGTGGCCCCGTGGCTTTAGAAAATGACGTCTTTGTATAGAGTCACTATTTCAGATGAATAGTCTTTTAAGAACATGAAGCCTCATTACGTATGATGACTTCAATGGTGGTATATTTACATAATGGCCCTCATTGGACATTCTAACTTTTTATTTAACCCTCTAATAGTGTTATCTCCTCGTAGAGTTATCTAAAGTTTTTATTTACTTGGGAAAAAAGTCTATATATTATTATTATTTATTTTTATTTTTTCTATTATTTTTATACGGGGTGCTACACCATAGGTCACTGTCCCTCCAATCTTGTCTTTAATTTTTGTAAACAACAACCTATCTTCTGACATGTGTCTTGAATAGCTACTATCAAGATACCATCTTATTATATTGGATTTAAGGCATACCTACGAGACAAATTTACTTTTGAGTTTTAGATACCCAAATCCTTTTGGGTCCTTTGAGACTAGCCGATGTACGAAGAGATGCCTTTGATACCCACTATACATCCTTACCATTTTTAATCTATTTTATGGTTAATTATTTTTTAGGTGAAGTGGTTAAGTAATTATCTAGTTTTCTTACTTTTACAAATTTTGGTAAAAATATTTCTTGTATGGATCAGGGGGATGTTAATTTTTAGGTTTCTTATATTTAATTCCTTCCTTTTGAAATTCTTTTTCTGAAATTTTAACATTTCGTTTAATCCTCTTTCTCCTTTAGTGAATATTTCTACGGTTTTCTTTGGATAGGTTTCACTTTTCTTTAGATCAATAATTTTAGATTCTTTTACTAGTAATTCATTGTCTTTACATTTTATTATGTCTATGTTTTAATCTTGTCCGGTGAGTATTTCTACAGTTTTCTTTGGATAAGTTTCATTTTTCTTTAGATCAATAATTTTAGTTTTTTTTACTGGTAATTCATTGTCTTTACATTTTATTATGTCTATGTTTTAAGTTATTAAGATTAGAGGTGTAAATGAGTCAGATCTGAGCCAGATCCTTTGTGATCTGAATTCGGATCCGATAATATCATATCTGAACCTGACCCGAATCCAAAATAAAACACTATTTCAAATATGGATCTGATCCGAATCTGAATTTAAATTTTCGAATTCGGATCTAACTCAAAATCCTATTACGTACATCTTTAATGGATAATGAGTAAGGGGATCCAAATTTACATGTTGGGATTTAATTTGGATCCGAATTTTTCGGATCTAAATACTAAGCACAATATTGCAAAACTCATATGCTAAGTGAATAAATTTACAAACCTGCACATGAACTAACATTTCTGATGAGAAGATGCTAAACCTTTTAAATGGCTTACGAAGGCAAAGAAGGAAGGAAGCTTCCTTATGCACACGCACACCTCACATGTTAGTGGACATATTAACTTGTTGGTGCAAGCCCACATAAAAGCCCACGTACAACAAACATTTTCTAATAGCATGGGAGATTTATGTTCCAAGCCATTCACAAAGTGTACCAATTATAGATCCACGTGGGCTCCATTCATATACATCGATTGACAGATATAGTGACATCCTTCATCAATGCAGCCTAAATAGAAAGTCAAAATAGCAAGCACACTAGAAGTGGGGAAAGAACTATTAATTGCTTCTTCGCTATTAATTACATGCAAGCACTCTCTCGTTAGCCCACAGAAATTGTCACTGAGCAAGCTGAAATATCCCAAGAAATCAGGTTTCATTTGTTTCTTCAGCTTTTCATATTACGATATTGACAAAGGGTGAGTTAGCGCCCATCTGTTTCATTGCACAGAGTATGCTGAGCAAAGAGTGATAAAATTTTGACTCCAATAACTCCAAATTTTTAATATCGGGTTTGCTGTTATCTCGATTCTAACTTATTCAGAGTAAGTCTCTATCAAAATCAAGTCATTGTATCCATTATTAGTGTAAAGATTTACCTAAAAAAATTATACCATTTTCTGTCATAGGTGCTCTTTTCATCAATATCTACAAAAACATAAAAAGGAGTAACTGCTTTATATTTGACCAATACTTCTGTCATAAACATGCAAGCCTCTATGCAGATCAAGTGCTAAGTATCTGATAAGTGGCAATGCATTAATGAAATGTCAGAAGAATGTGCAACAATTACAATGCTCTCCTCAGGAAGCAGAGTTGTGTGAGTTCAGCTTGACATATGCAAAGAACAATGCAGTAATAGGTGTTGAATGATGTACAATTCCATCTTGGTGTAGACTTCTCACATGATTCTGAGCAGGTATTTTACAGGGAAATGTCAATATGTTATTGCTTATGCTGTTAAACTGCAAACTAGGATGTCAAATGCTCTTTATTTTTATTTCCATTTCTTTATATGAAAAAGGAAAAAGAAAACACTGATTCCTACCTTTGCCGAGGCTGCAAGACGAATTGTGTCACGAGTCATCAAATCGAGACCAACAGACTAGAACAACTATATGTCATAAAGGGAAAAGCAACAGGTTTGTTGAATCTACAAAACTGCGGTGTTGAGATACACAGGCCCAGGATCATAAGCACATGAACCACAACTCATTTAACCAATACAGGACTATTGCCCAAATATTCCAACAAGGTTATAGGAAAAAGAAACAAAGAAAATAGAAGATGATTACCCAGTCTGGTTCTGTAACACAAACGAAGAACATGCAGAGGGCTTCGGAAGAATGGGAAGACAAGAAAAGCAGTTCAAAATATGAATCTGCTTCAAGTTTCTACGACTAAGTAAAACTTAGTTGCGACTATATTACATAGCATGTTCTTGCGACTAAGTTCAGCGACAATCTGAATGTACTTTCAAGTAACTGTGCCTATGTAAAATTTAGCTGCGACTATGTTAACACTTAGCTTTGTCTTGTCTAAGTGAATATAGCTTTGTTCATCTGTGCTGATGTTACACTTAGACGAATTTTAGGCTTCCTCTTCTTGTTTCACTGTTTTGTTATCATTGATCCAATATTTTATTCTCAGCCAACACTACTTTAGTTTGTTATTTGCCAAAATAGCTTTCAAGGGTTTTCTTATTGCTAATATTTCCTTCAAGATTTTGTTATTATCAAAATCATCGTAAAGGTAAAAATCACTGTAAAGGTTAATATTTGGATTTTAGTCTAATAATCTCCAGGATTATCTTTAGTTCAGATATCAACCTAACATGGGTCATCTCATCAGGATGCCAACAAGGCAAAGCTACAGACATGTGTCATAACTCTCAGATTTTTGATGGCACGACGGTCAAGATCACCGATCACCATCAACTACATAAGGACAATTTTCACAATAGTAGAGGGGAGGTGGGATGATGTTCTACCAAACATAAGCCCCTTAGTTCCCGAAAATACGTCATCTTCTCTGTTTAATTTAAGAATCGGAGGATTTTTTTTGGGAAAGACTCGTAGTACTCCCTTGATCTTCTCTCTAGTGACAGGATTGCTGGTCCGAAGGACATTGGAATTGGTTCCCATCACACACAATCTCTTGATCATCCGACGGTCCGGTGCACGCTAGATCCGGACATCTACAACATTCATGATTGATTGATTGTCATTCATACTTCAAAGCTTATATTTATGGTAGATTTCAAGCTTATATGTAGTGTAGATCTTTCTCAATAGCATGTTGTTTGCTCTATTTTCATGAATGTGATGATTCGACTAGGTGTGTGCAATGTTGCGGCATGTGAAACATTTTGAGATTCGCAATGTGTGTGAATGATGACTTATAGTATATATTGTTATGTTGAAAGCACGATTTGACCCTTGGAGATAACAAAGTCATGAGCAAACTCTTATACTTTGGTTTGATTGTGTTTGAGTTGTGCTCTAGAGCTCTTGTTATGTTTAGTCTGAGTGTAGAATTGGAGAACTGAAACTGGTTGAGCCGGGTAGTTGTAGAGTTAGCATCAAACATGATCGAGGGCATAGATACGGTGACGGAGATCGCATGCAGATCCCAACTTGTCTTAATAGAAGCAAACCAACTTAACCCCACGTTAACTTTTTTTGACAGTTATTCCCATATATCCAGTTAAAAGTTTAATAGCAACTTTCTTGAGCATTTCCATCCATTAATGCATCTCCAAACCATATTTAGCTGAGGGAGGGATTCAAGTGAAGAACTTAATAGACAATATTTTGTCAACTTTAGTAAAAGTGAAATATTAAGGAGTAGATTATGTCTTTACTTAGTTGGCATATGGACACATTCTTTGTCAACTTTAACTTATTTATTTCTGCAACTATTGTCTCAAAACAAAAAATAAATGTAAGAATAACGTTTGCTGGTCCGGTCGTATCGGCCGTATCAATTTTCTGTCGGTATGATACGACACTGTACTGATCTGTACTGCAGTGTATCAATATTAAAAACTATTTAATAAATATATATTATTATAAAATATAACAATGTATTATGTGTTATCTAATGGTTAATAGTTGCGTTAGTTGTGTGTGAGATAAAGGATTTAAATCTCACAAATGTCACGTGTTTTTTGACTTATTTTTCTTAAAGAATAATGAAAAAAATAAGAAAATAATGTCACTAGTTTGTTTTGAATCTAAATCCTAATCTTCTAAATAAATACTCTTAACTAAATTATCTATAAAATCATATTTAATATAAAATAATATATATAATATTTAAAAAATATACGGTGCATACCGATTACGTATTATAAATCGATCGTATCGATTTGTGACTGATACAATCCGATATAGATGATACGTCTCGTACTGGGCCGATTTGACAAACCTTTTGGAAGAGCATGTTTTAGAATCTTTTGCCGTATATGTTGCCCCCAAAAAAATTACAACCATCCGTGGGGTATACGTGCATAATCTCTCGCTTACGTGTATATTCTCCATTAATTTGCTGTACCATATCCTTAATCCGCGCACACTCAGCAAGCTAACCCATCCATCCCGCCGAGGAGACGACTCCTCCGAACTGCGCACGGGGGAGCTCGAGCGGCCAAAAGGGAAGAGAGACTGAAAACAGAATCACTACGTGTTGCAGAATGTTTAGCTGAATGGAGAACAACGTCATCAAATCATCATTCTTATATTAATCACAATACTGGTGGAGGGAAGCGCGCAGGAGCAACTGTGAAGAACTTCATCAAATCATCGTTCTTACATTAATAACAATATTGGAGGAGGGAAGCGTGCAGGAGCAACTGTGTATCGTTATTGGTATGTATATATATATATATATAAGGCTCCGACAAGCATCATCAACGAGGAGGTCCCGGCGGTCCGGGGGGTCCGCCGAACAAGAAGCCGCAACATTCCCGGAAGAGGCAGCAGCAACAGAGGAAGTACAAGCTGCAAAGAAGAAGAAAAAAAATGGCAACAACTGTGGTTAGCCCTCAGCTGAACCACCAGATGCCATAGAAGATCCGTTCTTGTGTTCTCACTCACTATTACTTTCCTCTCGCTAGTCTTATCCGTTGGCATGCAGGCTGAATGGCGCCATTCTTGTTCACCATCAGAGGACCTCACTCTTCCGATTATGTTTGCATGGTAAATACTATAAACATTCAGAGGCTGGAGAATATCGACGTACCAGGCATTCAGGCAGCCGCAGGGAGGAGGGCATGGCCCTCCAGGACCAGGGCCAAAGCCCGGGCCGCCGCCACTAGGTCCAGAGCCCCAACCAGGGCCACCCCCATGGCCCGGCCCAGGCCCACCTGGCCCCATTCTCTCTCTCTCTCTCTCTCTCGCTCGCTCTCCCGTTCTCTCTGGGGATGACGGAGATAGAGAAGCAGGCAAGACCTTTCCCCTCCCCCCTTTGCTCCCGTCTTTGAAGAGTTCACTAAGCTTTTGCTGAGCCTGCTCCTATATATGCATGCTGAGCATGCTCCGATATATACAGGCTTCTTATCAACAAAGCCAGCACCCAGCAAGCTCCGCCCACCTGCCATTCTATTGGATTAGTGGTTGTGGCTGCTCTTGCTCCAGCAACCCGTCTCAGCTTCATCCACTCCACGCGTCCAGCTGAATAAAACCATTCGGTGAGGTGTTAGAATTGAGAACTGCAGGCGGATGGGGTGGCATTGGATCATATGGATGGATCAGTCTATCTGCCTACTGAAAACAAACTTGCCGAGATGATGCCGCCGATGACGGACTCCACCAATCACTAATTAGTGAAGCAGATCTCCAATTACTTTGGGTAGATTGACATCGGCTGGTAATATTCAAGCACATTGTTATGTAATACCAAGTATTTGTTGTCGGGACCGAATAAAAGAGCTTGACCTCGGCTGGTAATATTACATTGTTATGTAATACCAAGTAATATTCACAATAACTAGGCCTGACCTCGGACCCAGAATGACTCGATCGCCTGCCACACGGCAACCTCAAAAGAAAGCGGAGACCACCCCCGACCACCCGGCAAGTGCCATCGTGCCGCCAACATCTTAGTCACCAGGTCAATTCGGGGACTCGCAGCAATACGTCGTATCGCACGACACATGACAAAGAGGCCGGGAACCACTCCCAGAACATCTCCCACGAGTGGCCCAACACTGACGGCCTCGGCCACTGAGTCAAGCTCGAGCCTCGGGGATTGCTAGCCGTGTCACACGGCTGTAGATATATTTCTCCTCCCGTCCGTTCTTTAATGCCCTCCCATGTCTATCTTACCACATCCAACATGGGAAATGAATGAGACAGAGGGAAAGGGAGGAATAAAAACATATGATCGCCACCAAGGTGCCGAACGTGATGGACACGCCGTACCTTGGAAAGAGGGAGAGGTACTCGCCTGGGGTGCAGCGCTACAAAGATGTACGGCTCAGGATGAACCGCCTATAATGATGCACGGTCTCACGACAGACCGTCTAAGAACGCTGCAGAGGACGCGAGATGAAGCACTCCTGACAGGTGAACGGTTCTATCACAACCGCAGGAAGAATAAGGACGGTCCAGGTCGCACCGCACATCTCCTTGAACGGATGGGAGAGAACCGCGCAAGACCACCACGCCAGAAGTTGCAAAAGGGTCCAACCTCCACCCTTTCCGGCCGGCCAGAAAGGATGGGCCTCGCGTTAGTGTACTGCTGACCTGCAAAATAAAGTGTAGAACACCAGGAAAAAAAACCAAGTTAGAAACGTGGAGTGTAGCAAATGCTCGAATGAAGGGAAATGAACATAAGTATTTGAATGGGGGATATCTGGGGGATTTTTAAACCCCTAGGGCGTCAGAAAGCATGGGAGGATGTGTGCATGACAGTGTAAACAATGAAAACGTGGGAGAATGGATGTGTAGAAATAAACATGCAATGAGAAGAAACGAGACCATCAAATGCAAAAAGACTCAAGACTAGGACTACTCCCTGAACCGGAGGCCTATATGGACATAGAAGGCCTCCCTCCTTGGTGCTAGGTCGCTCAAGAGTTCAGCAAGGCTTCGCCGTCGACCAAAATCTCCCCCCTTTTCAAACCCGGCCTCTAGGGTCTATTTATAGAACACCTAAAGCCCTAGCTCGAAATTAGGGTTTAGAAGCATTTTCAGGTCGAGATTATCAAATAAAAGATGAAGATAATTCAATTATCTTTCATATGGAAGAAACGGCACTCGAAATGGTTGAGGATTCGCGGAGAAATGGCTAGATAAAGTTGGGGATAAATCCACGAGGAGAGAGAGAAAATCTGTTGAATCTTCGGCAATCGAGCAGATGAACGGTCTAACGATAGACCACACATCCATATGGGCAGCCCATTCTGAGCCGGACAACCTCGTCGGTGGAAATTCAACAATTCACAAAATAATCCAAATTATCCATTGAACCGGCCGAAGAGTTCGCCGTTGGACTCTCATAAATGAACGGCTAGCATTAGACCGTTCAAAGTTAGAGCGGCCAAAGAACAACCGTTCTAGCCTTGTCGGTGATAACTAGATAAATTGGGTAATTATCTGAGAAAATCACCAAGCGTAGGACTCTGGGAGACGAGCGGCTACTATCCGTCCGTCCATCATGTTGAACAGTTATGGAAAGACCACATAAATGCTTGTCAGTGGAAATTCAGAAAATTAACCAAAATTTCCATGAATGTATGAACGGCCCACAGGCAACCGCACATTGATTGAGCGGCCAGGGATGAACCGTACATGTACATGGGCGCTTGAAACTCATAGAAAAGCTCAATCAACCAAAACGAAGGCCCATTAAGCCCAGAATTGAAACAAACCTAGCAAGGGAGGGGGCTACTCATAAAATTGGCCTAAAACGTGCCCGAAAATAGCCCCAACGAGTGATGGATAACTCGAGACATCAACAAATGGGAGTAAAAGGAACGACTCAACTCATCGGCAAAAAACGGGTGTCAACAGATGCCCCTCCTTAACGTCCTCTTTGCAGGGGAGCGAGCGGAGGTGAAACGAAAGTGACATGGAACAAGGAGATGAAGCGGAAATGAAGCGGAGTGGATCGAAAAGCGGGCGTTAAGGTAAAACGACACCCGTTTTTACCAACAAGCGACAGGAATTTTTCGGAAAACTTTGAACCAAACACAAGGAATGATAAAACCAAAAGCGACACCAGTCTGGAGGAACTAAACTAAACGAAATGAAACAAATCGATAAGACCAACCTCATGGGGGACACAATCCCGCGGTCCAATGAAGAAGCCAAAAGCAGGCAGTAAAAGTAAAGAAACAGGCTAAAGCTCCAGACGGGGACCTCTTAATCAACCAAACCAAGCGAATTGACCAAAGAGAACCTTCTAACTCAAAGTGGAATTAGTTCCTCTTACTCAAACACTTAATGCACAGCTATCCATCGTTGGCGAGACATTTTGCAGGCAAACCATGGGTCATGAAAGCTCAAAAGATGCGTACGATGCATGCTGGGCTAAAATAAAAGAAATCGTTAAAACAAATGCTAAGAAAGATTAAAATATAAAATACTCGAGAATAATATTGCTAGGCTGGGAAAATCCGAGTCAAGATAACATCCGCAACCACAGCGTGCAGGATAGAACCATCCTCCCCGGGACATCCCAACCTAACGGCCTATCCAGAGATTAAACGCGTGAACCTGGATTATCATTATTTTTGTTAAAGGGGAACATCAGATCCTGGAACACGTAGATAACCAACTGGTTCTCGAGATAATATACTATAGTACCACATAATAATGCAATAAGGGTGATAGGGATAGAAGGCCATACTTGACTTACCTGTGCAGGTGAAACGGCAAATGAGAGTTTGATGTTGCACATAAAATTGTTAACAAGATTTGCAATGATATCAAAATTCATCAATTGAACACTAAGAAATAAGAGAAAGATCATTTCTTCAAACATGCACGGTCAAGCACAAACCGCCCAAATGGAAGGACGGCTAGACATTGGCCGTCTAAATACCTGGAATTCAAACCGACTTAGACACCAAACCGTTGAATACGAGTGGTCACCTCGCAACCGTTCAAACGAAGGATGGTCTATCGTTAGACCGTATAACACCTGCAACTTCGAAAGCCTAAAACCCTTCATCTCCCTCCCTCCATCGTAACCGACGGTGGGAGGGAGAACGAAGGGGGGCAACCCAAAACACCCCAATCCTCCACCCTCGATCCCTCTCATTCTCAATCTCTCTCATTCTCTCATTCACTTCTCCGATGAGGACGAAACATCAAGCTGCCCGCCCCGCCACGGCCACGGAGGGGGAGATGCCACCACCGGCGGCCGACGAAGCGCCACCGCCGCCACCACCGGCGGCTGCCGCGGAAGGAGAGGTCGCGGAGACGTCTGCCGTCGAGGAAGAAGTTGCGCCCGCGGTGGTGGAAGAAGTTGCAGCCGTTGCCGCTGACGTTGGAAGAGGCGAAGTGGTGCCGGAAGGAGACGCCGGCGAACCGGCGGTGAAGGGGAAAGGGGCCCGGGACCCCGAGGTAGGCCCCCCTAGCCATTTTATTATTTTTAATGCAAGCATGGTAGTTCTAGGAGTCTTTTAGGGGGAATAGGGTGCTTAAAGGCCGGTGTGGGGGCAACGGTGGCCTCCCCGCCGGTGGGGAAACCCTCACCGTCGTCGGGGAAGACGACGGTAGGGCGGTTTACAAAAAACCGCACAAACAATAACATACGGCTCACATAGAGCCGCCCATAACCCACACGACCCAAGGGTGGCCGTACAACGCTAGAACCGAAACAAAGAAAGACGGTGAGAGGTTCACCGTACATACGACAAACGGGCCACATTGGTCCATTCATCACCTTGCAGCCCAGAATAATATGGTCCTCATCAGACCGCCCTACCTCCAAACGGCTCAGGAGTGGCCGCCTAAAACCAAAAAACCAGGGAAAGAACGGTGAATGATAAACCGTTCGACATAAGGACGGCCAATGCTGGCCCGTTCAAAACAAGGAACCTCAGGACTGGAACAGCCCATATGAAACCGTTCAGGAGGAAGAGTGGTCCAAAGGAGACCGTCCTTCTGACAGAGATTTGAGCTTTGATTGTTTTTATTTATTTATGAAATAAAATGCCTAAATAAATTACTAAATGCATTAAAATGAATGAATGAAATGCAGGGAAAGCGCAGGACCCGCACCTCGTGGCTGCAGGTCCGAGCGGTGTACTTGGCACTGCCGGACTTTCAGCGGGAGTGGTTGGCTGCCATGGGGTTCGCCCCGTTTCTGAGCATTGAGGTGTGTCGGTTCGACATGGCTCTGCTCTACGCCTTGCACGACCGCTGGGACCCAGTGAGTCGTACATTCCTCTTCCCATGGGGGCATATGGTCCCCACGCTGGAGGACGTGGCCAGACTCACTGGCTTACGTGTGCACGGGCTACCGGTTAGCGGGACCACTTTTCCCGACTACCGGACGATGGCTCGGGGGTTGCTGGGCTTAGAGCTGCGGCGCCCTGAGAGGCAGTCGACCCTCCTACCCCAGGCTAGTCTTCAGGACAACCTAGGGTTACGACGGGCGGGAGTTGCAGTTGGTGAGCGGTCGGAGGAGCACCTATAGCGGCTGGTGGAGCTGGCGCGACCGAGGGTGGCTGCGGAGCCGGGAGCAGAGGCGGACAGAGTGCTACGACGATTCCTGATGCTGATGTTCGGGTGACTCCTCTTCTCCACCAAGGCGGACGTGATGAGCTGCCGATTCCTTCCTTTCCTCGAGGAGCTGAGCCACATGGGCGACTACGCGTGGGGAGCAGCAGTCCTCGCGTTCTTGTTCGACACGCTGAGTTCGACGGCACGTCGGACGATGCTCAGGGGCTTCTCCCCCTTACTCCAGGTACGACTCCTACCCTAGACTTAATTATGCAACTCTATATGTTTCCTAAATGCTGACACGACGCTATGATGCAGGTTTGGCCTACGTACACCTACGTGGGTTAGGCAGAGGCGAGTAGACCCGTCCTGGGCTCCTGCCGATTGCACGGAGGTGGACAGCACCTCGAGAGACTGTAGCCCTGAGACGACAGGTCTGAGAGCTGCAGGACGACCTGGATGCTCTACCGTTTGCCTTGGTATACTTCTAAACTTAGACTCTTTAATTAAATACAATTCTAGATGCTGATGCGACTTTCTATTCCTTATAGGTACAGTGGACACCTTTCACAGAAGAGGGCCAGGAGGGTCAGCCTTGGGTGGTTGGCGCCCTCGCTTTTGCCGGACGAGATGTGTGGCTTCACTGTGTGAATGTGGTGGAGCCACTGCACTACAGATTGGTGATGAGGACCATCGGGGTCCATCAGCCCGCGGTGGAGTTCCCGGCGCCTGAGAAGGCGGGGGAGCGCATGACGAGGACTACCCGGGGCCTGGCGGCAGCATTTGATTGGACGGCGAGGAATGCTACGCAGGTGGCCAACTGGACAGCTCTTGGGTGAGTGGTGACCGCCCGAGCAGAGAGTGACTCAGCGTACTACACCGCGTAAGCTAGACACTACCGGGACCAGGTGTTCCGGGGTGTCCACCGACCGGTACGACTTCTAAACTCAAACTCTACTTATTATGTTTATGCTTTCTATATGATGATGCACTGACACTTGGACTTCTACATGCAGATTGACCCTGAGGGACGACTGGCGGAGCTACAGGGGCTCCTGCACTCCACCATCAGAGAGCGGGACGAGGCCCGACAGGCCCTGGCTTTGCTGGTGAGTTTTCTAAACCCTAAACTCTCTAAAGTATGCAAATGCTTATGATTGTGACTATGTATGTGACTGACCTGGAGTTTGGATGCAGCGTGCCAAGGGGGCTCAGCGACAGGGGGCCGATGCTCCTCCTTCTTCTTCTACCCAAACTCCTGTAGATCAGGCCGAGCGGGAGGCCGACTTCACTCGAATGGTAGCGTGGGCCAAGGTGGCCGAGGTGGCGCTCACCGAGAGGGTACGCAAGATCATTACATTTTCCCTTGTTATTTATGCTTATGAAATGTATGAAATGCAATTGACTGATTATGATATGTGTATGCAGACGTCTGAGCTGACCCGTCTTAGAGCAGAGCTAGAGCAGAGCCGGGCAGCGGCTAGGGAGGAGGTGGCCCGTGTACGAGAGGAGGCAGCACAGAGCCGGCCAGCCGACACCCTTGAGATGACCCTTCTGCGAACGGAGCTGGAGCAACTCCGAGCTGGAGCTGAGGAGCTGGTGCGAGTCCGAGCGGAGCGGGATCGGGCTGTGATTGAGGCGTCCGAGCTGAGTGGAGAGCTGCGGGCCTATAAGGAGATGAGCTGGCGATCACGCAGCGGGACTCCGAGCGGCAGCCAGGGCACCCACGACTCTGTGAGGAGTTACTTCACGGGTTCCTCCGGTCACCGAAGGAACGAGGAGGACGAGCAGCGTTGGTGACGTCAGCGTGACGATGCGACTTCAGCGATGCCTCCACGAAAGAGGCATGAGGGCGGTGGAGACAGTGATAGGGGCCAGGGAGAGGGACAGTCCTGACTTTTGTACTCGGGGCCCGACTTTTATACATGATATGATATGAAAGTGATATGCCTTTCTTTGTTTTGATTTTCTGGATGTATGAAATGTATGAATGAATGCAAATGACTGACACTGACTATGACTACGACACGAGTGAGACGGACACGGGTGAGAGAGAGAGAGACGGCACGAGTGAGTGACAGAGTGAGGAGAGAGACACGACAGAGTGAGACAGAGACGACACGAGTGAGTGAGAGAGAGCCAAGTGTGAGTGAGAGAGAGGCCGACTCAGAGTGAGACAGAGACGACACGAGTGAGCGAGAGAGAGCCGAGTGTGAGTGAGAGAGAGGCCGACTCAGAGTGAGAAGAGTGACGCCAATTGAGTGAGATGGACACGACTACTAGTGGCACAGGTGCACAACTGTTGAATGAAGGCCTCAGGTCAATAGAACGGTTTCAATCGGGCCGCCGAAGGAGACATACGGTCATTCGTTAGACTATACAAAAGGATGACAAACGGTCCTCTGACCACCATTCATAAAGTAGAACGGTTTATAACCTGCCGCTCGATAACAAGAACGGTCTGTCTCAGGCTGCTCAAACTTCAGCATTCGAACTCCCTGGAAGGTGATAAACGGTCCCCAGAGGACCGCTCAATGAGATAGGCGGTCTATCGTGAGACCGCCCAATTGGGCGTCCTACGAATTTGAAAGGGGCTCTCCTGGAGAGTCCTAACCCGAGGGTAAACCATCTAACTCCATCCAAACCTTATCTCAACCCGCCCTAAACTTATCTAATCCCAATCTCAAGAGACCTAAGCTCCTTAACAAGCCCTATAAGTAGGAGGGGAGTCTAAATTCGTGATTCACACATCCTCCCTCTTCTAAGCCTTGAAACTTTTGTTATACTTCACCAAACCATCATGAAGAGAGCCCTAGAGGGGAGTTCCATGGAGGGAGCATCTTTTGGAGGGCCAAAGCCGGTCAGGAAGGAGCGGGAAGTGCTCCAACGACTGACCGCGATCCCACGACATCTCAGCTCAAGTCCTCTGAGAGAGGTAAGTTAATCATGATTTCATTTAATTCAATTCTTTCATTTACTTACATACTTTTCCTTCCTCTCTCTTTTCTTCCATCTTCTTTCTCCCCACCTCAGCTTCTCCCTGGCCCCAGGCGGTATTCCACCTTGAAGTGGTTGGCTCCCATGGTCCGCGCCTTGCCCCTAGGAGTGACATCTATCCTTAGATCTTGGCACTTACAACCTCTCCTAGTATTGGGTCAGAACTATCCAAAGCTTTCCCTTGATTGGCACAGCATCTCAGCCTTAGTAGAAATCTGGCACCCCCAATCCCACACATTCATATTTCCATCCTTTGAGGCCACTGTCTTACTAGAGGAGGTAGAGACCTACTTCTCTTTACCCAGGTCCCAGGTGGGGGAAGAGGACTCCGTGTGTCACACCGTTGCCCCTATAGATCATAGGCTCATCTTGGGAGGGTTCATACCAGACAGCAGGGATGTCCACACTTTCATAGGCCCACGTCAGATTCACCTTCTTCCTCTTAGTCAGTGGGTAGTGGAGCATTGTTGGAATCGGTGTGGGTGGGATGAGGCCATAGCTAAGGCCGCGTTCATCACTTGTGTGGGGCTATCTTGTTTCCTTCAGTTGACCATGTGCTAGAGATTCCCCTTCTTAGTACCATCAGCGGGGTATGGCAGGGTCTTTCCATCTCCCAGGTAATCCTTGCCTATTTGTACGAGGGCCTTACTTCAACAGCTTTAGGAGCTCCTGTCTTCGGTTCTATGATCCTTCTAGAGTGTTGGATGGGTGCTAGGATGAAATTCATCTACAAGGAGGATGTCACTTCAGCTAGCAGGATCTTCGGGAGCCACCCCCTCTTCTTCATAGGTGGCGCATTCAGATTCTCTCCACAGGTAGAGTGCAGGATAGCAGAAAAGAAGACCAGGGATGAGTGGCGACTGCACATCAACAGGCTGCCCCTGGATTTGTTCGTGATGCGCCCGGACTTCCTCCGCGACACCACTGTCAGAGTTCCAAGGAGGCCGGGCTTGGACTTGAGGCTCGTGAGTGACACCGCGCTGGCGATGTATAGCCCGCACCGGTGTTACCTACAGGTTGGACTACCCCAGACTGTTCTACCAGCACTACCCCACCTTCCTGCACTACAGACGAGGAGGATCGATACAGAGGAGGATGAGCAGGCGGTCAGGAGTGCCCTGATCATGTGGGAGGTGAGCAGGGTGCTTACCCTACCAGCAGAGGTTGCAGAGATCCCGACGACACGCCAGGCCTATGTTAGAGAGTTAAGAGAGATATGTCCCCGCGGGGATGCCCAGCGGAGGACTGAGTGATTTTATTTTGTTCTTCATGATGGTATTGATGTAGAGATTTATGGTTAGAGAATTTGATATGAATGAATAAAGCTAATGATTTGATTTGAGTTGAGTTTGGGCTTTACCGGTGTGAACGAGTGAGTTGGGATATGATTCCAGAATGTACGCGGTCATGGACTGACTGAACCTTCAACTTCAACCTGCTCTTGTACACACACAAACGCAAACAAAAAAGACAGATTAAATCTGTTTTAGGCTTAACCCCTTGCCTGTGGTAAGTTAGGAAATGACCAGTTCTTGATTTTTGGTCAAGAATGTAAGCCTTATTAAATAGGCAAAAAAAATGACAATGAATGCAATGGATGCTATGGATGCAAATCATAAAACCCTTTGGGATGTATGGATTTTTAGATTTTGGAATGTTTGGATTTTTTTTGTTTGAGTTTTTTTTTTGTTTTTTAAATATTTGATTTTTTTTAGATTTTTGAAATATTTACTTTTTGGATTTAAAATATTTGATTTTTTTTCGGGTTTTGAAATATTTGATTGTTTGGTTTTGAAATATTTGCTTTTTTGGGTTTTGAAATATTTGATTTTTTTCGGGTTTTGAAATGTTTGATTTTTTTTTTGGAGTTTTGAAATATTTGATTTTTTTTGGAGTTTTGAAATATTTGATTTTTTGTTGGTTTTGAAATATTTGATTTTTTGGTTTTGAAATATTTGCTTTTTCTTTGGTTTTGAAACCAGCTTAAACTTAACAACGGGGAACCTCCCATCTCACTAGGGGTCTCCCAGGTCCAACACGTGCTAAAAGGGACCGCCCGTGGCCCGGGGTCAATTTCGCTTAACGGTGTCTCTCCGAGGCCATACCCGGGGTGGGATCCATCCCTTGAAAACTAAAACAAGATTTAGCAGAAAAGTTGGCGGTATGTATAGAGGTTTTTAGGGCTTGAGTTCTTCTCACGACACCCCCTTTTCAAAGAATTTGGTCTATTGCGCCGGGGCTTTGTGTCCGTCATCGAACCTACATCCGCTCTAGGCACGCATATGACCGGGCTCATAACGTCCCGCAGGGAAACTGTATTGCCACTCTTGCCATGCCTAGTTTTATCATTTTTGGGGACTTTCAAACTTTTAAGAGCTTCGAGCTTTGGGTGAGCTTTTAGCTTTGACCTTTGATTTTGCCCCTTTTCTTCTATTTCTTTTCTTTTTTCTTTTTTTTTTAACCTGCGGAATAAGGTCATAATGGACTACCCCAATTTGAGACCTCTTTTATCGGGGGGTCTAGATCAGTTCTCACCCCCTTAATCACCACTTGCCCCTATGTTCAGCCGAGAGAGAAGAAAAGCAAGGATCTTCACCCTCCCCTAAGCATGGCCAAGGGAGAGACGGTGTTACGAAAAAGATGAAAACCGAACCACGGGGGGTCGTGTAGTATGTGAAATGTTGAACCGGGGATCCCCCTTTGCGATCAGGTGAAGGCACACCCCGTGGCCAGGCTATCGCTGGCTTGACTCTATGGATAAAAGCGTTTTAAATATAGCCCATTCCATGGATTCGGCAATTCTTCACCTTCCGTGTTGATTAGACGATACGCATTACCTGGATAGACTTTCTTAACTACAAACGGCCCTTCCCAGTTGGGTTGCAGCTTAGACCTGGGACCTGCTGATCTGATAAATTTGTATTTCAAAATCATGTTACCCACTTGGAATTTTCTTTCAATAACCTTCTTTTGGAAATACCGCGAGACACGTTTTTAATAAACCGAGACGTGATTGGCCGCGTTAAGCCTCTTCTCGTCTAAGAGTTCCAGTTGGACTAGCAACGCCTCTCGACGCTCGTCGAGATTAAGTTCTTTGTCCAGCTGCACCCTTAGGGAAGGGATCAGGATCTCGTACGGGAGTACCGCCTCCATCCCATAGGTGAGAGCAAAAGGAGTTTGCCCTGTGGGAGTATGGACGGAGGTGCGATAAGCCCATAGAGCTTCTACCAGTTTATCGGCCCAATCAGTAAATTTGTGTGACTCGCATGTTTTCTTGATGATTTTAAGAAGGGTTTTGTTCGTGGCCTCAGCCTGGCCATTGCCTTGGGGGTAGTATGGTGATGAATGATGCAATGATATATTAAATTTCTTACAGAGGTCCCGGAGTTCTTGAGAAACGAATTGAGGCCCGTTGTCGGTGACGATATCACTTGGCACTCCAAACCACGAGATGATATTCTTCAGGATGAAGCGGCATACTGTGGTGGCTTTGATTTCTGCATAAGCTTCAGCTTCCGCCCACTTGGTGAAGTACTCCGTAGCCGTCAGGATGAAGGACTTCTGTTTGACTGCAGAGTTCGGGTCACCGAGAGGTCCAACGATATCAAAGGCCCACATGGAGAATGGCCAAGGAGCAGAAAGAGGATGGAGAGAAGAAGCCGGAGCATGGATCTTGTCGGTATGGAGCTGGCATTATAGACACTTACGGACATAGGTGGAGCAATCTTCTTCTAGGGTTGGCCAGTAATAGCCCTGCCTAAGAATCTTCTTCGCCAGCGCCTGCCCATTTACGTGCCCTCCACACTCACTGGAGTGAGCTGCTTCCACAACCTTCCAAGCCTCATCATCATCTAGACACCTCATTAGAACTCCATTGAGAGACCACTTATACAATTCTCCAGGAACAATCGTGTATCTTGCAGCGACTCTTCTAATGGCCTTTTGCTGCTCGGCATTTACCATCTCCGGAAATGAACCATCCCTACAATACTGCTCAATCTTATAATACCACGGCAACTCTTCTTCTTCTATGATCTCCTCAAGCTCAGTTAACGAAACTTCTTTCACTTCTTCCCTTTCTACCTTCCTTTCTATAGATTTCCTAAGGTTGTCAAACCAGGTGTAGATATATATTTTTCCTCTCCTCTCTCTAAGAATCAGGGCGCATCAAGTGCGTGGACCAATGCGTAATGGGCAAATAACGAAAACGAGAGGAAACTAGAGAACTAAAGAAAGGACCGTGATCGCCAGCAAGGCGCCGCACGTGACCGGCACGTCGTACCTTGGAAAGGAAGGAGTTGCAGCGCTGGAGGGATGAACGGTTCTTTAGGAACCGCTCGACTTGACGCGGTCTTACGACAGACCGTCCTTGTACGCTGCAAAGGAGGCGGGAGGAGCTGCTACCGTGGGACGGACGGTGGAAGATAGACCGCACTCCAAGGAAGAACGGTCGTCAATGAACCGCACCACAGGTTGAACGGCCAAAAGGAAGCCGCTCGATCCCTCCACGCAGCAAGTTGGCAAGGGTTCGACCTCCACCCTCTCCGGCCGGCCAGAGGGGATGGGCCTCGTGCTGATGAAGTGCTGACCTGCAAAACAGTGTAAAGACACAAGAGAAACACCCAAATTAGAACTAAAAGACATAGTACATGTTCACATAAGGAGGATTAAGCATAAATTAATGAAAAGGGGAATACCTGGGGGATTTTAAACCCCTAGGGTGACTAAAGCATGGGTGGATGTGTACATGGAAATGAAAACAAGGGAAGACGTGGGGGAAAAGCAATGCATGCACCAGACGACGAAGAAATCGAGAGACGACACTATGACTCAACACGCGGACTACTCCCTGAACCGGAGGCTCGTAAGGACGTAGAGAGCCTCCCTCCTTGGTGCTAGGTCGCTCAGGAATGCGGTAGGGCTTCGCCGTCGACCAAAAATCCCCCCTTTCGACGTCCGGCCACTAGGGTCTATTTATAGAGCCTAGAAAGTCAACCTCGAAATCAGGGTTTTTAGGTATTTTCGGGTCGAGATTATAAAAGATAAATCATTGATATTATCATAATCTCTTATCCAGTCGAAATGACATCAAAAATGGTTAATTATCCACGGAGAAATCATCAAAACAAACTGGGGATAAAGCCATGAATAAAAGAGACAAAAGTCTGTTAAAAAGCCTCATCCGACGGGATGAGCGGTCTTACGATAGACCGCGCAACATTTGGGCGGTCTGGTTCAGACCGTCCAAACTGTCGGTGGAAATTCGGATAATCAGAAAATCAACCCAATTATCTCTCTAACTGGCCGAAACGCTCACCGTTGGACCCTCAAAGGTGAACGGTTCTAGTGAGACCGTTCTAGTGTAGAGCGGCCAATAGCCAACCGTTTCACCCTGTCGGTGATAATTCGGATAATTGGATAATTATCCGAGGAAATGGGCGCGCGTAGGACTCTGAGGTATAGGCGGTTGTAATAAGCCCGTCCATTGGTTTGAACGGTCCTAATAGGGCCGCACCACAGCCTGTCGGTGAATATTCAGAAAAGACCTCAGAAATTGACAAAATGTATGAACGGTCCATATCCAACCGCTCATCATCTGAACGGCTGAGGTTGGGCCGTGTATGCTATGAAATGTTCAATTGACCAAAGCCAAGGCCCATTAAGCCCTGAATCGCCACGGACTTCACTAAGGAGGGAGACGACCCATAAAATGAGCCCAAGACGTGCCACAAAAAATGGCCCAATGACTGATGGACAACTCGAGGCATCAACTAATGAGAGTAAGAGAAACGACTCAAATTATCGGTATAAAATGGGTGTCAACAGATGCCCCTCCTTAATGTCCTCTTTGTAGGGGAGTGAGCGGAGGTGAAGCGGAGGTGACATGGAACATGGAGGTGGAGCGGACATGCAGCGGAGTGGACCAGAAAAGCGGGCGTTAAGGTAAAACGACACCCGTTCTTACTAACAAGTGATGAGAATCTTCCGGAAAACCTTGAACCAATCGCCGGGAATAGTTAACTGAAAGTGACGCCAAATCTGGAGAAGCTAAACTAAATAAAACAAATCGACAAGACCGACCTCATGGGGGACACAATCCCGCGGTCCAATGAGGGGGCCACAAAAGAAAAAAGGCTAAAGCTCCAGACGGGGACCTTTCAATCAACCGGACCAAACGAATCGACCAAAGAAAACCTTCAAATTCAGAGTGGAATTAGTTCATCTTACTCGAGCGTCCGAACACATAGCTGACCATTACTGACGGGACATTTCTTAAGCAAACCATGGGGCATGAAAGCTCAAAAGGATGCGTATGATGCATGCTGGGCTAAAATAAAGGAAACCATTAAAACAAATGCCAAAAAAGATTAAAATATAAAATATTCAAGAGTAGTATTGCTAAGCTGGGAACGTCAGAGTCAAGATACCGTCCGCAACCACAGCGTGCGGATAGAATCATCCTCCTCGTGACATTCCAACTTAACGGCCTATCCGAAGGTTAGGTACATGAGCCTAGATCATCATCGTTTTTGTTGAAGGGGAACATCAGATCCGGGGACACGTAGATAACCTGCCGGCTCTTGAAATAATATAACATAATACCATATAATTAATGTAATAAGGGATTAGGGATAAAAGGCCATACCTGACTTACCTGTGCAGGCGAAATGGCGAGACTGGAGGAAATGATGCTGCATAAGATGGTTAAGAGATAATTTCCAAAGAAAATATCAATATTCATGATCTAAATACACCATCCAGATAAACGGCCTTATTGTAACCGTGCAATATTCCAAACGGCTCTATGTTAACCGTGTATACCTGACCTTTAAACGATTCTAAAGGGGCCGGTTGCCAGGGATGAACGGTCCACATAATACCGTTTATAATAGAACGGCTCTATGAGAACCGCTCAGGACTGGAATTTCAACCGACTTAAAGTTAACGGTCACTAGTTATGTACGGCCAAATAGGAACCACCCAACGGACAAACGGTCTAACGATAGACCACCCTTCTCTATAACCTTGAAAAACTGAAACCCCCTCGTCTCCCTCCACCGTAACCGATGGTGGAAGGGACGAAGGGGGCCAAAAGACCCTCGTTCTCCCATTCCCTCACTCGCTCTTCTGCAAACCCCCCCTTCTCTAAGCCTTAAGCCCTTCTCTCAAACCCTCCCCATCTTCTCGATGACACGGACGAAGCACCAGGCCGCCAGGCCACCGGCCGTCGGTGAGAGTTCACCGCCGCTGCCGCCGCAACCGCCACCACCGCCACCGTCCGAGGAAGGAGGGACGCCCGAAGTGACAATGGAGGAGCTCGCCATCGTCACCGCCGAGGAAGAGGCCCCCGCCGGAGAGGAAGAGCTCGCCGGAGAACAAGTACCGACGAGGGCGGCCAAGAAACCCCGTGACCCCGAGGTAGGCTTCCCTCCCTAAATTTTATTTTTCCTTCAATTTCCATTAGTGCATGCCAGTTTAGAAACCCGTTTAGGGGTTAGTTGGGGGGCCACGGCGATCTCCCCAGCCGGCTGGGGACGTTCACCGTCGTTGGGGACGACGACGGTAGAACGGTTCAACAGAAACCGCCCGAACCGAACAATGCAGTCCACATAGGACCGTCCAAATTTACACGGCTTAGGAAACGCCGTTCAAACCCACACAGCAAACGAACAATCTTAAACCGACACGGTGAGGGTATCATCGTTCAAACAGTAAACGGACCGCATTGGTCCGTTCAATCATTCAACCGAGGCAAAACAATACGGTCCCCATAGGACCGTCCACAAGTCATGCGGACCAAGGGGGACCGCTTCTCCTTAGGAAGAAGGGCTGACAGACGGTTCGAGGTGATCCGTCCAGGACAGGAACGGTTAAGGGTAGCCTGTGCAAACACAGAACCTGAAGAATCAGAACGGTTGGAAGGGGACCGCTCAATTGACGAGCGGTCAGTGGATAACCGTTCTTCAAACTAAGAATTGGGTCTCGAGAATTTACGAATCAATTTGCAAGACTAAATCATTAATATGAATGAAATGCATGCAGGGGAAGCGTAGGACCCGCACCTCGTGGCTGCAGGTCTGTGCAGTGTACTTGGCGCTGCTGGACTTCCAGAGGGAGCGGTTGACCGCCATGGGGTTCGCCCCCTTCCTGAGCATTGAGGTGTGTCGCTTCTACGCGGCTCTGCTCTACGCCCTGCACGACCGCTAGGATCCAGTGAGTCGCGCGTTCCTTTTCCCGTGGGGCCACATGGTCCCCACGCTAGAGGACGTGGCCAGGCTTACTGGCCTACACGTGCACGGGTCACCGGTCAGCGGGACTACCTTTCCTGACTGTCGGGGGATGGCTCGGGAGTTGCTCGGCTTACAGCTACGGCGCCCCAAGAGGCAGTCGACCCTCCTTCCCCGGGCTGCTCTCCAGGACAGCCTGGGTCTACGACGTGCGAGAGTTGCGGTCGGGGAGCGACTGGAGGAGCACTTGGAGCGGCTCGTGGGGCTGGCGAGGCCGAGAGTTGCTGCAGGACCGGGACCTGAGGCGGACAGAGTTCTACGACGGTTCCTGATGCTACTGTTCGGGCGGCTTCTCTTCTCCACGCGGGCGGACGTGATGAGATGTAGGTTCCTTCCCTTCCTCCAGGAGCTTGAGCACGCGGGTGACTACGCTTGGGGAGCGGTAGTTCTCGCTTTCCTGTTCGACACGCTCAGCTCGATGGCACGCCGGACGATGCTTGGGGGCTTCTCCCCCTTACTCCAGGTACAACTTTCTACCCTAGACTCGGTTATGCTATCCTACATGCTTGCTGAATGCTGACACGACTTTGTGATGCAGGTGTGGGCCTACGTACGCCTACGTGGGCTGGGCAGAGGCGAGGAGACCTGTCCTGGGCTCCTGCCGATTGTGCGGAGGTGAACAGCACCTCGGGAGATGACAGCCCTGAGACGACAGGTCCGGGAGCTGCAGGACGACCTGGACACCCTACCGTATACCTCGGTATGCTTCTAAACTCAGACTCCTTAGTTAAATGCAATTCTTTCATGATTATGATGCTGATGCAGTTTCCTATCTTTTACAGGTGCGGTGGACTCCTTATACGGAGGAGAGCCCGGAGGGCCAGCCGTGGGTGACCGAGGCCTTGGCCTTTTCTGGCCGGGACGTGTGGCTTCACTGCATGAATGTGGTGGAGCCACTGTACTTCAGGTTGGTGATGAGGACCATCGGGGTCCATCAGCCGGCTGTTGAGTTCCCTGCGCCTGAGAAGGCGGGGGAACGGGTGACGAGGATGACCCGGGGACTCCGCGAGGCGTTTGATTGGACAGCGAGGAACGCCCAGCAGGTCGCCGATTGGACCGCGCGTGGGCGAGTGGTGACCGCCCGGGCAGAGAGCGACAGCGCGTACTACACTGCGTACGCACGGCACTACCGGGACCAGGTGTTTCGGGGCGCCCACCGACCGGTACGACTTCTAAACTTAAACTTTGTCTATTATGCTTATGATGATGCACTGACGCATGGACTTTCAAATGTAGGTCGACCCCGCAGGATGAGTGGCAGAGTTGCAGGGACTCCTGCACTCCACCATTCGGGAGAGAGACGAGGCCCGACAGGCCCTGGCCCTACTGGTGAGTTTTCTAAACCTTAGACTCTTTAAATTATGCAGTTCTATATGATTATGCATGCATGTGACTGACCTGGAGTATTTGGATGCAGCGTGCCGAGGGGACTCAGAGGCAGGGACCAGACGCTCCTTCTTCTTCTTCTGCCCAGACCCCAGCAGACCGGGCCGATCGGGATGCTGACTTTACTCGGATGGTGGAGCGGGCCAAGGCGGCTGAGGTGGCCCTTACAGAGAGGGTACGTAGTTCTAAACTTCCTCTTGCTTATTATTATTATTATTTTTTAATAGAAAAACCTAACCTAGGGCTCAATGGGAAAGTGCACCCCTTACCAGAGGTAAGGAGAAAACCACTCCACCATCAGGCCGCTAGGAGGCAGCTTTATTTCACAATATAAGAATAAAAAATTACATCAATCTGATACTAGGCAAGCCTAGTGAGTCCAGCCGAGCAGCACCTTTTATAATGGAAGGGAGCTCACTGTAAGAGTAGAACGAATTACATTTAGTGGTGCAAGCTATAGAAGCAAGTAAATCAGCTACAGTGTTTGCTTCTCTGTAGATATGAGAGATCAAGTCACATTGGGAGATGGAGCTCCAGATATCCCTGACATAGTTGAGAATTGACCAGGGGCAATGAATTTCCTTTTTGATAATTCGAACAAGAGTAAGTGAATCACACTCTATAAGCGCAGGTTTGGAGTCCATTGTCTTCAAATATTTAATGCCATCCATGAGGGCACGGGCCTCTGCTATTAAGCTATTAGAGTGACCATAAAAGTGTGAGAAGGCAAGGATAACCTTGCCTTTAGAATCCCTGATTATTCCACCTCCTCCAGTATCTTTGGTTTGCTTGCAAGCACCATCAGAATTTAGTTTTAGAAACGGCCAAGGAGGGGCAAGCCATCTCACTATCTTCATTTCTTGTCTGCTGGGTGCTTGATATTTAATACCCAATAGATCTAAGATTCTCTGGTGAGAGGACTTAGATTCCTTAAGAGAGGCAGCCGAACAAGCCCTCTTGATTTGGAAAAAGATATGATGCATGCTGCTGGTTTTGGAGAAAGGTTTGCCCTCATACTTGACATTGTTCCTGGCTTTCCAGATTTCCCACATACCAAATCCAATGGATGCAAGAGTGAAAATAGCAAAGGCCGTACCTGTTTGAGCATAACAGATGGAATTAATAATAAATTCCTTTATGGTGCGCCCTTCGAAGGTTAACCCTGCAGCTTTAAAGGTAGTCCAGACAGAAACTGCAATTTCACTGTTCAGAAATAAATGGGTGAGGTCTTCCACCTGCGGTGATCTGCAGCAATAGCATTTGGAGCAGAGAACAATGCCCACTCTTTGAATATTAACATCAGTCGGTATACTGTTATTCATAATCTTCCAAAGGTGAACAGAGATTTTTGTAGGAACCCAACAAGACCACAGTCTACTTCAAGGTATATCTGCAGGGAACTGATTGGTTTCAAAAAATTTGTTGGTCGATGCTACTGAGCACTGACCAGAGGGGGAGAGACTCCATACACCCACATCCGGTTCCTGATTCAGATTAACAGAACAGACAGCTAGCTGAATATTGTTGGGAAGCAAGGCATTAATAATTGCAGTTTCTTCCGAGGATGGGTTTTGGAGCACTTCTCTAACAGTAGCTTTCGGATTAGGGATCTGAACCTCAGGAACAAATGTGCTTAAGCAATGTTGGCCCAGCCAATTGTCAAACCAGTATGCTTATGAATGATATGCTTATGTAACTGACTGACAAGTGATGTGTGGATGCAGACATCTGAGTTGACCCGCCTTCGGGTCGAGTTGGAGCGGAGCCGAGCAGCGGCTCGAGAGGAGGTAGCTCGCGCACGGGCAGAGGCCGCACAGAGCCGACCGGCAGACACAGTGGAGACCGCGCTCCTCCAGGATGAGTTAGAGAGACTCCGGGCTGGTGTGGCCGAGGCTGAGCGGTATCGGACCGAGGCGGAGGAGTTACGCGGGGAGCTGCGAGCGTATAAGGACATCAGTCGGCGCTCGCACAGCGGGACCCCGAGCGTCAGCCACGGTACACATGGTTCTGCTAGGAGCTACTTCATAGGTTCCTCCGGCCAGCGGAGGAACGAGGAGGATGAGCAGCGTCGGCGACGCCGTCGTGACGAGGCGAACTCAGCGATGCCTCCCCCGAAGAGGCATGAGGGTGGGGGAGACAGCGACGGGAGCCAGGGAGAGGGAGCTGCTTGACTTGTTGCACTGGGCCCGTCTTTTTGTACATGATGTGACATGATAGTGATGTGCATATTTTTTTGTTTTCTCGCTTGCTTTGTGGATGAATGTATGAATGCATGAATGGATGAATGTGTCTTGACTACTAGATGGAGTGAGACAGACGGGCGAGTTTGAGAGATGCGCTCAGCTAGAGAGAGGGTGAGACAGAGGGACGCCGATTGAGTGACGCACATGCCGACTGGAGTGATATGAGAGACGAACACTGACTCGAGTGAGATGAGAGACGCACGCTGACGAGAGACGCATGCCGACTTGAGTGAGGTGAGAGACGCACACGCGGACTGAGTGAGGCGAGTGACGTACACTGACTGAGTGAGGCGAGTGACGTACACCGACTTGAGTGAGGCGAGTGACGTACACCGACTTGAGTGAGGCAAGAGATGTACACCGACTTGAGTGAGGTGAGTGTGGTAAGTTGATTGGGGGGCAGAGCACATGGGCGGTTCTTGTATAGCCGTTTAGAGATAAGAGCGGTTCTCCATAGACCGCTCCAATTGGATTGGGACGGTTCAATATAAACCGTAAGAACATTTGAACGGCGGATGGTAGACCGTACAAGTCACTGGACTCGGATTTTCTGAGGGAGATGAACGGTTGATAATGGGCCGTTCATGAATATGGACGGTCTATGGTAAGTCCGTGCAAGTGGACATCCTGTCTGCTCGAACGGGGACTCCCTGGAGAGTCCCCAGCCCGAGGGTAAGACGTTTTGAACTTATCAAAACCTTATCTTAACCCGTCCTAGACTTAACCAAGCCTAATCCTGAAAGGCCCAGGCTTCCTAACAAGTCTTATAAGTAATACAGGGGCCTAAACTCGTAGCTCACACATCCCCTCTCTTTCAAGGCTTGAAATCTTTGATTCTCACTACCAAAACATCATGAAGAGGGCCCTAGAGGCGAGTTCGATGGAGGGGGCACTTTTTGAAGGGCCCAAGTCGGCCAGAAAAGAGCGGGAAGTGCTCCAACGGCTGACCGTAATCCCACGGCATCTGAGCTCAAGTCCCATGAGAGAGGTAAACCTATCACGGTACATTCAGTTCAATTCATCTCCTCCCACTTATATTTCCTCCTTTCCCTCTCTTTTGGCATCCAGCTTCTTCCTGGTGCGAGGCGGTACTCTATCTTGAAGTGGCTGGCTCCCATGGTCCGTGCTTTGCCCCTAGGTGTGACGGCCATCCTTCGATCCTGGCATTTGCAACCTCTCCTAGTGCTTGGTCAAAACTATCCAAAACTTTCCCTTGACTGGCACAACATCTCAGCTATAGTTGAAATATGGCACCCTCAGACCCATACCTTCTTCTTCCCATCCTTTGAGGCCACTATCCTACTAGAGGAGGTGGAGACCTACTTTGGGTTCCCTAGGTCCAAGGTGGGGGATGAAGACTTGATATGCCATACGGTTGCCCCTATAGACCCGAGACTCATTCTAGGGGGATTCATCTCAGACAGTAGAGAGGTTCACGCCTTCGTAGGCCCGCGTCAGATCCACCTTCTTCCCCTTAGCCAGTGGGTAGTGGAACATTGTAAGAACAGGAGTGAGCGGGATGAAGCTATAGCCAAAGCCGCCTCCATTTGTTTATGCGGGGCCCTCTTGTTTCCCTCAGTCGACCACATCCTAGAGACGCCCCTTCTTAGTACCATCAGTGGACTGTGGCAGGGACTTTCCATCTCCCAGGCCATCCTTACTTACTTGTACGAGGGTCTAACTTCAGCCGCCTTGGGAGGTCCCCTCTTTGGTTCCATGATCCTATTGGAGTGCTGGTTGGGAGTTAGGATGAAATTCATTCAAAGGGAAGAGGTCACTTCGGCGAGTAGGATTTTTGGGAGCCACCCCCTCTTCTTCATAGGTGGCGCGTTCAGATTCTCCCCACAGGTCGAATGCAGGACAGCTGAGATGAAGACCAGGGACGAGTGGCGATTGTACATCAATCAGCTGCCCCTGGACAGGTTCGTGATGCGCCCGGGCTTCCTTCATGACACCACCGTCAGAGTTCGCAGGAGGATCGGCTTGGACTTGAGGCTTGTGAGCGACACTGCACTGGCGATGTACAGCCCACACCGGTGCTACTTACAGGTCGGGCTACCCCGGACAGTTCTATCGGCACTACCCCACCTTCCCGCATTGCAAGCGAGGAGGATCGGCGCGGAGGAGGACGAGCAGGCAGTCAGGAGTGCCCTGATTATGTGGGAGGTGAGCAGGGCACTTATCCTACCGGCCGATGTGGGAGAGATCTTGGCGATACGCCAGGCCTATCTTAGTGAGCTAAGAAAGATACGTCCTCGCGGGGATGCCCAGCGGAGGATCAAGTGATTTCCCTTTTCTTGTTTGATGATGATTGTTGGATGAGACTTATGTTTAGACAGTTTGATATATGAAAGGAATAAAGTGGATGAGTTTGATTGAATTTGGGCTTTGTGGTTTGATCATGATGTGATTGCATAAGGCGAGGATTGAACATTCATGTGGTCACGAACCGACTGCCCTTCCAATCTGCCCCTGTACACATGCAAACATGAAAAAAATTAAATCTATTTTAGGCTTAGCCCCTTGCCTATAGCAAGTCAGGAGATGACCGTTTTCTTAGTTCTTGGTCAAGGGGTTAAGCCTTATCAAATAGGCAAATATCAAAATGCGAAAAATGCAAATGAATGCTATGAATGTCAGAGGGAAACACACGATTTGTGAGTTTTAGAATATTTGATTTTTTTTTCGGGTTTTGAAATATTCGATTTTTTTGGGTTTTGAAATATTCGATTTCTTTTTTGGGTTTTGAAATATTTGATTTTTTGGGTTTTGAAATATTTGATTTTTTTTTGGGTTTTGAACCAGCTCGGGTTTTAATAGCAGGGACCTTCTATCTTGCCATGGACTTCCCAGGCCCAGCGTGTGCAGGAGAGGGACTGCCTGTGGTCGGAGTCAACTTTGCTCAACGGTGTTTCTACTGAGGCCATATCCGGGGTGGGATTCATTCCTTGGGAAAGTAAAAAGGGATCGAGTAGGAAAGCTAACGATAGGTGTAGAGGTTTTTAGGGCTTGAGTTCTTTCCCAGGACACCCCCTTTTCAAAGAATCCGGTCTGTTGCTCCGGGGCTTTGTATCCGTTATCGAACCTTCACCCGCTCTAGGCACGCATGCGACCGGGCTCATAACGTCCCGCGGGGAAACTGTACTGCCACTCTTGCCATGCCTAGTTGTATCCTTTTGGGGATTTTGAGAGTTTCGAGCTTTGTGCTTTCGGCCTTATCTTTTGATTTTTCCCCTTTTTCTTTCTTTTTCCTTCTTGCTTTCCTTTTCTTTCTTTGCGGAGTGAGGTCTTAACGGATTGCCCCTATTTGAGACCTCTTTTAATGGGGGATCCAGGTCAGTTCTCGCCCCCTTATTCACCACTTGCCCCTATCTTCAGTCGAGAGAGAGGAAATACAAGGATTTCCACCTTCCCCGAGCATGGCCAAATGAGAAACGGTGTCGGGTAGCATGAGAGAATACCGAACCACAGGCAATCGTGTAGTGTGTGAGATGCTGGACCTAGGTCCTCCTTTCGCAATCTGGTGGGGTATGCCCTGCCATCGAGCCGTTGCTGGTTTTGACTTTATGGATAGAAACATTTTTTATACAACCCATTCCACGGGTTTGGCAATTCTTCACCCTCCGCGTTGATTAGACGATACGCGTTACCTGGATAAGCCTCTTTGATTACGAAGGGCCCTTCCCAGTTGGGTTGTAGCTTAGACCTGGGACCTGCTGACCTGATGAATTTACGTTTCAAAACCATATTACATACTTGGAATTTTCTTTCAATGACCTTCTTTTGAAAATATCGCGAGACACGCTTTTGATATACTGAAACATGATTGGCCGCATTTAACCTTTTCTCGTCTAAGAGTTCCAGTTGGACTAGCAACGCCTCTCGACGTTCATCAAGATTAAGTTTCTTATCCAGCTGCACTCTTAGGGAAGGGATCAGAATCTCATACGGGAGTACCGCTTCCATCCCATATATGAGAGCAAAAGGAGTCTGCCCTGTGGGAGTGCGGACGGAGGTGCGGTAAGCCCATAGAGCTTCTATCAGTTTGTCGGCCCAATCAGTAAATTTTTGTGATTAGCATGTTTTCTTAATAATTTTAAGAAGGGTTTTATTCGTGGCCTCAGCCTGGCCATTACCTTGGGGGTAGTATGGTGATGAATGATGCAGAGCTATATTGAATTTCTTACAGAGGTCCTGGAGTTCTTGTGAGACGAATTGAGGCCCGTTGTCGGTGACGACATCGCTTGGCACCCCAAACCGCGAGATGATGTTCTTCATAATGAAGCGGCATACCGTGGTGGCTTTGATTTCTGCATAAGCTTCAGCTTCCGCCCACTTGGTGAAGTACTCCATAGCCGTCAAAATGAAGGACTTCTGCTTAACTGCGAAATTTGGATCACCAAGGGGTCCGATAATATCAAAGGCCCACATGGAGAATGGCCAAGGAGCAGACAGGGGGTGAAGAGAAGAAGCGGGAGCGTGGATTTTATCAGTGTGGATCTGGCACTGAAGGCACCTACAGACATAGGTGGAACAATCTTCTTCTATGGTTGGCCAGTAGTAGCCCTGCCTAAGAATCTTTTTCGCCAACGCCTGTCCATTCACATGCCCGCCACACTCACTGGAGTGGGCTGCTTCCACGACTTTCCAAGCCTCTTCGTCATCTAGGCACCTCATTAGAACTCCATTCAGAGCCCGCCTATATAATTCACCAGCAATGATAGTGTATCTCGCGGCAACTCTTCTAATGGCCTTTCGCTGCCCAGCATTTGCCTCTTCCGGAAATGTATCGTCCTTGCAATACTGCTCAATTTCATAAAACCACGGCAATTCTTCTTCTTCGATGATCTCCTCGAGCTCAGCTAATGATACTTCCTTCACTTCCTCCCTTTCTATTTTCCTCTCTACGGACTTTCAGAGGTTGTCGAACCAGGGATCCTGAAGAGAAGGAGTATCTAGCCGTTGGACCACAATGGTCTCAGTGGCACGACTTAGGGGAAATGATAGGGAAGAAGCGAGCGATGCAAGGGCATCAGCCAAGATGTTCTGAGAACGAGGAGTGTGAATGTGGATGAGTTTCCTGAATTGCCTAGCCAAGAGCATGACCAGATCTTGATAGGGTTTAAGCTTAGGGTCATGGGTGCGGTAAGTTGATAAAACTTGGCGCAGCACCAATTGAGAGTCTCCTATGATGTTAAGGTATCGCGCGCCCAAGATGTAAGCGTGCTTCAGACCGGCAAGGAGAGCCTCATACTCGGCTATATTATTAGTGGCAGGAAATGAGAGTTGATATGCCACATGGATAATTACCCCTTCTGGAGTGAGAAGGACGGCGCCAATTCCGCTGCCCTGGGAATTAAGGGCACCATCGAAATGAAGAGACCAGAAAGGAAGGTGGGTGATCACCGCCAGGTGTTCATCGAGGAATTCATCCTGGATGGAATCAGTACGAGGGATAGGAGAATGAGCCAGGTGCTCGGCAATAGCATATCCCTTGATTGCTTTCTGCACGATGAAGGTGATGTCGAACTGGGAAAGAAAGCTCTGCCAGCGAGCTAGTCGACTAGAAAGGACAGGCTTTTCTAAAAGATAACGAATGGGGTCCATTCTAGAGATGAGCCTAACCTCATGGGCGAGGAAATAGTGATTAAGCTTCTGAGCTACCCACACCAGCGCCGCACAGGTCTTCTCCATGGCAGTGTACTTGGATTCAGCGGGATTAAATAACCTTAAAAGATAATATGCTGCCCTTTCCCTTCCTTCATCATCTACCTGTGCCAGGACGGCTCCTAGGGAGTCCTCAATCACAGAAATGTACAGGATCAGGGGTTTCCCAGGGACAGGTGGTTGTAGAACCGGGGGATTAGAGAGGTAGACCTTGAGTTCCTCATAGGCCTTCTGACATTGTTCATTCCATTCAAATTTCACGCCTGCCTTTAGCAATTCTTAAAATGGGCGGCATCTTTGCGAGTGCTGAGATATGAATCTCCTAATGAATTGCAAACGCCCGATCAGACCTCGAAGCTCAGTGATGTTCTTCGGCGGCGGCATTTCCATAACGGCCTTTGCTTTGTTTGGACCGATTTGAATCCCCCGTTTGCTAACGATAAACCCGAGCAATTTCCCTGATGCGACTCCGAACACACATTTCTTTGGATTCATCTTTAATTTGTATTCCCTAGCCCTTTGCAACACCTTGGCTAGAATGGCGGGGTGTTCTTCTTGTGACCTCGATTTGACCAAAATATCGTCCACATAAGCTTCTAAGTAGACGTGCATCATATCGTGGAAGATAGCCATCATTGCCCTTTGATAGGTGGCGCCTGCATTCTTCAATCCGAATGGCATAACGACGTAGCAGTATGTTCCCCATGGTGTGGTAAACGAGGTCTTTTCTTGATCTTCCGGAGCCAGAAGGATTTGGTTATACCCAGAATAACCATCCATGAAGGAGAGGGCTTCGTACCCAGCTGTATTATCGACCAAGACATCGATGTGAGGAAGTGGAAAATCATCCTTCGGACATGCTTTGTTCAAGTCCCTGAAGTCAATACAAATTCGAATTTTACCATCTTTCTTCATTACTGGGACTATGTTTGCCACCCATTGTGGATACAGCACAACTCTAATGAACCTGGCCTTATGCAATTTATCGACTTCTTCCTTAATCCTCAAGGCCATCTGCGGGTGGAACCTTCTTGCTCTTTGCTTAACGGGCGTTGCCCCGGGTTTGAGAATCAGCCTATGTTCGACCAAGGCGGGGTCAAGACCCGGCATGTCCTCGTAGGACCAGGAAAAAGAATCGCTATATTCCCTCAAAACTTTGACAAGCTCCTCTTCAACTTACGGAGGGAGGTTAGCAGAAATAAGTATGAGCCTGGGATCCTCTTCTGTTCCGAGGTTAATTTTCTTAGTGGGCTCATCCACTGCTATGGAAGGTTCGTCAAATTTCTTCAAGCCTTGTGCGTATAAATCGGCAGTGTCATCCACCTCATCTTCCTCATCATCCGCTGGGTCCTTCTCATTCATAATTTCATATACTCCTAATCCATCATTGCTCCATACCCCATCAATTCCCTCATCATCTTCCAGGACAATCGCGGTCTCTACCAATTCCGGACATTTCAGCAGAGCATGACATCTTCCGGCCAAGTCTTGTAGAAATCTATCGGGAATGCTTTTGGGAGGACGCGTTACGGCAGGCGCCGCAGACGTGGAAGGGCTGACTAGACACGAACTAGATTCTACCCTGACTGACTCGACTATCCTAGGAGACTCTGTACACTGTACATCTAATTTAGGGGAGAGGAAATCTACCGAAAAAGGAAAAGGGTCCTCATGCCCCTGGGAATTTGGGCAGAACATAGCGTAATCTTCCATGGAGACCTCCGTTTTGAAATTGGCATTTTTTTTTGGAGGCTGGAGGTGATCACGCAGCAGGAGGAGGAAAAGGATGGAGGAGGAGGTAACTGCATAGGAAACAACTCAGGGAAAATGCAGTCAAAGAAGGGATCAGAAGAGGAGAACCACATTTCATGGAGCTGGGCTCCTGGGGGAGGAGGGGTGAACAGGGTGGATAGATCAATGGGCGGGCAGCGCCCGCAAGCACATGGAACGAATAAAATTTCAGGCCTCTCCGTGAAGTACGGGTCGACCATGAGTGGAGGGGAACGGGGAACAGAATCCAACTGTTGAAACCAGGAAGCAAGACGGGACGGGGATGTAGAATAAGTAGTGATAGAGCTTCCCATCTTCCGTGGCCCCTGGCGGACCAATGGCATCGGAGGACGCTTTGCCAACTGCGTCTCCTTCTTCTTTGGCTCACTCTCTTTTTCATGAAACATTTTTACAAAGCAATCAGAAAGATCTTCCAAGTCACCGACCGACCCTTGCAGTGACAGTGGTGGATCAGCAACAGCACAGGCTTCGTCTGTCTTCTCTTCAGGGCTGGTGGGCGGGGGTCTTCAGGGTACCAGGCTGTAACGGACCCTTCACAAAATGTTGCCGGTAATCCCATGTTAAGGGCCCAGAGTCTCCAAGCATCGACATCGAGGACTCATGGTAGCCGAGGCCCCGGCGACCCATTTTCTTGCTTTTGGGGACGGGATTAGTCCGGCCCTGCAATTGCGCGCCGAGCCCCCGGCCCGGCTGGTAGCCTAACTTCAAAATCATATGCCATCCTTTGGAATCTCTAATCTTGGATTTGACTTTCACATTGACTAGCGCCGTAGCGGGCTTGCGTGACGCATATGCCCAAGAATAATTCAAATCCATTACTGACAGAATTGGCCTATTACTTGGCCATAATGTAGGCAGGATCTTGGCTGCTATGGCGTCGACATTTTGGACTGTGGAAATGCTTTTTACCTTGACCACCCGCCCTTGGAAAGGGAACTTCAAGCATTGGTGGCCGGTTGAGGGGACGGCATTTAAGCTGTTCAGCCACGGACGACCCAGAATAGCTTTAAACATCGGGTCTATGTCCAACACATAAAACTCCACGTCCATAACCAAAGGCCCTAGCTCGGCCTGCACAGTCACGACCCCGTGACAAGCACGCCTGGAGTTATCATAGGCGGCTATTGTGGTCGGCGTCGGCTTGAGCATGTCCTCTGAGATATTGCAGGCACGGAGGGTACTCAATGGACACACATTTATTGATGCTCCTGTGTCCACAAGGGCAGATTCCACGGCCGTTTTGTTTAAAGAAATGGTTATACACAACGGCATCTGCCGGGCCTCAGGGGGTGCTAGCTCTGACTCGGAAAATGAAATAGAAGGCCCCTTAGTAATCGTTGCCAGGACCGAGGGCAGGCTGTCTACTGCCACATCTTCACTCACCATAACTTTCTGCAGGAAGGTCTTCAAGGCATCTTGGTGGAGTGGCGACCTCTTGATCAATTCTAACACTGAGATTTTAGCCGGCATGCGGTCTAAATGCTGCAATAAGTCATATCTTGTGCCTGGCACGGGGTCTGCTTCTTCTGTTTCAGCCACGGGGGGATGAACTTGGAGATTAGGTGCAGATGCACCGGAAGGGGGGAAAATTCTCTGGAAGGGACGCCCGCTCCGAAGGGCGCACTGTGATGCCGACACGGCCTGAGACGGACCCCCGCTTGGCCCGGTGGGATAGGTGAACGGCGTAGAAATGGGGGTGAGGATGGCGGAAGTGGGTTTAATAGGCCCTGGTGAAGAGGAAATGGGTAAAGGGTTAAGCGGAGGGGAGATAACGGAGGGTATGGCGGGTGGTGGTGGAAGGACGGGTGGAGCCCGGGAATGTAATGGGTCTAAGGGGCGACGTGGAGGGAGCGACAAGTGGTGTGGTGGTCAAAATAACGGGTCTGAGGATGGAGGGGATAGTAGGTGCGGGAGAGTAGTTGTGGTGGAGGGCCAAGAGGTGTGCGGGGGTTTCATCGTCAAACGTCCACCCAGCGTTGGGGGCCGGGCGCTGGACCATATTTACTTGTGCTGGGGCCGGTGCCGGCGGCTGTTGTTGTTGCTGGGGAGCGGGTTGATGTACTGGCATGGGATTCTGATGGATCCCGAGGTCTTGTTGTGGTTGCTGGGGTTGTTGTTGCTGCTGGGGTTATTGCTGCTGCTGCTGCTGGGGCGTCGCCTGCTGCGGCCTGGCCTGTCTCTGCCTCTGCTTGATATCCTCAATCAACTGGTGCATCTGGGCCCAATCAATCCTCTGGCCCTCATGCAAGTCATATACCAGATCTCTGAACTGATAACACCGTTCTATCGTGTGCCCGGGCTGCCGATGGAATATGCAATATCGGGACTGGTCAGCTGCCGGATTCCAGTTTGGGCGCTCAGGAGGCAACTGAAGATCACCAGTATACATTAGAGCAGAGAAGATGTCTGGCAAGGTTTCTGGAAGAGGAGGGTAATGGGCCCTCTTTGGAGCTGGTCGAGGAGAGCCGTAGGCGGCGGGTGGAGGAACATTATTGTACTGCGGGGGCCGCTGAGGCTGTTGGGGTGGCGGAGGCGCCTGTTGAGGGTATTGCGGGACTTGGAAGGTGGACTGGGGAACTTGCGGAGTGGCGAACTGGGGGTTGCGCTGAGGCTGTGGGAAGCGAGGTGGAGCGGTTTGGTGGGGAAACTGAACAGCCTGGACATGCTCATTAATTTGTACTCCCTCAGTAACGGGGCCCTGGGACTTCTTGGCAGCCTTGGGCTTCTGGGCCTCGAATAAAGAATGGATGGGGGAGTCTTTGAACTGGGTTTGTATGAACCGAGCCCTGCTGTATAACTGGTGCATGCTCGAAATATCATTCATTGCTAAAATGTTCCTGAAAGTTGGTGTAGCATTGAAATTAATAACTTTACTTTTTCTTCTTCCGGGATCTGCCCAGGCACACGTGAGGCCATCTGCCTCCAGCGGTCTGCGTAGGTTGCGAAGTCTTCTTCCGGCTTCATCTTCTCCGCCACTAAATCAGTGAAGGAGTATTCGGGTCCAACCCGATCCTGAAATCTCTGTATAAACCTCTCCTTGACCGTCTTGAAATTCTCGGCCTCCTCCATAGGCAAGGTGTAGAACCATTCCAGAGCGACCCCTTCCAACGACCGGCGGAACAAATAGGCCATCAGGCGATCGTCCTGCTGGAACTGAGCTGACTCGTACAAGAACTCCCGAACATGGATGAACGGGTTGCCATTCCCGTCATATTTACGGTACACGGGGAGCTCGGATTGTGCTGGAAAATGAATGTCCCTGAAGTTAGGGATGGGGACGTCAACAAGAGATTGCGGACCAACCCGCCTCTGGAGGAGATCAATCTGTTGCTGCATAGCAGCCCATTTGTCAAGGATTTCCCGTTCCTGGGAAGGAGGAGAAGGAGCAGGGAGAGCAATGTTTGGATAGGGGGCCGAGGGATGAGCGGACTGAAGAGGCGGCGCGTAAGAGGGATAATGGACGGAGGAGGGGCCCATATCCACGCGAGTTAACTGAGCAGCCCTTGGCTGTAACCTAACAAAATCCGTCGGGGCCACGAGGGCCTGCGGCGATGGAGAAGCTGTGGTGTACGAATCAAGATAAGGCATGGAGGGGATCTGAGACTTCCCCTTATCAAGTTGTTGATGGACCGAGGTGGAGGCCTGGCCCATTTCCATGTTAGAGGAGCAAAGGATCTGAGGGCGGAGAGGCGTGAGATCAATGGGTGCCACAGAGGTGGTCCCGATCGCGGGGGAAGTGGTGGCAACAACAGTCGTGCCACGAGGAAGAACTGGGGTCGGGGCATCGCCCCCTTGTAAAGCTTGCCGAATGAGATGGAGCTGGGTCGGATCCAGCTGAGCCATCATGTTGAGAATCTGGCTGGCGGGATTCTGAATGGAGGGATTTGAAAGAGAGGGTTGAGAACCCTCACCAAGAACGGTCGGGAGCGGAGGGGCATTCCCCTCCCCCCCTTGTATATGGGCGACCCGAGGTGGGTCCTCGAGAAGGCCACGAGGAAGAGAATCCTCGTGAGACTGAGAGAAGTCGTAAGATGACATCCAGTAGGCTGAATCAAACAAGGGGTTAAAGTAAGAATGGAAACGAGAACGGACCCTAGGAGATGATCCTGAGGACAGAGACAACCCCACATGCACTAAGAGACCTGAAGAGGGGAGAGACAGATAACCCTAACCCAACTGAATCAAACAAACAAATCAAACCACGAGCATGCAAGATGGAATGAAGAGATGAGAGGAGAATCACCCCAATTGTGCAATCAAGTTATTAAAATGATGCTCGGCGGATTTCTTAAAATCTCCCTTTCGAACCTTAGTGGATTAATGACAATATGAATTCTCTCAACCACTAGGTGCCTAACTGGGATGGGAAATGGGGAACTGTGTGAGTCTGCTAGGATTTCTCACCGACGAATGCAATCCTATACTGGGGGTGGATACGGTACAACCTGCCCGGCGTCTGTGTGGGAATCCACAGCTCACGGGGGCTTACGGAGGTCCTCGGTGGGATCCCTAGTCGGCTCCAAGGAATATGGAGACGAGAGGAAACCCCACCTCGGTAGGAATACAGCTAATATGAGAATAGGTGAATGTTCCTATGTGCACCGGAGTGCATGAACAATCTAGCCTAGCAGCTAACAATCAATGAATAAGCACACACACGAGCAATAAAGAAACATGGTGATGCAATGATGATAAGGAAATCGGGGGGATCAATGAATAGAGCCAGAAATAGCAGACCACATGAAATATGATAATCAAAGCATAGCGTATGTACGCTGTGGCAGCAAATGAACGGCTCTTCCTCGACCGCTCCAACAGTAGAACGGTTTGTCTGGGACCGTATAATGCAGGGAGAAAGCAAAATTACAACGTAATCACAGGACCTGAACACATGGGGCAGCAGCGGGGGCAAAGATAATACCAGACAGATGGTCCATCAGCAACCGTGTGGCATCCCGAACGGTCTCCCAGCAACCGCGTACCTACAATAAGAATAAAGCGAAACGCACCTGTGCTGGAGGACTAAACGGCTAGACCAAGACCGCTCTAAATATTGGACGGTGTATATGGCACCGTCTGTAACAAGAAAGACCGGCGAAGCTGGCTCGGACTGTAGGGTTGAACGGTGGAATGTCAACCGTGTCTGTGTTGGGCGGCTCTTGGAGAACCGCTCAGGTCCCAGGGGACGGAAACGCACCCCAACCTGCAAATCACTCTTGGGAAGAACAAAAAACTTGGACACCAAGAAAGAGGGTCAGCAATCTCAACAGCACGATGGGCATTAGGTGTCCCACCGTGATCGCCACAAAAGGGGTGTAGATATATATTTTTCCTCTCCTCTCTCTAAGAATCAGGGCGCATCAAGTGTGTGGACCAATGCGTAATGGGCAAATAACGAAAACGAGAGGAAAGTAGAGAACAAAAGAAAGGACTGTGATTGCCACCAAGGCGCCGCACGTGACCGGCACGCCGTACCTTGGAAAGGAAGGAGCTGCAGCGCTGGAGGGATGAACGGTTCTTTAGGAACCGCTCGACTTGACGTGGTCTTACGACAGACCGTCCTTGTACGCTGCAAAGGAGGCGGGAGGAGCTGCTACCGTGGGACGGACGGTGGAAGATAGACCGCACTCCAAGGAAGAACGGTCGTCAATGAACCGCACCACAGGTTGAACGGCCAAAAGGAAGCCGCTCGATCCCTCCACGCAGCAAGCTGGCAAGGGTTCGACCTCCACCCTCTCCGGCCGGCCAGAGGGGATGGGCCTCATGCTGATGAAGTGCTGACCTGCAAAACAGTGTAAAGACACAAGAGAAACACCCAAATTAGAACTAAAAGACGTAGTACATGTTCACATAAGGAGGATTAAGCATAAATTAATGAAAAGGGGAATATCTGGGGGATTTTGGGTGACAAAAGCATGGGTGGATGTGTACATGGAAATGAAAACGAGGGAAGACGTGGGGGAAAAGCAATGCATGCAACAGACGACGAAGAAATCGAGAGACGACACTATGACTCAACACGCGGACTACTCCCTGAACTGGAGGCTCGTAAGGACGTAGAGAGCCTCCCTCCTTGGTGCTAGGTCGCTCAGGAATGCGGCAGGGCTTCGCCGTCGACCAAAAATCCCCCCCTTTCGACGTCCGGCCACTAGGGTCTATTTATAGAGCCTAGAAAGCCAGCCTCGAAATCAGGGTTTTTAGGTATTTTCGGGTCGAGATTATAAAAGATAAATCATAGATATTATCATAATCTCTTATCCAGTCGAAACGGCATCAAAAATGGTTAATTATCCACGTAGAAATCATCAAAACAAACTGGGGATAAAGCCATGAATAAAAGAGACAAAAGTCTGTTAAAAAGCCTCATCCGACGGGATGAGCGGTCTTACGATAGACAGCGCAACATTTGGGCGGTCTGGTTCAGACCGTCCAAGCTGTCGGTGAAAATTCGGATAATCAGAAAATCAATCCAATTATCTCTCTAACTGGCCGAAACGCCCACCGTTGGACCCTCAAAGGTGAACGGTTCTAGTGAGACCGTTCTAGTGTAGAGCGGCCAATAGCCAACCGTTTCACCCTGTCGGTGATAATTCGGATAATTGGATAATTATCTGAGGAAATGGGCGCGCGTAGGACTCTGAGGTATAGGTGGTTGTAATAAGCCCGTCCATTGGTTTGAACGGTCCTAATAGGGCCGCACCACAGCCTGTCAGTGAATATTCAGAAAAGACCTCAGAAATTGACAAAATGTATGAACGGTCCATATCCAACCGCTCATCATCTGAACGGCTGAGGTTGGGCCGTGTATGCTATGAAATGTTCAATTGACCAAAGCCAAGGCCCATTAAGCCCTGAATCGCCACGGACTTCACTAAAGAGGGAGACGACCCATAAAATGAGCCCAAGACGTGCCACAAAAAATGGCCCAATGACTGATGGACAACTCGAGGCATCAACTAATGGGAGTAAGAGAGATGACTCAAATTATTGGTATAAAACGGGTGTCAACACCAGGGATCCTGAAGAGAAGGGGCGTCCAACCGCTGGACCACAATGGTCTCAGTGGCGCGACTGAGGGGGAATGAAAGAGAAGAAGCGAGTGATGCAAGTGCATCAGCCAAGATGTTCTGAGAACGAGGAGTGTGAATATAGATAAGCTTCCAGAATTGCCTAGCCAAGAGTTTGACCATATCTTGATAGGGCTTAAGCTTAGGGTCACGGGTGCGGTAAGTTGACAGAACTTGACGCAGCACCAATTGAGAGTCTCCTATGATGTTAAGGTATCGCGCGCCCAAGAGGTAGGCGTGCTTCAGACTGACAAGGAAAGCCTCGTACTCGGCTATATTATTCGTGGTAGGAAATGAGAGTTGATAAGCGATAGGAATTGTCACCCCTTCCGGAGTGAGGAGAACGGCGCCGATTCCACTGCCCTGGGAATTGAGAGCACCATTGAAATGGAGAGACCAAAAAGGAGGATGAGTGATTACTGCCAAGTGTTCATCGGGAAACTCATCTTGGATTGAATCCGTGCGAGGGATAGGAGAATGAGCAAGATGCTCAGCAATGGCATACCCCTTGATCGCTTTCTGGACGATGAAGGTGATATCGAACTGGGAAAGAAAGCTCTGCCAGTGAGCTAACCGGCTAGAAAGGACATGCTTTTCTGAAAGATAACGAATGGGGTCTACTCTAGAGATCAGCTTGATCTCATGGGCAAGAAAATAGTGTTTGAGCTTCTGAGCAACCCATATTAGTGCTGCACAGGTCTTCTCCATAGCAGTATACTTAGATTCATCGGGATTAAACAACCTTGAAAGATAGTATGCTGCCCTTTCCCTTCCTTCATCATCTACCTGAGCCAGGACAGATCCTAGGGAGTCCTCAATCACAGAAATGTATAGGATCAGGGGTTTCCCAGGGACGGGTGTTTGCAGAACCGGGGGATCAGAAAGATAGACCTTAAGATCCTCATAGGCCTTTTGTCATTGTTCATTCCACTCAAATTTAGCTCCCGCCTTTAATACTTCGTAGAATGGAGGGCATCTTTGCGAATGTTGAGATATAAATCTTCTAATGAATTGTAAGCGCCCAATCAAACCTCTGAGCTCGGTGATGTTCTTAGGTGGCGACATCTCCATAACGGCCTTTGCTTTATTCGGATCGATCTGAATCCCCCGTTTACTAACTATAAACCCAAGCAATTTCCCTTATGCAACTCCAAACATGCATTTCTTTGGATTCATTTTCAATTTATACTCCCTAGCCCTTTGCAACACTTTGGCTAGAATGGCGGGGTGTTCTTCTTTGGACCTCGAATTTACCAGAATGTCATCCACGTAAGCTTCTAAGTAGACATGTATCATGTCGTGGAAGATAGCCATCATTGCCCTCTGATAAGTATCACCTGCATTCTTTAATCCAAATGGCATAACAACATAGCAGTATGTGCCCCAAGACGTGGTGAAAGAGGTCTTCTCTTGATCCTCAGGAGCAAGGCGGATTTGGTTATATCCAGAATAACCATCCATGAATGAGAGGGCCTCATACCCAGCAGTGTTATCAACTAATACATCAATGTGAGGAAGCGAAAAATTAATCATCTTTCGGACATGCCTTATTCAAGTCCCTGAAATCGATACAAATCCGAATTTTACCATCCTTTTTCATTACTGGGACTATATTTGCCACCCATTGCGGATACAATACAACTCTAATAAACCTGGCCTTGTGTAATTTATCAACTTCTTTCTTTATCCTTAAGGCCATCTGCGGGTGGAATCTTCTTACTTTTTGCTTAACGGGTGTTGCCCCTAGTTTAAGAATCAATCGATGTTCAACCAACGTGGGGTCAAGACCCGGCATGTCCTCGTAGGACCAGGCAAAAGAATCGCTATACTCCCTCAATACCTTGATCAACTCCTCTTCGACCTGAGGAGGGAGATTAGCGGAAATAAGTATGGGCCTGGGATCCTCTTCTATTCCGAGATTAATTTCTTTAGTGGGTTCATCCACGGCCGAGGACGGTTCGTCAAACCTCTTCAAACCTTGTGCGTATAAATCGGCAGTGTCGTCCACTTCGCTTTCCTCATCATCAACTGGATCCTTCTCGTCTACAATCTCATATACTCCCAATCCGTCATTGCTCCACACCCCATCCAATTCCTCATCATTCTCTAAGACAATTGCGGTCTCTACAAACTCCGAGCACCTAAGGAGGGCATGGCATCTTTCGGCCAAATCCTACAGAAACCTATCAGGGATGGATTTAGAATGACGCATCACAGGGTGCGCCGCAGACGTGGATGGGCTGACTAGACTCGAACTAGACTCTACCCCAACTGACTCGACTGTTGAGTAGTGGACAGCAGATCTAGAGGGGAGGGGTGAATAGATCTGCCCCTCTTTTCGCAATGCAACCCTCTTTAAAGCTAGATGATGATAATAGCAGCGGAATATAACTAGCTTGACGAAGGACACAAATGATTTGCTTAGCAAGATGATTACGCAATATAGATATTGAACCTAAGCATGCATCTAACATAAAGCAATCACACAAGCAAACCACAACACACGAGATTTTAAGGTGGTTCGGACTGAATCCCCAGTCCTACGTCCACCCCTCACCAAATCCGGTGAGGCTCCACTAGTGCCACGTACTGAACCGCAAATCGGAAAGACCTCCGATTACCTTCCTACTAACCACAGGTAGGGACGTCAACACCACAGATCGGATAACTTCCGATTGCCTTCCTACTAACCACCGGTAGGGACGATCTTCAGTTTTGATTGTTTGAAAGAAATGGAAAGAGAACAAATAGAAATCACTCAAACAAGATATAGAATATGCTCAAAGTAAAAAGATCTTGTCTGAGTTACAGGAGCTTGAATCTGATGCTTCGATGGTGTCTTCTTCCTTGAGAGATGATCTTCCTTGAATCTCTTCTAATTGATGAGGAAGACTATGGATGTAGCTTGGATCTTCCTTTTGATCTTCTTGAGTTGATGAAGAGGTTTGAGGATGCAGTTTAGATCACCCTTGAGATGATGAAGAGGATGAAGTATGCAGCTTTATCTTCTCTTGGCTTGGGCTTGATCTCCTCTTGAAGTAGCTTCAATCACTTGAGGATTTGATGAAGAACTTCTTCCCGGAGTACTGTTCACGACTACAGTACTCGAACTCCTCTCCCTTGAACACACCCTTGCAGCCTCCCTTGAATCCCCTTGAAGCATTAGGGTTTCTAACCCTCCTTGTGTTGGTTTTATAGACTTTGAATGGTCCATAGACATCCCCCAGACCAGATCCACAAATCATGGGAGATTAGGTGAGTTTTGATTAAACAAATCCAAGGAAAGGGGCTGGCCTCGAGGTGAAAATCGAAGTCAAACATGGCTGCATCGGGGCTGGCGGTCGACCGCTACTGAGAAACACTGTAGACAGATGTTCCCTGGGATTTCCGGTCGATCGCTACTGGCTGGCGGTCGATCGCCACTGAAAGACCTGCAGACGGTGGGCAGACCCCGGGCTTTCCCGGGTCGATCCGTTTAACTGCTTTAGCTCCATCGCTTGACTCCTTTAGCAGCCCGTTCATGTCTGTGGCATCACCCTTGACAGTCTTGAAGATTTCTGTTGATTATATCGCTCCTATAATCAAATTTTTGTTCCGGGGCCCTTGACCCCCGCGACCTGACCGAGCAGGTCGATCCACGTGCGAAGGCGCAACATTGAGCTTTCACATTTGCCATCTCACTTCATTCATTGGCATATCTGTCATGAACAAAACATCACGTATGTCAGT